>SJYV01022790.1:1219350-1398432 GCA_006410875.1 Neotragus pygmaeus
CTTAAATCAATCACTGTAAATAGTTTCTTAGCAATACTCTAAGAAAAGTAGCATTGATATTAAAAAAAAGAAAGAAAACAATTTTCTGTTTTTCTTCATTTGTTCATTTATTCAGCAAACAGTCCTCATTTCCTGCTATGTGGCAGGCACACTGTTGCTAAAAACTCAGAGATGAATTTTAACTGAAGGACATGAGACATTGTTGTTTTATTTTTTAAAGACATACTAATGAGAAGCTTTTGAATAAAATTGATGATACTGAGTCGCAAAACTATACATAGTAGTTATTTTAAAATGTCATATTTCTTGTTTGCCTAAATTGAAAATGCTATTAAAAAATGGCTTTATGTCTTACAGCTTTGTTTTTTCTTTCCATTTTATTGGCCATGATGATTACCCAGGAGAGTTTTCATTCCACCTCCCCTACAGTCATGCAATAGATGCAGTTTTAAATCTGTAACTAGACTGGGGATAGTAATAGACACTGGTGTGCATTGCTTTTACTGGTAACTATGAGAGAATCCCAGGGACAGAGGAGCTTAGTGGGCTGCTGTCTATGGGGTCACACAGAGTCAGACATGACTGAAGTGACTTAGCAGCAGCAGCAGCATAAAACTTTAGGGAACAGATGTGCTGTAAGTGACTATTGTGTTAAAGGATGTTGTCATGTTCTCTCTCACGACAAGGGAGAGGACGGGGCACTTCTTGGGGATCTTTAACAGAAACAGTCCATTTAAACCTAGGTCTAAGGATGGAATGCATTTCTGAGTTTTGCTATTATTTATAGACAGGATGGAAAATTAGACATGACTTACATCATAAATTAAGTCTTACAGTCAATGAGATTTTTGGAGACAAATCAGTATTTTCTCACCTTATGTTGTCTAAAATAAAACCCAAATCCAGGCAGGTAGGCAATTTAAGGATAGTGTAAGTCTTTACCTTGCAAGATTTAAATTAGACACTCTATGCATCACTTAGAAAAGTATAACAGAGGTATCTGCTGAAGAAGTTTGGTTCCCTTGTCTACTGAGATAGAAATCAGGAAGTTATGTCTCTGTACCTGGAAAGATAAACATTACGCACATCAAGTTTTCTTTTCTTTTTTTTTTCTGTAGTTTTCCTTTAAACTGCCTATTATTTGTTCTTGAAGTGTTTTTTTTTTTTGTTTTGTTTTGTTTTAATCTAAGTATTATGAATTTTCATCTCATAGCATCTTTACTAGATCCAAATTAAAGACAACACAACATTGGACTATAAATCTATAAAACACTCCAACTCCAGCTGGGATGCAGCTGATTCCAGTGTCTCCTCCAAACATTACTCAGGGACCAGTAGGCAATAGGATTACATTTTTCTTCCATCGCTTTTGAGTTTCTAATGATGAGCCTAAGTCATTCCAGCCCCAACTTGGTCATAGTCCATGCTGTATGCCAAATTAAATGCAATATTCAAGTTTAGGCAGCAGGTGGAAGGAGAGAGAAGTCTATTCCAGTAATATTGGAGAAAAATGTCCTCTCTTTTTTTCTTTATCATTAATTCATATTTCTTCAAAGCCTCCAATCTTTTATTTCATATATATATATATATATATATTTGATTCCACTGTTGTCTTTTTAATTCTAAATGCCTTCATAGGTTTGGAATAATATATGCTAATATGTTCTACAATATGTATACTGTAGAAGATATTATATGTATATATATATGTGAACATAGTATACAGTATGCTAATATGTAATACAAATAGCTGGGATTATAATGCTCTCAAAATGTCCATTTGTTGTCCAAGTTGACCTACTTTTGGCTTCAAATAGCTAAAGCTCTGGGCTTTCTTTTCTAAGGTAGACTGGCTTATGATTGCTTCTTTTTTCCATAGTACAATGAAAAATTGCCTTTTTTTCAAGGTCAGTGAGAAATTCAAATTAGTGTTTATACTTTCTCTTTGCAGAAAATGTTGTCTTCTTACATCATTCATATATGAAACACTCATGCATTGTCAATTGTTTCAGGAGTCATGGCAATGGATGGAGAAGAAATGATCCCATTCTCATTGGTTTCAACCAGTCCCCAAAGAGAAATATTTATTTATTAGGAGCTAATTTTAAGAGGGATATATTCAGGATCATGAAAATGACCTCATCGATAACCAATGTAACCTATCAACACATGTATTTCTTTCTTCCTACCAATTATTTATGGCTAATAATTTAAGGTCACCACCACCAAATGAAAAAATACAACACGTAGGAAATTGATTCAGATGATTAAAAATAGGTTATTTTTTCTTTTTCTGACAAAGGGTTTCTCTCTGTAAAATGATGAATTTTTTTATACTTTGTTTCAGTTCAGTTCAGTCGCTCAGTCACCTCTGACTCTTTGCGACCCCATGAATTACAGCAGTCCAGGCCTCCCTGTCCATCACCAACTCCATTTATAATCTTGCAATTTGTGATGCTGAAGAAAGAGAACTAGGCAAAGATCAGTGATTTTGCCATAAATGTCAATACGTTTTTTAAATGATATTAAGCTAAAGGATATTAAATGCTTAAAAAACCCCATTGAATACTGTAGTAACTCATTGTTAGAACCCACAGAATCAACATCAGTTCAGTTCAGTTCAGTAGCTCAGTCATGTCTGACTCTATGCGACCCCATGGACTGCAGCACGCCAGGCCTCCCTGTCCATCACCAACAATTGAAATCAATTGCAAAACAAATTTCACAGAGTGTATCTTCTTTTAGATAACAAAAATTTAACTTTTAACACCAGGTAAAAGTGTTACTGATGTTCCAAGAATAAATGTTATACTTTTACATTGTTTTCATTTAATTTGAGCAGAGAACCTCTGTTTAATGATAGCAAATAATTCATATGATATTATCAATAATAATGTAATGAAAATGTTTTAAATAAACTAGAATACATAAATGGTCATATATGGGATGTTTTGCAAATTTAATATGCTTCTTGCAAAGAACAAAGTTAATCCAGACCTTAAATAGTCATTATGCATGTTTTCTTTAATTGATATTTTCCATAATTTACCTTCTTATTGAAGGTATTGTCTAGTTCATTTGTATAATTTAATATTAAAGTGAGCCATGCCAGTATTTTAAAAATCAGAATCATTAAGAGAAATTAAGTCAGATGTAGACAAATGTTTTAGAGCCAATAGAAAGTCATTCTCGGAAACCATAAAGATACTTCCTTGAGTAACTGATAGTATCACCCAATGAAGCAATATTTATTTGCTTAAAATAGTGTTGGCTAGTTAATTCAGAGAAGGCAATGGCAGCCCACTCCAGTACTCTTGCCTGGAAAATCCCGTGGAAGGAGCAGCCTTGTAGGCTGTATTCCATGGGGTCGCTAAGAGTCAGACGCGACTGAGTGACTTCACTTTCACTTTTCACTTTCATGCATTGGAGAAGGAAATGGCAACCCACTCCACTGTTCTTGCCTGGAGAATCTCAGGGACGGGGGAGCCTGGTGGGCTGCCATCTATGGGGTCACGACTGAAGTGACTTAGCAGAAGCAGCAGCTAGTTAATTCCATGTACCTGATTGCAAAGCATTCTAAAGTGAAATTTCTATTGAACCTTATATATCAGGACTTTTGTAAAATGAAATTGTCAGTGAAGTTCATTATCTACAATACGAACATCATAAATTGTGCACTTATTTCATATGAAAATTGGGCTTCCCTGGTAGCTCAGATGGTAAAGAAGCTGCCTGCAATGCAGGAGACATGTATTCAATCACTGGGTCAGGAAGATCCCCTTCAGAAGGGAATGGCTACCTACTCCATTATTCTTGCCTGGAGAATCCCATGGACAGAGGACCCTGGAAGGCTACATTCCATGGGGTCGCAGAATCAGGCTCAACCGAGCGACTAACCCACACTCACACTTACAAAAGTATTTATGGAGAAGTAAGGTTCAGAACATTATTTCTTCCTACTTCATGAAAAAGTGCTATGAAATACAATAATTTGTATTTCAGTTTAGCAAAACTTAAAGAAGATGTATTAATAGAACATGTATGTGTATAAGGAGAAAGTTTATGAAGTTAATAGATAACTGCCATGTAGATGTTTATTTATGTTGATGGTTAATCAATTACTTGAAAAGTACCTCCAATTTTAGTTTAGGAAATATTGTAGAACTTGATTATTTAGTTTGCTACATATGATATATTTTATGGTAGAACAAATGCCCTAATTTGCGTGAGTAACATAAATTTAAACAAATGAAAACCAACAAGTTGCCATAATGTCCATTGTGCTATAAGTTTTTAAAAAGATTTTTACTGTAGCGTAAGAATTATGATGTTATACAGAATGAAAGCACCATAAAAATCTCTATTTTTTGATATGTAGTATCAGTTCCATTTATTAATGATAGTTATGGTGATATATGTTTCCATGATAACCCACATATACTATCTGTCCTAAGAATGACATGACCAAAGGCATTTGTAATTATATTTACTTCTGAAAGATTATGGTTTATACTTAAAACAAAAGAGGCATCCTGTCATTTTCTAAACCTGTTAAATGTGACAGAATCTATTTTTCTGCCAACTTGTGAGGACCAGGCAGTGAGCAAATTTGCTGTGGTCAGCTAAGTGTAACCACTGAGCAGGAAAGTGAATTTAATAATGCATTATTGTTCTTCACTGAAGGTGAACTGTTACAGTGCCTTTGTTATAACCGACTCTGCCTCTGCTTAGGTTTCCAGATGCTGTGCAGATTACCTGATTAAAATCTCTAATGCATGATAAAATGTACCAGGTATACTTTTATATTAACATAAATGCATCCATTTTAAGGCCATAATGCTGGATCTAATTGGAAATATTTTCCTATTATATTGTTTTGTGAATTCGTGTTACTAGTAAGCATTTGCCATATAATATAGAATAAGTGACAGGAAAGTAGGAATTCATAAAATGTATCTTATAGCATTGGTGATTTATTGACACTGCAAAGAAAATTATAAGATTTGATAGTGTACTAATGTTCTTTTAAATCAACTTTATTTTATTTTCTATATTTTAAAACAAACTAAAAAATAGAAGACTCTTGAAAATAGATTCAGTTATCCTTTAATTACATTTTTAATGCTTTTTCTTTTCCAGTTTTAATTTATTTTGATGCTTTCTTTTTAAGTGCACTGATTAACTGTGGAACTTTCATAACATTTTAGCTCTTGTGAAGTTGAAAAATGCATTGTAGAGAATTAAAGCTTGCTGTAATTTTTCTATTTTGCCAGTTTAATTCATTAAAAAATAAAAAAATGTGTTAGATAATGTTTTTAAATAAGTAGAAAGAGATATGTTTTATTTAGGAAATCAAGCTATAAGGAATATGTCCATATAGAACTTTTATCATTGTAAATTCTTATATTGATAGAGGTTCCTGTCATTATGATTTTCATCGAGTTCATGAAAATATTGCAAGTTGTAGGTTCCTGTTAGCTAAACATGTTATAGACTCATCACTGAGAATCAAATAGTTAATTTGGAAGTGATTTCTCAGAGATTTTGCTTTTTTCCAATGAGTCTTTTGAATGTTTCTTGTAATCCATAGCTGAAAGGGTGCACAAAATCTAATCTCTCGTGTGGCTGCTGAACTTTATGGAGGAGAGGCTAAGAAAAGCATTTTTCTGAATATCAGAATCACCCATCAATGAATATCACTATGGGCCATAGAACATGCAAGTTCAAAAGACAGGAGTAAACCAGGAGATGACTAACAAAATAATAACAGACACAGTGTGAAAATGTTTCTACTGAACAGTAATGAGAAAATTATTTCCACCATTATTTCCTCTTTTAACAAATAGAATTCTGTGAATATAGTAGATATAGTATAAAAAGTAGTTATATTTGCACTCTGACACATAAATTTTAAATATTTTCATTTTATTCAGTAATTACAAAATAGAATCAACTGTACAGTATTGAGGAAAGAGAAATGAATTATAGTGTGTTGGTAAATATAAATATCTAATTATTTCCTAAAGAAATTTAAACTTTTTAATTACACTGCTAACAATGTTTTTTCCCTCCTTTTATTTTATTAAAAATTTTTGTTACATGTTTCATATGTGTAGCTTTATAATTCAGCATCTGTATATACTACAATGTGATCACCAACACAAGTCTAGCTATTATCCATTACTGTACAGTTGACTCCTTCACCCATTTTGCTAAGTCCCACCCCCCTTCACCACTGGGAACCACTAATCTGTTCTGTTCTCTCCATCTCTTCATTTTTTGTTTTATTTTGTTTGTTGGTTGTTGTTGTTTTTTTTATTAGTAGTAGTATTTTTAGATTCCACATATGAATGAGAGCATAAGGTATTGGTTTTTCTTTGTCTGAGCATCATAACTTGTATATCCATAAATGTTATTGCAAATAGCTAAGCAGTGTTTCAGTTTGTGGCTGAGTATTTTTCTGTTATACATATATACCACACTGTCTTTATCAATTCATCTATTAAGAGACAATTAGATAGTTTCCAATTAACTGAAATCTTGTACATGATGCTTCAAAAAACATAGGGGTGTACATATCTTTTTAAATTAGTGTGTTCCCATTCTTTGGATAAATATTCAAAAGTGGAATAGCTGTGTTGTAGTTTTTTTCTTGATTTTTTGAGGAAACTCCTTACTATTTTACACAGTGGCTGCATCAATTTACAGTCCCAACAGTGTATGAGGGTCCCCTTTTTTCCACATCTTGTCCAACCCTACTCTTTTGACAAGGTTAGATATGTAGTAGTTTGATATCAGGGACCATGAAATCTCTAATAACTTTGTTCTTTTTCCTTAGTATTGTTTTGGCTATTCACAGTCTTTGTTCAGTCAGTCAGTTCAGTCACTCAGTCATGTGTAACTCTTTGCGATCCCATGGACTGCAGCACGCCAGGCTTCCCTGTCCATCACCAACTGCAGGAGCTTGCTCAAATTCACGTCCATAGAGTCGGTGATGTCATCCAACCATCTCATCCTCTGTTGCTCCTTCTTCTCCTGCCTTCCATCTTTCCCAGCAGCAGGGTCTTTTTCACTGAGTCAGGTCTTTGCATCAAGTGGCCAAAGTACTGGAGTTTCAGCTTCAGCATCAGTTCTTCCAAGGAGTATTCAGGACTGATTTCCTTTAGAATTGACTGATCTGATCTCCCTGCAGTCCAAGGGACTCTCAAGAGTCTTCTCCAGCACCACAGTTCAAAAGCATCAGTTCTTCAGTGCTCAGCTTTCTTTTTAGTCCAACTCTCACATCCATACATGACTACTGGAGAAACCATAGCTTTGACTAGAGGGATCTAGAATTATCCTTTCCAGTTTGAAATATGCAATTGGTATTTTGATAGGGATTATATCGAATCTGTAGATTGCTTTGGGTTGTATGGACATTTTAACAGTATTCATTATTCCAATCCATGAACATGAAATGTCTTTCCACTTTTTTTATATCTTCTAAAATTTCTTCCATCCATGCCTTACCATTTCACTGTTAAAGTCTTTCACCTCCTAGTCAGTGCCTCCTTTTAAAAGGATAGGAAAGAGTAAACAAAATTGAAATGCCAAAAAAAAAAAAAGTTTAACTGGATGCTAAATTCTTGATTTAAAACAAAATAAAAGTAGACTTCTGTAGTCATGGAAGGTGCCTAATATTTGAAACTTCAGTCACTCCTAGGGATTTTTTTTCTAAATATGTGACATAACTCACAGATTTGAAAAATCTGCAGAAACTACCACAGGTAGACATGCACTGCTTCTCTAGAGAAATTTGTGTGAAAGTTTGATTATTTCAGACTACTGGTTTTACTAACACTTGAGGATACGTGGTTTCCAGATCTGGTGTTAAAGTACATGGTCCCAGTTCTTCAGGATCTATTTGCATGGGTCTAGC
The DNA here is from genome assembly GCA_006410875.1 of Neotragus pygmaeus. Lineage (NCBI taxonomy): Eukaryota > Metazoa > Chordata > Mammalia > Artiodactyla > Bovidae > Neotragus > Neotragus pygmaeus. The sequence continues at coordinate 1,227,269 of SJYV01022790.1, forward strand.
TTTCTTGTTAGATTTTTAGGAGCCTCATTTACTCTTTTTATTGGATATTAGAGTCTTCTTTAGCTTACTAGAGAGTGTATGACTGGCTTTATGGCCTCATGGAATTAATTACTTGGTTCTTATTATTGATAATGATATCAGAGGAGTAAAAATGCATTAACTCTATACCATTCAAACTAAATACGAACATTCTGTTAGTAAACTCAAATGGTAAATATAGTCCAAATTACTACAGGAGTAACATGATTCTGTGTAAATATAGTGTCAGCATTTCCCTCCTAAGTTCACAATCTAAGTTCGCAATCTCTAGCAGTGTTCTCTCCAATCTCTTGCCTGGCTCAGAATTCTTGTATAGGTAGGGAAGATCGTACAAGGTCTTTTTTGTCACTTCTGTTACTTCAGATACTGCAGACAAACTCAGCTTTGTATAAAGTAACTCTCCTTGAAGGAAAACAAACAGAACAACAACACGAACAAAAACACATAGAACTACACTTATCTTCTTCTGAATAAAATGATGAAATTGAAGATGACTTCAGATATTGAATCTTTTTTTTAAAGAATTTTATTTTATTTTATTTTATTTTTAATTTTACTTTACAATACTCTATCGGCTTTGCCATACATCGACATCTTATAAATTCAAATAATAAGATTTTTAAACTTAGTATTACTGTTATTCTTCTATACTGCAGCCTGGGCTTTCCTGATGGCTCAGTGGTAAAGAACCCGCCTGCCAATGCAGGAGAGGTGGATTCAATCTCTGGGTCAGGAAGATCTCCTGGAGAAGGAAATGGCAACCCACTCCAGTATTCTTGCCTGGGAAATCTCATGGACAGAGAAGACTGGAGGGCTACAGTCCATGGGGTCGCAAAAGAGTCCAACACAACTAAGCAGCTGAGCAAAAACAATACTCTAGTTTTGAGAAACAATCAGTGTGGAATATCTAAAAGCAATGACCTGGGGTGGGGCATGTAAATTTAAAGGTCAAGAAACAATAGTGTAATGTGATATCCAGTTTATGAGTGGTTATGTTTGCAGGTCTAGAGATGTTGGAAAGAGTTCACTGAAAATTCAGAAATTGGCACTTTCAGCACACAAATGTGTGGGTTGTATTTAAACTCATAGGGAAAATCACAGTATCACTCATGTATTTATGATTTCAGTAGGAAAAACACGATGGAAAAAATACATGTATATACAAACATATGTATTTTTCTACACATTTCTAGAAAGTGACATATATGTATTGAGGAGCTACTGTGCACCAGGTGTCATACGAAATACTGGAGATACAAAGAGGAACAGAGCCAGTTAGGGGCCACAGTTTCTAATAAGAAAATCAAACATGAGACAAAATTATTGTTGTTCCATCCCTAAGTCATGTCCAACTCTTTGCAACCCCTTGAACTGCAGCATACCAGGCTTCCCTGTCATTCACTATCTCCCAGAGTTGCTCAAATTCATGTTCATTGAGTTGGTTGTTGTTGTGAAAGTTGCTCAGTCGTGTCCAATTCTTTGCAAACCCATGTACTAGTCCTCCATTCTCCATGCCAGAATACTGGAGTGGGTAGCCTTTCTCTTCTCCAGTGGATCTTCCCAACCTAGGAGTCAAACCAGGGTCTCCTGCATTGTAGGTGGACTCTTTATCAACTGAGCTAACCATTTCATCCTCTGCTGCTCAGTTCTCCTTTTGCCTTCAATCTTTCATAGCATCAGGGTCTTTTCAAATGAGTCAGTTCTTCACATCAGGTGGCCAAACTGTTGAACCTTCAGTTTCAGCATCAGTTCTTTCAAATGAATATTCAGAGATGACTTCCTTTAGGAATGACTGATTGGATCTCCTTGCAGTCCAGTGAACACTCAAGAGTCTTCTCCAGCACCACAATTCAAAAGCATCAACTCTTTCCCACTCAGCCTTTTTTTATGGTAAAACTCTCATATTTGTTCATGACTACTGGAAAAACCGAAGCTTTGACTATACAGACCTTTCTTGGCAAAGCGATGTTTCTGCTGTTCAATACACTGTCTAGGTTTGTCACAGCTTTCCTTCCAAGGAGCAAGCATCTTTTATTTTATGGCTACAGTCACCATCTCCAGTAATTTTTGAGCCCAAGAACGTTAAATCTGTCACTCCTTCTAATTTTTCCTCTTCTATTTGCCTTAAAGTGATGCGACCACTGCCATGATCTTAGTTTTTTGAATGTTGAGTTTCAAGCCAGCTTTTTCACTCTCCTCTTTCACCCTCATGAAGAGCCTCTTAAATTCTCTTCACTTTCTGCCATTAGAGAGATATAATCTACATATTTGAAGTTGTTGATATTTCTCCCAGGAATCGTGATTCTAGCTTATGATTCATCCAGCCCAGAATCTCATGTGATGTACTCTGCATAAAACTTAAATAAGCAAGGTGACAATATACAGCCTTTTTGTACTCCTTTCCCAATTTTGAATCAGTCAGTTGTTCCATGTCCAGTTCTAACTGTTGCTTCTCGACCCATATACAAGTTTCTTACGAAACAGGTAAGGTGGTCTGGTACTTTCAATTCTTTAAGAATTTTTCACAGTTTGTTGTGATCAAACTGTGATCACACAGTCAAAGGCTTTAGCATAGTTAATGAAGAAGAAGTAAAAAAAATTTTAATCCCCTTGCTTTTCCATGATTCAACAGATGTTGGCAATTTGATCTGTTTCTTCTGCTTTTCTAAATCCAGCTTGTACATCTAGAAGTTCTTGGTTCATGTACTGCTGAAACCTAGCTTGAAGGATTTTGAGCATAACTTTGCTAGCAAGTGAAATGAGCGCAATTGTACAGTAATTTGAACATTCTTTGGCACTGTCTTTCTTTGAGACAGAAATGAAAACTGAGTGTTCCAATCTTGTGGCCACTGGTGAGTTTTCCAATTTTGCTAACATATTGAGAGTAGCACTTTAACACCATCATCTTTTAGGATTTTAAATAGCTCAGCTAAAATTCTGTCATCTTCACTATCTTTGTTCATAGGAATGCATCCTAAGGCCCACTTGACCTAACACTATGATATCCATCTATAGGTGAGTGAACATACCATCGTGGTTATCCAGGTTATCCAGGTCTTTTTAATATAGTTCTTGTGTGTATTTTTGCCACTTCTTCTTAATCTCTTCTGCTTCTGTTAGGTTCTTAATGTTTCTGTCCTTTATCATGCCCATTCTTGCATGGAATGTTCCCTTGATAGCTCCAAAATTGCAGTGTGATTATTCCAGCAACTGCAATATATCCAAGGTGGCATTGAAGAAGGAATGATTAAGTATGAAGGAGCCATTGAAGACTCTGTTGCATTTCTCCATAAGTAAGTAAGTAAAGTCACTCTGTCGTGTCCGACTCATTGTGACCCTGTGAGCCTGTGACCATGCTCCTCAGTTCATGAGATTCTCCAGGCAAGAATACTGGAGTGGGTTGCCATTTCCTTCTCCAGTGGATCGAACCCAGGTCTCCCGCATTGGAGGCAGACACTTTACCCTCTGAGCCACCAGGGAAGCATTTCTCCATAGAAGTCAACATTCCTGAGATTTTTTTTCTCCTTCCTTCTCCCCTCTCTCTCTCTCTCTTTTTTTTTTTTTTGAAACAAGGACTATTCACTGAAACTTGAGTACTAAGGGCCTAGCCCCTGGGGGCTCAGTGTTGAAGAAGATTTTTAAAAATCCTTTGCTAATATAAAGTTTATCTTCTCATCAGAGATCAACTATAAACAAGGAAACAATTACTAGGGAAGCCAACATCTAAAGGAATATCAGATGGTACATTGTGCTATAAGAAGTACAAAATGGGGTCGTGTGATAAGAACTAGGTAGGGTGTTATGAGAAAATTGACCCAAGAAGTTTCTCTGGGGTCTTGAATGACAAGTATTTGAACTAAGGTCTGAATGACAAGACAAGGCCTGGCAGCCATTGGAGATGGCTGGGGAATCATTTTAGGCAAAGGGACTAACAAGTCAATGGCCCTGAGAAAAGAAGCCTGACATGAAACCTGATGGCTGGCTCATAAAGATGAAGGTGCACATGTTACGAGGTCAGGAAGGTGGGAAGGGACCAGATTATTTATAGTCTGTGAAAAGAAGTTTGGATTTTATAAGCATCCATTGTTTTGAAGCCAACTCACTGCAAAAGCCCTGATGCTGGGAAAGATTGAGGGCAGGAGGAGAAGAGGTGACAGAAGCTGAGATGATTGGATGGCATCACCGACTCAATGGACATGAGTTTGAGCAACCTTTGGGAGACAGTGAAGGACTGGGAAACTTGGTGTGCTGCAGTTCATGGGGTCACCCAAGAGTTGGACACAATTTAGCAACTGAATGAAAACATAGCATCTATAGAGGATTTTAAGGGAAATGACATAATTTATGTGGCTTTTGTATTGCAAATATATAGTATATAATGGGATAAGGAGCTAAAATTGAAAAGAAGCTATTAAGTGGCTATTAAAGAGTGTAGGTGAGAAATGTTGGTGACTTTGACTAAGGTGTTGGCAACTAAAATGGAGAGAAATTGATTGCTTGCAGTGGTGCTGAGTGAACTTGCTAATAGATTTCATGATGGAAAGGATGATAGGAAAAGAGAAGTCAGTGTATCTCTTACATTGAGGTGTGAGCCTTTTGTGAAGTTAGGTTTACCACTTTTAGCTCATCATGTAGTGGAGTGGCCATACAGACAAAACTCTCAAAGTATTAGTAGAGTGATTGCATTCCATCATGCTTAAGCTTGATTTGAAGAATGGAGTTTGCCACAGAATTACAACAAAAGTAAAAAATACTTATATTTATTATGGCTTGGTAGAAAATGCAGTCAAGTAACAAATGTTGAGAAATGTCTGTCACTTCCCATATGCTATTTCTCAGAGCACACTGCCTGTCAATAATCTTCTAAGTATTTTCCATTAAGCCTTAGGGCTTTGAGAGGAGAGGATGTCTCAGGAATGGAGTGAGATGAGATCACAGCATTCCATGGACTAATCCTTTAACCAAAGTGGCTCTATCTCTAACTTAAGGGATAAAATTTCACTTGAAAAAGGTTTCTCCTGCTTAAATATATAATGTTAAATCTTGACATCTTTACTATGCTTGCTAATTTTAAAACATATTTGAATTAGACTATCACACTTTTTAAAAGAAATGTTAAGTGCAGGTACAGCTATATTTGTTAAGTTTTTACTAGAATAAAATTTAGGAGATCAAATCAATACATTCTTCTCAATGATTTACTTTTAAAATGAGAGTAAATATAATTCTTTATCAAATAAAACAAATACAGGCATTAATCACTTAAAAAAAAATAATGCCATGTATAGCCATTTTTACCACTATTTTTGGTGCAGAATTTTCACTCATTGCTTTCCAAAAAGCAAACAAACAAACAAACAAAACTATCCAACAAGCTATAATGTGTACATTTAAATGCATATGTTCCCTTTAATTTAGTCAACTTGGGAGAAAATGTTAAACCATTGTTCAAGACACTTTTAAAGACATCTTTAAATATCTTTTTGAATCTTCAAAATATATATAAAAATATTTTCATTTGGCATGCATTTTGTTAAGGTTTATGTATTTTGGAAAGTTATCAAAAATGATGATTGGTGACCCTGATTTTTATAAAATAAATAAAGTGCATGAACAAACAAAAATATTAAGTGTTCATTGCAATATTTTAATGCAAAGTGTCTTCAACATCAAAGTCCTGATTTGGGGAAAATAATACCTGTCTCTTATACACATCTAGATGTGTATAAGAGACAGCCCATACTNAGTCAAAGTTTTCATCTCCCTTATCTTTTAATTTGTTGTTCTCACCTCTTTTAGAGGAAAATAAGATTTTCTATAATTTATTTAAATTGCAGTAATTTTATTTGTATTGGAAAACTCATAGAAGCAAACTAAAGGCACAATTTCATTTTAGTGGATTTAGTCATAAATTTAAAGTTTTTCCCTTTCAAGTAGTATATATACATTATTAAAAATATGAGCTATAACTTTAATATTTTCATATTATTTTCTGACAATGGTATTCACAGTTTTTAATCATCATAAATATTACTTCATCTTCCTCAACTTCATTTGCCTCTTTCAAAAGATTTTTTTTCCTAATCTAAGATTTAAAATATATTATTTTAAAATCTAGATGCTGTTTCTTTATTTCTTTTCAGTCCACATAGCTGCAATTCCTGACTTTCAAAACTATCAAGCTATCATTTACTCTTGAGAAGCTAAAAGATCTGGTGCTGATATTTTTGTTAATTGTAAAACTTCAATGTAATTCAAGATTTTTTTCCTTTTCTTTATAATTTCTGTTGATGTTATTAAGGTAATAAATATTACTCAATGACTCCAAACCTCAACAGAGTGAGCACACAGTTAAAAGATCAAGGATAATTGAATCTTAGCAAGTATTTCTTAAAAGGTTCATGTCCTTTTTTGTAGTTATTGATATTTGTATTCTTCATTCAATTTATGTGCTCCATGTTTAGTATACCTTCAGTCTATCAAGAAAGTAAACAATAATAAAAATGTAAATCCACATAAAAAATGTTGCTTGCACTAAGAGAATATTTCAAAGATTTTTTTTTTAAATCAGTTGTTTATTCTGCTGTCAGATGCTGAAATCTTTTACCACTCCTCATATTCACAGAAATGCAGTTCACTGATACTGTCTTCTTGTAGCTAAGCTGTGAAGAAGTCAAAATTTCATTTTGTAAAGGCAGTTATCATGAAGAGTGTTGCAGGCCTAGGTTATTGGTCCTTATTGAACAGACCCAAAGATAAGATGTCTAATTTCCTGACCAAGCTTCTAGTGTGTTTATGTGAGTCTCTCTCTCTCTGTGCCACTGGGGGTGGAGTGCGGAGAGAGAGCGAGAAGGAGTTTTTATATAAAATGTTGACAACGTGTTGAAAAAGTCCTTCAACTAATTTTAATGAGATTATTTAAAGTGACATATTTGAATTTAACATAATCTTGAAATAACTATGGTCAAGATTTTTTAAATTGAAGTACAGTTGATCTACAATGTTTAATGTGTATAGCAAAGTGATTCAATTATACATATATATATATTCTTTTTCAGATTCTTTTCCATTATAAGTTATTATAAAATATTGAATATAGTTTCCTTGCTATACGATAGGTCTATTTTGTTTAGCTATTTTTTATATGGTAGTATATATCTGTTCATCCCCAATCTTGAAGATTTTATAATGATTGCAATATTATACAGCTTAAGCCTAATTTAAAGTACTGAGAAAAACAGGCGAATAAGTAATGGTCAAACTTGGAGACTCCTCTTGACTTTGTTTTACTATGTTAAAGTCTTTTGCTTTTCCCATGATAATTTTTAGATTTGAAATAAAAGAAATTACATGTGAAACTTTCATTTACTCCTTTGGATGCTGACCTCCAAATAGACTGATGAGAGAAATACAAGAAAAATTGTCTGATGGCAATTAAAGTCGGGCAAAAAAAAACTTATGAAATACTCTTGAAGAGCTTTCTGTAACTCAGAGTTTCCATTATATTCTCCTAAACATTAAAAACAATGCTATTGTATTTTTAGGTTTTTCCAAAAAAATATTTAAACAACTTTTGAACTATTTGCTCTAAAAACAGTGGTTTCCTGATCGAAGTAGGTAATTCTAAATAGGTTGTTTCTAATAGGGTGAAAATGTCTCCCAATGTTTCTTAGATTCATTATCACTAATTTTTCTAAATATGATATATAATATATGTAGGAAAATTCATTATAGTTTTGAAATTAGGCAGGACCTTGCTGTTGCTGCTGTTAAGTCACTTCAGTCATGTCCAACTCTGTGGGACTCCATGGATGGCAACCCACCAGGCTCCTCCATCTGTGGGATTCTCCAGGCATGAATGCTGGAGTGGATGCCATTTCCTTCTCCAGGCAGGACCTCATCAACTTGTTAACCTGAAAATTTCCTTCACACATAAAAATAAAATTAAGAGAGAATTATATTCATATACAACTTGCTATCATCACATATATTTGAATTATTTTAAGACACTAAAGCAAATACAAAGCAGAAGATATAATTAGTGCTATTGTCATAGATTATTAAGACGAAAGCATTTTTTTCCTGAAGCTATTATTATCCTCATGATTCAATCAATAACAGGAAAGAAAGGGAAGTCAGTGGGTATTTACTGAATGCTTACTGTATACCAGAAATCTTTAAGCATACGAACACACTAGAGCTTTTCTTTTCTTTTTCGGCTTTTCCAAAAATCTCTTCTTTCATCAGTGGTTTAAGCTTTTCATAATTAGCTACTATGAAAGATAGACTTATTTGTTTTTATTTTGGTACATCTTTTCCAATTACATTATGTTGGTGTTGGAGTCTCACTTCTAGATTGCTTTGGTAGAACAGTATAATATGTAATAATAAATGTTAGAAAGTGGGGTTTGAATGTTTGAAAAAGTTTGAAAAACTGATTTAAAAGTTCATAATTTTTAAATGTTTTTCATCTCCCCTCAGTTGTTCTAAAGTTAAAATCAATTCTTAAATAGAACGATATTGCTTTTCCACAAACTCTTTGTAGGTTTTAATTTTAATGTCATAATCTAATAATGCAATATATTTGAAAACCCCAAAGAACTGTTGCCAGATAAATTGTGTTTTAAAAATGGCAGAAATTATAAAGGCTTGACAATTGACAATGTTCAGCCAAAGATTTTATCGTGGTTTGACTATCATAGATCTTAGAAGTGATGCATGAATATGATTAGCTTAGTTTCTGAATTTCTGCATGAAAGTGTAAAATTATCCCTCCAATAATAGCAAGAGTATATTAAGTACCTGCTACTACTACTACTACTAAGTCGCTTCAGTTGTGTCCGACTCTGTGTGACCCCAGAGAAGGGAGCCCACCAGGCTCTTCTGTCCCTGGGAATCTCCAGGCAAGAACACTGGAGTGGGTTGCTGATTTCCTTCTCCAATGCATGAAAGTGAAAAGTGAAAGTGAAGTTGCTCAGTCGTGTCCGACTCTTTGCGACCCCATGGACTGCAGCCTACCAGGCTCCTCCATCCATGGGATTTGCTACCTATTATGTGTCAAACAGAGTGTGCATTTATATTAATGTGATTCTTCCTCTAATTATATAAAAATAGATTCTTATATTTATTTTAAGAGGCCTAAAAACTCAATATCACTGAACAGGCATTTGAAAGAGGTCTTTAAGTCATAAACCTGTATTTTTCATTTTACCAACTTATTTTGAGTACAACACTTGTGAGAACAAATAAGCACACAAAATGGCAACGTTTATAACAACGATTTCAAACAATTGGACATGCAACTCATATTTCCCTATAACATAGCTTCATGTAGCTATCTCAAGGGCTAATATTTTTTATCCATTCCTTTCTTCTTATGTTTTGATAATTCAGGAGTTAACAGGCCAAGTCTTATTTCTGTGTTATTTTAAAAAAGAAACACTGATGATCTCATAATGCAAATATATTTGTTAAACAGAGTTTCACTTTGTTTATCTCCTATGAGATATATTGTTTCAGAAAACATTTTAGAGGTCTTCATCCATAGCTTTATAACTCAGTGATTTGCCATTTTAGTTTTTCTTCAATTTCCATATGTTTATGCAAAGACAAACATATCTTTTTTGTTTATAAAGATTGCAACCCCGCTGTAGATCTTTCTTCGTTAGGAGCATGTGAGCACAGTGTATTTGAAGTTCAGTTGTGTTCTGAAATAATTTGAGTAAACTTAGCAATGTTTATTATACATGGGTAGTAAATATGACTCAGTTAATAAAGCAAAAAATCCAAATAAAACCTATTCTTTGTTAAACTATATAACTCTTCTTGAAAGCTAGAGAGAAGCCCTCCTCTCTCAATAAAGAGATGTCTAAATGTTCATATCTACAGGATACCTGTTATTTATTTTATAACAAAAGGAAGATATCTACTTAAACTATAAAACATACCAACACATAATTATCTTGTAATTATTATAATGTATTTTTTCTCACTTTAAGCTTTCTAATATCTCCCTCTGTCCTCCATTCCTCATAATGATTGTAAGAAGGGAAGGAAAAAAAAAAAAAACCTGACAATGATAGTCTGAAGTCAACTTAGAAACTATCCTTAGAAATTGTTTTTAAAAAAATTTCAGATGGAAATAAAGTAGAGAAGAAATTAAAACTACTTTTTCAAACTAAAAATCTGATTTGTCCTTACATTTCTGCATTTATTTACTAAAAATATGTATTGAATATCAGTTCCATGACATACTATGTCAAGATATTGTTTCAAATATTAAGGATTTTATTATTTTTTTAACCATAAAATGATCAGAAAGTGTGAGCTACTTGAGTTTTCTCTTCTTCTGTGAAAATGTTAGCAATCTTAAATCATGTAAGAGCTTCTTTAACCAAAATAAACCAGAAAAGTGACACTGGGAAGGCAAGTAGGCAACTTATATACAGGTAATTACTTTAAGAGTGGGCTTCAAGGTCACGCTTCCAGTAGAGCTTCTCTCTAACCCTTTACTCTTTTCTAAAAAGAACAGTGTTATAACCTCCTTTAAAATTTAAATAATTTAAAATTTTTATTTGACTTTTTCCAAAGAATATAGGACAAATTTCAGGTATTAATAAAGAAGATATATATATGTGTGTGTGTGTGTCTGTGTGTGTATCTTGAAACAATCATTGCCAAATAGAAAACAAACAGAAAACAGTACATGAGAGCAGTGATCAGAATGATTTTTTTTTGCCTTTCTGCAAGTGCAGCCTGCCCTGGAATTGATATATAGCACTAAGAGAGCTTTATTTGTTGTTCCAGACTTTCCTCTATGTAGTAAAACAAATAACATTAATTTTTCCTCAATGTTACAAGGCACACAGAGCCAAAAAGCATTACATGTTTTCCATAATTGTGTTGTCTTACTCATTCAAACTTTTGCTATTTCATCTGCAATATTTAGCTGCTTTTATTTATTTCACATTGTGAAGCTGCTCAGTCGTGTCTGACTCTGCGACCCCATGGACTGTAGCCTACCAGGCTCCTCCCTCCATGGGATTCTCCAGGCAAGAGTACTGGAGTGCGTTGCCATTTCCTTCTCCAGGGGATCTTCCCAACCCAGGGATTGAAGCGGGTCTCCTACATTCCAGGCAGACACTTTAACCTCTGAGCCACCATAGTATACTCTATTTTTATTTAAAAGATATTTGAAAAAAAAAAAAACAGCAAAAAAGCCAACATAATACAAACATCATTTTTACTATTACCTAAGTAATTTGACAAATAAGATCTATGTATGGAAATCTTTTTATTTGAATATTTGTAATTTGGTCTTGGTCTCAGGTGGTGCTGGAGGTAAATAACCTGCCTGCCAATGCAAGGGACGTTAGAGCTGCAGGTTCGACCCTTGGGTGGGGAAGATCCCCATGAGGAGAGCATGGCAACCGACTCCAGTATTCTTGCTGGGAAAATTTCATGGACAGAGGAGCCTGGTGGACGATGCTGCATAGTGTGGCAGACAGTCGGACACGACTGAAGCAACTTAGCACACAGTGTACAATTTGACACTGCTTGCTAACGGCCATTTTGCTAAAATACTGCTCCCCCAATTTTTTTCTAACAAGTTTGTTTTCTACAGTGTTAGTTACTTTGGATAATATATTTGAGAAGCAAGTAAAATATTTGTAAGCAGATGCAGATAAAGTTATATCTTTAAAGTTTTTGAAACTTTACAGTTGCAAATAATATTAGTATGTTTAAGGAATTATTATTGGCTGAACTTGCATTTAGAATGAATGGCAATAAGTAGATGAACTGGATTATACACTTTGACAAAATAATGTATCATAAAGGTTTCTGAAGTCTTTAGTAAATATTTTCTAAAGTCGGTTTCCAGCAGCACAGTATATAGACCTTGAGGCAGGTGGATCTACTCTCAGTCTCAATGGCTGCCATTTAATGAGTGTCATGTTAATAAGCCAATAGAAATATCCAAATCTAAATATTGTTAGAATCACTACATAGAATCACATAATAAAATTAACATGGCTTTTAGCACATAGTAAGTGCTTTATTTATTCATTCATCCCCATCTGTTTCTGTAACTCCAGTCTTGTGATAAGCTTATAAATTTCTTTTTTCAGTTATTTATTATGATGAAAGGTCTTTTCTTAGTGGTATGGTTACCAATGACTTCCCTGGTGGCTCAGATGGTAAAGCGTCTGTCTACAACGCGGGAGACCCGGGTTCAAGCCCTGGGTTGGGAAGTTTCCCTGGAGAAGGAAATGGCAATCCACTCCAGTACTATTGCCTGGAAAACCCCATGGACAGAGGAGCCTGGTAGGCTACAGTCTATGGGATCGGAAAGAGTCGGTCATGACTGAGCGACTTCATGATGGTTACCAATTAATACAATTCATTATACATAAGAATACATAAAATGTACATGCTGACGAGCATGTGTGTGCATGCTCAGTCATGTCTGACTCTGCAACCCCATGGATAGAGGCCACCAGGCTCCTCTGTTCATGGAATTTTCCAGGCAAGAATACTGAAGCAGGTTGCCATTTTCTTCTCCAGGGGATCTTCCCAACCCAGGGATCAAACCCACAATTCTTGTATCTACTGCATTGGCAGATGGGTTTTTTGTTTTTTGTTTTTTTTGTGTGTTTTTTTTTAGTACCAGCTGAGCCACCACATGCTGACAGATTGACAGTACTGACTTTGAAAAATATTAGTATTAATAGCTACCATTTATAGAAAATTTAATGTGGCATAGTCACTAAGCTTTCGATGTCATCTTTAATCCTCACTGTAGCTTGCAAGGTGGATGCTATTATCCTTACTTTACAGATGAAGTTCTGGGAGGTTAAATGACTTGTTCAGGATGACACAATTGTCCTGCAGGGAAACTGGAATTGGAATCATGGATTCTATTTCTGAAACCTACAATCTTATTCTTTGAAGAAAGGACACACCACACAGTTGATGACATTAATAAGTGAATGTATTGATTTGAATTCCAAATTAAGCCTCATCATCTGAATCAATCAATTCAGTATTATATCTCAGTATTCTCAGATATGATGATTGAATTGCTCTAAATAATTTACTCATGCCTTATGTCTAAAGGAACTCTATATCATCACTGAGGTTTGGAAAACAAACCAGCAATTCTCTTTTTTTTGTTTGTTTTTTCTATGCTCAATCTCTGAAAACTTTAATTGAAAATATTGAGTTGTTCTTTACCATGAAATTTTGTTTGTCAGTTTTACCACTTATAATGTCTAAATTCACAAAGAATTCATGTAAACCATATTTGAATTTTTATGCTGGAATCACTTTTGCCATAAAATTGGTATGCATCATCTTGATTTATTTGATTATATGTGTAAGAGTGCAGGAATTGTTTTAAAAGTTTTACCAAAGGCAGTTCAAAGACCTTTATCATTTTTTTTTCATTATTAATTTCCACTCTCCTGTCATTTGCTTTAGTCTTTACTACATTCTTCCTCCAGAAAAAGAAGTCACTTTTGAAATGGAAAAATGGTTTCAAATCATTGGCAAAGCTTAATGACTTCTGACTGCTGAGATATGTTCATTTAAGCCAGACCAAATGTTCCTCAGCTGCAAATATTTGGTGTTGTTCACTGGGAACTGGCAAGATTTATGAGAGCCCAGTGGCAAAGACTGTACTCACATGCCTCTCATTGTAATTGTTTCCCATATTTAGTGATGAAGGGCTGTTAGGGAAGAAAAGATCAGCTTTTCAGGGACTAGTCACTTAGACTCAAAGAGGATGCTGTTTCACCTCTGATTTACTATGACATCATCATGATATCGAAGTTATTAAAGTTTTTTTCCACTTTTTAACCTAAATTCTTGGAAATAAATTCTGTGAATTTCAAAGTGCTCTGAAGTTGCAAAACAAAAAAAAGGAAATATTTAGTTTCCATAATTTGTAACTATTAGGTACTTAATGTAACTTAGATTTTTAAAAAGCGAAAACTTATTTTACCAGTTAGATGCATCGTGAATATACACACTTACATTACTACTTTTATCAACATGTAACCTCTTCTAAAACTTAGTGGAAGTTAATTCACAGTCTTAAAAAATGTGTTAAATATAAGTTGTGGTGGTGTTCAGTTGTTGTCATTTTCGACTCCTGCAACTCCATGGACTGTAGCTCACGAGACTTCTCTGTCCATGGGATTTCCCAGACGAGAATACTAGAGTGGGTGCCATTTGCTTCTCCAGGGGATTTTCCTGAACCAGGGATGGAACCTGAGTTTCCTGCATTGGTAGGTGGGTTCTTTACCACTGGGTCACCAGGGCAATTCATTAAATATAAGTACCTATTTGTAATCATTTGTAGATATTCACGGTTTAGAAAAATGGATGAAGGGGAGTGCTTTTTAGTTTCTGATGAAGATATTTCAAAGGTGTTAATAAGAGATCTAAAACCAGATGAATATAACAAAGTTTAAAGTAAAAGCTTAAAGTTAAGCTTATTTCCATGGAAGAATTGAGCCTTAGGCAGAGTCTAAACCTGAAAGTGATAGCTAGCCCCAGAAGATTTCACTAGAAGACAGGATTTTGATTCAAAGGAACTCTATAAATGTCTGACAAGAATTGACAACAAATAGCTTTGTAATACTAGCACAGCCACCCTGTCCTTCAAAACAGCAAATTGTGATTTTAAGTATTCTTTGCAGTAGACATTATACATATTTTCATCATCATGGTAGAACAGTACTTCCTTCAAAACTATTGTGTTTAAAACAAAGTCATAATTTGACTTGTATATGCTGCCAATTATGTACCAGACACTAGTACATGAATTGACATGTACCAACTTGCTTAGTTCTTGAATGACTTTTGGAAATAGGCAATATTATTTTTCCCATTTTACTGACTGAGAAACAAAGTTGCAGAAAGCATCTGGAGTCAATATGTGTGTGATCTTAAACTGAATCTGATATTACTTTTCAACTTAGGTTTTCCTTTGGGAAATATGTCAACAGTTATTTGCTTCCATTATAATATAATATGAAAATGAATTGCTAATGATGACAGAAAAGATCTTACATATGTATTCAAATTCAAATGTTTTTTCACATACTATGAAATTTTATCCATCTAAAGACTCAGTAAAATATATAGTGATTGAAAAAGGATGAATATTTGCATTTTTCTTATGTTTTAGCACATATCAAAAGACTAGCTGTGTATTGTTAAAAGGGTCAGCCTCTGCATTATTCTATATTGAATTCCTTATTATGTATCTCTGTATTATAAAAGGAAAAGTGCTGACAAAAAGGAGAAGAAAAAGCTAAATTTTTTTCTTGCAATAACTGTGACACAGATAGTATTAAGCAATATTTTTGCCCTTGAAATGTTTAGAAGTATTGACATTCTGTCCACTAAATTGTCAGCTTGTCTTTAAGGTTAGAGCTTCTAAGTTCTTAGCATTTAACAGCCTGACATTGATCTCTTGGTTCTTCAAACTTCTATATCACCAGCAAGTTAGATTTTATTTTGAAGGAGAGCATTTAAAATGTTGCCCTTGGTAATGATATCTCATAACTTCCATCAATTATGCTAGGATTTTTGCATTGAATGTCTAGGCTTTAAGTATGCTTCCAAATAAGCTACCAATATTAAACTCTTTGATAAACTCTATTTTAGAAAAAAATCCTTAGGTACTAAGGGATGATTCCGTAGATAATAAAATACAGATACAAAAGCAGAAGAAAGTAACAAATTGGTTCTAGTCTGACATAAACTTCAGAAGCCAGTGTTATAAGGAAGTTCACAATGCTTAATATCATCATGTTGAGTACTTAATAACTTTGGCACAAGTATGGAAATTTTCCAAGAAAACAAAAAGACAGACTTTAATTTCTTACTTTTTACATAAAGTTTGTTGGTGGGGAAAATAATTTAGAGCACTTGAAATAATATTTATTAATTCTGGGACAATGACTGGACTTTCCAGATAATATTTTCATTGTTCCATTAGTTGGTTAAAGAATCACAAGAAACGGCAGTGGGATTTTTTTTTTTTTTTTTTTTTTTTTTAAGATTTCTTTGACTCTCTCCACCCACAGGCTCTGAGCAAGGCAGTAAATAGTCCATTTTTGTTAATGAAGCCTCCCTCATACAGCTGGGATTGTTTAATATTTTACGAGTGTTACTTTGTTTTGCTCTCAACGATCTCAGGCAGTTAAGGATTTATGAATCGTGTTTTTCTCAGCCCATCTGCGGTTTCCTATCTTCCCTGGCCTTGAGAATATGTTTAAATTTATTAAAGCGAAGCAAAGGCTCATTATTTCAAAGGAGAGCCAAAGTGACACAGTGAATTGGTTATTAATGGAAAGGCACTGCCATAGGGCGATTGAAATTTAATGATATCCTACAAGAAAAAAATGAGGGTGTCACTTTCCAAAAAGTCATGCTAAATGCCAGCCTTTTTAAGGTCCTGCCGCTAATTTTATGCCTGCGCACAGTAATGTTTTCAAAAGCGTTTAGGAAACACGGACCAGTGACTGTACTGATTATCCTTTTCACCTTCGCGCCTGTTCCAAATGGGTTTGTGCAGTGAGCGATTTAATCTCTAAATATAGGGAACGTTAAAAAAAAAATAACATTGCTGTTTTTTCACAAGCTAAGGGCCTTTTGCAATCCTCCAGAGATGGACTTGCAAATATGCTATCTCCATATGCTCTCAGTAAGCTCTCAAACTGGCGGATCACCAAAAAAGAAAAAAAAAATTCAATCCCTTGATTTTTATTTCTGTCATTCAAAAAATGTTTTAATGTCATAGTCTATAAACTATATTTATTCAGATAATATTCCATTTGGGCTGCAAAATGTGACTGGGGATGATTTTTAAGTTTTCTGTATTTAATTGGTCTCTTTATTGAATTAGAGTGTTGACACACAAACATACCACTTCTTTATCTCGCCCCATTTAATGTAAACCAGAGACATCTATCTGTTACTGAGAACACTTTGTGGATCAACTGAATCATTCTTTTTAGAATTACTGCCTCAGTGACTTCCTGTATTAATTAAAATACCCCTCAATGATTTTTAAAGTTATTTCAAATTCCTCTAGAACAAAATTTACCTGATAATATCCAATAATGCTTCAGAATGCTAGATGGGATTTCATAAAGAATCCTGAAAACTTACTATTCCTTTTACAGTTTTGGCTTTACTTGAAGTATTCTACTTCTGTATGACTTTCAAATATATATATTGATATTTTAAGAAGATTGTACATTCCAGAAAATGTCAGTTTAGATATAGGAATCTTGTTCAGTTAGACTTGGGATTCAGCAGTTTCAGCAATACATTAATTCCATGAAGTAAATATGAGAATTTTTAATGCCAGAACTGCAATGGGTCCAGTTTTTATGCATCTTTACTTACTAGAGTTGAATATAAACTAAAATGTAAATGGTGCATTTGACAGGCACTGTAGTAACATATAATTTTCTCATACTGCATCTGGTAATATTAAATTGTCTAGTGGTGGCAAACACAATTTTAGATGTAGAATAGTATGAGTTCTTTCTGCTGTTTTATGGTGAAATATGTTTTCTGAATATTTCTGAAGTTAATTTATAAAAATTAAATTTACACTCAATTCAGAATTAAGTTAACAAGATTTTATAACTTGTGATCACACATTGGAGAACTTTTCATTTATTCTGGGTCAGAGTGTGAATCTGAAGAGATGAGAAAAATGTTCAAAACTAAGATACAGTAATGTGTTTTGTAGGAGAAAAATCACTCGGAATATGGTGTCACAATTTAAGTTCCTCTGGATCCTGTCTCTCTTTAGGAGTAAAGTTATCATTCTATAATCTTCCTAATAAAGACATAAACACTCCAGCTACATCTATTTTGATCGTTTCACGACAGCTTACTTGAGGCTGAGCTATGACAGATTTCTTCATTGTCTTTTTGCCAAAATTTGTCCTTTAAGTCATTTTTGTTGACTGCCCCTTTTAGCAGCTCACCTCACAATGAGAGAGAAGACAATTAATGGGAGGGTGATTTATCACTGCCAAAAACTGTCAAGGACTTCAGTTGTAGCTGGAGAAAAAGCAATTTCACATTATGGCATTTCACTCTGAATATATTGTATTTACAGCTCACAGTTTTATTTTCAGAGCCTATTATCAGGTGAAACAGTTGCATCTGAAATGTTGTTTGTGACATAGGTGACCTGTTAGGATTTGATAAGTATTTACGCCAGAGCACAAGGGGCTCACACATCTGCTGTTGGCAGAAGCAATGGAAAAAAATAACCTGGAAATGAGGCGTTTGATTTTTCTGGTTCCTACACTCGAGCATCTGTTGCTATAATTAAGTGGCATTCAGTAATTGCAGAGCAATGGTGAAATAAACATATGTATTCTTGCCAGCTTTTAGGATTTGGTGTCCTTACAGTAGGAGAGACGAGCAAAGTGACTTCAATAAGAACAAAGGGTTTTGTAGCAAAGTTTAACTATTAACTTTTTGGTAGAGAGAAAGAATGTCAGGTCAGAAAACAAAGTAAAGTAAAATATAATAGTTTTACAAGAAGGAAGCTCCAGCAACATGCAACCTTTGGAATGAACTTTGCATCTATAAGCATGTCAAAATGGCTTAAACACTTTGCATCTATAAGCATGTCAAAATGGCTTAAACACTTTACCTGAGTTACTTATATCATGAGGGTATAATAATAACAAAAATAGGGCTATTGTGATTCTTAATGGTGTTGTGCCATGAAAAAGAGATTACAGTGAAATGCATTTAATAAGCCAAAGATTTAATACATTTACTTGGTAAACTGTAAGAAATCATTATGTTTGTATTGGAGCTTGACTTTTAAGAGCAATATGATGGAGTATTTGCGGGCTAAATTAATGCCCTCATCAAAACAGAAAGGGATTCACAAGAGGGCTGAGGGCAAGGGCAAGCAATGAGACAGATTGCATGACTTTTTTGAAGTACAGTCCATAAGCCTCGACTCTGCTCTCCAGGTACTTCTAAGATTCTTCGAAAAGGACCTTAGGTTTCTCCCAAGATATTTTCAACCCCATGTACTTTGTAGAGAAGTCTTGACTCTGAGACAAATATACCCTGCTTATGAATACTGTATATATTTACTAAAATTCTTTAGTCAATATGTTTAATGCCCCATTAGTTATTTAGAACAATTCAGATTCTTCTACACAGTAGAACAATTTGGATTTGGTTGTTATACTGTAGTAGTTTGCAGTTTCCTGGAAATGTCACATGACACATTCTATTGTGCTATAAATACCTACAGAACAATGACTTTTGGAAAGAGGAGAAAATGTAAACTTCAAGCTCTCATGAAATAAAAGTATTAGCATACATTTTTTAAGAGTTTTAAGTGGATTTCATTATGATTAGTAAGGACAGTATGGTGGCTAATAAACTAAGCTATGGCATAACTATGACACCCTTTCTTTGTCACTCATTTGAGAGGGACAGTGAGGTTGAGTATAGAAGAACCTGGCCGCATATGTGGTTTGACATTTTTGTCTGATACTTTGGCATCAGGTGATTACTTAATTTTCTGGGTGAAGAAGAGACTTGAGGAATTAACCATGAAGAAACGAAAATGATGGATTATGGCTTCAGAATGTCAGCAATTGTGTGTCTGCTTAGAAAAGAGTCTATATGAATGAGTTTTCCTTGAGTTTGGAAGATTAAAGATCATTTAGTTTTATCTTTTTCAGGAAGTCGCTTTAAAGTGTGTTTTCAAAAAGCTTTAATATTTTTAATTCCTGTTGAAATGCACTGACTAGTAATGAGATTTAGAGTGATAATAGATCCCTATCTATATCATCTAGTCTATATATTCCTACTTATGAATATGGGAAAATCATAACCTATTATAGAAGAAACTGAAAGAAAAATATCTTTGCCTTCTATTTGCTTACAAAAGATTTATTAACCACAGCAAAATTTTGCATAGCACATATTATATGCCGAGTGCTGTTCTAAATACTAACAATATAATAACAGCTTCATAGCAATGTTTTAGACAGCACATTATTGTCTTTACTTAAATTTTATAGATGAAAATGACAAGGTGGAGTTCAAGGTCCTGTGACCAGTATGTAGCCTACAGTTCTGGGAATTGAGTTTGAAAAAGCCTAGAACTTAGAAGTGATATTACTTAAGTTCATGAATGATATACAGTTGGGGGATATTGTATGTATTTATATATATATATCTATAAATAATCTTTTTGGCTTATATATTTGCTATATTTACCTCCTTAACTAATGACTTTAATGTCATGATATTATTAGAAAATACTATGTTAATATGATTTTGATTTCCCTCCTTTTTTCAAATGCATGAATCTCTGTCATTTTATATGCCTCTTGATAACAGAGAGGAGGGCTCCAATTATTAGCCTAATTTTCTTTTAAGCCTGACTATCACCTTTGGATAAACCATTCCCTGATTTTAAATACAACTGTTTAACAGGGGCTTCCCTGGTAGCTCAGACGGCAAAGCGTTTGCTTACAATGTGGGAGACCTGGGTTTGATCCCTGGGTCAGGAAGATCCCCTGAAGAAGGGAATAGCAACCCACTCCAGTATTCAGGCCTGGAAAATCCCATGGACCAAGGAGCCTAGTGGGCTACAGTCCATGGAGTTACAAAGAGTCGATACGACTGAGTGACTTCACTTTACTTCACTATTTAGCATAGTTTTCTTGCATGTCTAGTCTTCACTTTATGTATTTAAACTAGTTATTTTGTTATCATCAATCATTTGCTCCCACTCTTTTATTTCCTGTTTGTACTAGCTTCCCAGAAATCTGTTAACTTGTCTTTTAATGAATACCTCCTTTCATTTTCCCTCAAAAATCTTCTTTATTTCACATTTTCTAAATCCTTATTCATTTTTGGGGACAGACATAACTTATCTCTCTATGTAATGTTTGGTGGTCTGAAATAATTTCAATGAGCTATTTAAAAAGAACCTTGTGGATTGATTTGTTCCTCTGTCCACATGACACTGTGATGTGGTGACAAGAGCATGGTGTTAGCACACTTAATCCTTACAATAATTTTCTGAAGTTGGTACCATTGTATCTCCATTCTAATGGTGAGGAAATTGAGGTTTAGAGATGATTAATAGATTGCGGAAGACTCAGAGCTTAACAATGACATTATCAGGAAGAAACCCAAGTTTGACCTCTTCTAGTGCCTTTTCTTTCTGAACAGCCATGTGCTACATTTATCCTTATTTCAGTTTATCACTATTTTTTTCTTACATGTAAATATTGAAAAAATTAAGTAATGGTGATGTAGTGCTCAGATGAATTTTCTTAATTATGTGTATATCAATTTCTTTCAAATGTTTAGTCTTGCACGTATGTGCATATTACTTTGATTAGGACCCAACATTTGAACAATAGATTAGCTGAAATATTAGTGTTGAAGTGCTATGAAGTCCTCAGAAGTATTTCTTTTATCAATTGTAATGTATATAATTGATGTTTCTTTAATGAAACCCTGGATAAGGGAATGGCCACTCGCTCTAGTATACTTGCCTGGAGAACTCCATGGACAGAGGAGCCTGGTGGGCTCCAGTACATGGGATCTCATAGAGTCAGACATGACTGAGCAATTTTCACTTCACTTTAATGAAAACTTTAAAAGTCTTTGTTTTGTATTTACATTCTTTTAAAAATGTTTGTTAATGTATCTGTGTGTGCTTAGTTGCTTCAGTTGTGTCCAACTCTTTTCAACCCTATGAACTGGAGCCCACCAGGCTCCTCTGTCCATGGGATTCTCCAGGCAAGCATACTAGAGTGGGTCACCATGCCCTTCTCCAGGGGATATTCCCAATCCAACAATTGAAACCACAAATCCCACCTCTCCTGCATTGAAGGCAGATTCTTTACCACTGAGCCACTGGGGAATCCCAGTTTATTATATAAGTATTAAAATATGAACAGAAGCCCAGTTTGTTAATAAAAGTATTAAAATATGAATGAAATTAATATTTATGTGTGAGAAATACTGTAGATAGTGGAGCATATTGATTGAAAGCACGAACTCTAGATTCAGGACAATTTATATTCCATTTCCTACTCCATTTCATAGTAAGGATTCTCTTAAATTTTGGTGGTTACTTAGCTACATTAATGCTCATTTTCCAAATTTGAGAAATGGGAATAATAAATACCTGTCTTAAGGAGAAGTGTAAGAATAATTGAATAATGTATAGAGATGGGTAACTATCATTTTTATCAACTTTCAACATCATCATTCATCTCTGAAACAGGTAGCCACAAATTTGATCAACAGGCATGTCCCCAAAATTCAGTTGTGCTTTGTTTAAAATTTGAGCCATCACTTTCCCCCATAGGATAACATCATAAATATAGGATGCAGCTAATTGAAAGAATAATATTAGCTCATTAGTGATACTCTATAAATTTGTTAAGAGTTAAATAGACTCTCTGGAAAAAGCAGAGCTAGACTATTTGAAACAATTTTAATAAATGAGCTACTAATTCTGTTGCATAAAACAGGAGTCAGCAAACTTTATTGTAAAGGTCCAAATAGTAAACATTTTAGGCATTAGGGGCCATATGGTCTCTGTCGCACAACTCAACTGTGCTGTTATAGTGTGAACGTAGCTATAGATTATAAATAAATGGATGATTGTGGCTTTGTTCCAGTAAAACTTTATGGACACTGAAATTTGAATTTCATATGATTTTCCGGTGTCACAAAATATTATTCATCTTTTTATTTTGTTTTTTCAATCATTTGAAAATGCAAAACTATTTTCTGTTCACAAGATGCACAGAAGCCACTCACAAGTGGCAGGCTGTATTTGGCCTGAAGCCATAGTCTGCCCACCTCTGACATGAAATATGGTTCTATCTCTTCTGAATTCTTTTCTTAAAATATTTTACTCCAATCCCCTTTGTCAGTCTTTCATTACTCAGAGATCTAGAAGGCTGTTTTCACAAAGTCAAAAGACACACGGATGAGAATAGAGTCTTAATAACTTGGAACTTGAGTCAGAAATCCAAGTACAAGACAGCATCATGACCTAACAATGTTCTGCTTTGGTGCAAGTCAGTTAAGCAGTCTAAGCGCATATTTCTCATGTTGAATGCAGGGGAAAAAAATCTCATATCTGATTGCTGTAAAGAAAAAATGAGGTACTATTTTAAATGATCATAAATTAGAAAGCATGGTGTTATCTCACAATTCAAGAATTTTGAGACATGAGTACCTCACTATATGGGTTTCCCCAGTGTTTCAGTGAAAGAATCCACTTGCAGTGCAGGAGCTGCAGGAAACATGGTTAAATCCCTGGGTCGAGAAGATCCCCTGGAGTACTGGACAACCCACTCCAGTATTCCTGCCTGGAGAATCCCATGGACCGAGGAGTCTTGTGGGCTTCAGTTCACAGGGTCTCAAAGAGTCGGATACAACTGATGTGACTTAGCACATGTTCATACACCTCACTATATGATTGTTTTCAGTATATGTACTCTGGGTCTCTCTGTTTGATAGGGCTGCCTGAACAAAATAGCATGGACTGCATGTCTTAAACAGCAGAAATTTATTCTTTTCACAGTTCTGGGGATTTGGGAGTTCAAAATCAAGGTATGGCAGGTTTGGGTCTTCCTAAGTTTTGTCACCTTGGCTTGTAGACTCCTCCTTCACACTATACCTTCACATGACCTTTCCTTTGTGAGATGGCATAGCTGGTACCTCTTCCTATTTTGATAAGGACACCAGTGTTATTGGATTAGGGCCCCACCCTGTGACCAACTCCCAGAGCTTACTCAGACTCACATCCATTGAGTTGGTGAGGCCATCCAACAATCTCATCCTCTGTCATCACCTTCTCCTGCCTTCAATTTTCCCAGCATTGGGGTCTTTCAAATGAGTCAGATCTTCATATCAGGGGGCCAACATTTTCACTCTCCTCTTTAAGTTTCATCAAGAGGCTTTTTAGTTCTTCTTCACTTTCTGCCATAAGGATAGTGTTTGTGAAGAGAAACTAAAAAGCCTCTTGATGAAAGTGAAAGAGGAGAGTTAAAAAGTTGGCTTTAAGCTCAACATTCAGAAAATGAAGATCATGGCGTCTGGTCCCATAACTTCATGGGAAATAGATGGGGAAACAGTGGAAATAGTGTCAGACTTTATTGTGGGGGGCTCCAAAAATCACTGCAGATGGTGATTGCAGCTATGAAATTAGAAGACGCTTACTCCTTGGAAGGAAAGTTATGACCAACCTAGATAGCATATTGAAAAGCAGAGACATTATTTTGCCAACAAAGGTCCATCTAGTCGAGGCTATGGTTTTTCCAGTGGTCGTGTATGGATGTGAGAGTTGGACTGTGAAGAAAGCTGAGCACCGAAGAATTGATGCTTTTGAACTGTGGTGTTGGAGAAGACTCTTGAGAGTCCCTTGGACTGCAAGGAGATCCAACCAGTCCATCCTAAAGGAGATCAGCCCTGAGTGTTCATTGGAAGGACTGATGCTAAAGCTGAAACTCCAGTACTTTGGCCACCTCATGCAAAGAGTTGACGCATTGGAAAAGACCCTGATGCTGGGAGGGATTGGGGGCAGGNATGGATGTGAGAGTTGGACTGTGAAGAAAGCTGAGCACCGAAGAATTGATGCTTTTGAACTGTGGTGTTGGAGAAGACTCTTGAGAGTCCCTTGGACTGCAAGGAGATCCAACCAGTCCATCCTAAAGGAGATCAGCCCTGAGTGTTCATTGGAAGGACTGATGCTAAAGCTGAAACTCCAGTACTTTGGCCACCTCATGCAAAGAGTTGACGCATTGGAAAAGACCCTGATGCTGGGAGGGATTGGGGGCAGGAGGAGAAGGGGATGACAGAGGATGAGATGGCCGGATGGCATCACCGACTCAGTGGACATGATTTTGGGTGAACTCCGGGAGTTGGTGATGGACAGGGAGGCCTGGTGTGCTGAGATTCATGGGGTCACATTTGGACACGACTGTGTGACTAAACTGAATTGAAATGAACTGCATATCTGAGGTTATTGATATTTTTCCTAGCAATCTTGATTCCAGCTTGTGCTTCAGCCTAGTGTTTCTCATGATTTACTCTGCATATAAGTTAAAGAGATAGGGTGACCATATATAGCCTTGATATACTCCTTTCCCTATTTGGAATCAGTCTGTTGTTACATGTCCAGTTATAACAGTTGCTTCCTGACCTACATACAGATTTCTCCAGAGGCAGGTCAGGTGGTCTGGTATTCCTGTCTCTTTAAGAATTTTCCACAGTTTGTTGTGATCCATAAAAAGGTTTTGGCATAGTCAATAAAGCAGAAATAGATGGTTTTTCTGGAACTCTCTTGCTTTTTCGAGGATCCAGAAGATAAAGACTCTGTTTTCAATTATAGCCATATTGAGGTTTAGCCCTTCAACAAGTGAATTTTAGGGAGACACAGTTTAGCCCAGTTCATAACAGCTCCTTCTTAATGATTACATGGCCCATAAATCAAGGTAGGTAACAAAGCTAAATCCCCTTAAATGTTAAGTCAGAATCTATTGTAGAGGATAGGCCATGTTACTATATAGATGTACTTTATAATAGCTCATTTAATCTAAAAATTCAATATCTGCATTATTTCAATCAGAGATAAATTTAAATGGAATTATAAAATGGGATTTTTGCTTTTGTTGTTTTCTTTCTTTCTTTTTAGAATTTTGTATAAGAAAAGAGAATCCCAAGGAGTAAAATTAATTTGCTTTATAGAGATTGATTTTTGACCTGTGAGTAAGGTTAAAACAGCAAAAGCTTTTAACTCTAGGAATAACGAGTAGTGCTCTAGGAGTTTTGGCTGTGTTTTATGCAGAAAACTTTTGCCAAGGTATACAGTATTGTTTTCCCTAATGCCTTCTACTCTTTATTACTTTCTTTCTCTGAAGATTAGATTATTTATTTTCTAAATGCTTGTTTGCTATCTATCATGTAGACCTTTTTGTTTGCCTTTAGTTGATTAAGTCATGTGTCAGATTCTACTCATGTCATTGCTTTTGGTGGAGTAAAACAGATTGCTTTGGGAATTGTCAGCCTTAAGGGAATTTACATAATGCTATTTTATTATTCTATAAAAATTTTATCCTAATTTTCTCCATTACTCCTTCTGTAAATTCATCTTCAGATATTTGAGAAGGCTTATGTTTTTCATAAATAGCTACATCCAATGTTACTTTAATATATATATTTATTTATATAATTATATATATATATTTAATTTTTTAAAAAGGCATAGTGGAAGATAATGTAATCTTGAAAGCTATAAGTACTACAATAAACATAGACTGACAGGTGTTTAATGGACACACATTTATAATCAAGCCCCTGTTGACAACCATTACTTGAAGAATCAGTTAGATAAGTCATTTCTAAATTCTGTTAAGCCAAAAAGTGGCAGTTGAGTTAATTTTGTCAATAATGTGTAGATTCATGTTATGGGATGTAGTTTGCTAAGAACCTAGTGGAGGCCATAGAAGTAATTTTAATTGAGATTTTTACAACCATTTGATAACAGTGTTTTGATCACTGTAGTTAGGGCAGGATTCCAACAGTGCCCATAAAATCTGTGACTAATCCACTGAGTCACTCAGTCTCTGTCATATATTGTTTAATGGCCCATGTTGCCAGGAATTATTATCACTTTCTAGTGATAATTTTTAAAGAGAGAAATTTTGCAGACACAAAAGATGAATAGAAGTTGAAAACTTATGTTTGTAAAGACAGTTAATAAAACATCTCACTCAGTTTATGATGGAGTTTCCTCATTTATAGTGACTGTTTGGATTCTTAAATCATATATGGATAAATATATATTTATGTATATGTGTGTGTATGATGCTGATGAATATTCTAACTTTCCGTGGTTAATGTTTGCAGGGCACTTACAGATGCTAGAATAATCTCTAATGTTTTTGCTCAATCTGCTCTGGAGATGGATGAAATAAATAGTTTAAACTAATTAATGTAACACCAGCTGTTACAAGTGCTTGGCAGACGTCTGTGTGTTTTGATGGGCAGGGAGCGGCTGTTGTACTTGACTTTATTTTAGTACAATGTTGATCACAGTGTAAGCTGGAATAAATGACAAGCCAAAAGAAGAAACAGAGGATGAAGTCCATGTAGTACAAAATAAATACCATCTTCTCAAAAAGTATATAATTTTTACAGCTAAAGAACACAGAAATTGTTGTGCTGGAATTCAAGTCATAAGCCCTTCAATAGCTACTAGGTTAAACACATCCAGTATTTCTATTTGCATACAAAATGCTGTGAAAATGTACGTATGTGAACTTGCACACTGTCCTTGCTTTTCCAAAGGACCTATTTGGGTTGCAGGTATGAAGTGTCAGCCAGTCGTTTGAGACCTTCTTTCTGCTAATTGAATGTCTTTAGAAAAAAAAATAAGAAAGATTGTAGTCATCTGGAACAAGTTAGGAAATTATTTTAATTATATTATTTTAACCAGTGGAAAGAAGGTATTGGGTTTTATTGCTTGGTGATAATGAATGTTATTGTTTTTAACTTTCTATGGGTTACTCTAGTATTCTTATACATCTGATTCCTTCATTTAAAGAAAAAAAAAAAGGAATTCACATATCACAAACATTTGCAGCCCGCAAACCATACACAAGATTTGTCCACTGGGTTGAACAGTTCTTGTGAGGAGAGTTTTGATTGTGTCTTACAGTGGAGAAAAATGCTTCTGCCCATATTTATAGTTTCCATAAGACTTAAGTATAAATAGCCTCCTAACTTCTCTTTTAAAGTTGGAGGGCAGAATCGTTGTACTCTGACAGAGAAGCAGTGTTTGTTATCTCAGTATGTGCCAACATTAAGATAACGGAGTCATTGTACAGATTGTTACCCAGTGAATTTGTCTAATAAGTTAGAACAATGTGTGCTGGGCAGATGGCAAGTGTGCTCTGGGAAAAAAAAAAAAAACAAAACACTGATGGATGGGATATGATGTCATCAATGAGATGACAAGGTCACAAGGTACTTGACCTCCAAGAATAAGTCCTAACTGGTTAGAATTCTAAATGGTGAACTTTGGTGACACTAGCTAAATGGGAAATATGTGCAATTTGTATTTCTTTATGTTGGTGTTTACCCCCTTCACTGAACTCCACATAATGGGATTTTGTCCCTGAAGACTCAGAGATATTGTTGGAGGGTTGCACCCTGTAACCTTCTAAGGATTTCAAATACAAAATCCACACATCTAAACTTTAACAAAATCACAGTGAATATTATTTATGAAGTCAGGTTCAGAGCTTTCCCTTTTTTATATGTATATATGCAGAAAGAACTTAGTTAAGACATCCCATTAATTTTAACATGTTATCACAAAACAGCAAAGTGCTGACTCCGTGAAAATATTCAGTGCATAAAATTAAACTTTTACATTTTCATTAAAATATGTTTCTATATATACAAGCATAAAATAAACTGTCAGAGATCCTGATGTTGTCTTTATGCTTTAATTATGAGTTTAGTTGCACTTACAGGTGACAAACCTAAACACATTAACATTTTTGTTTCAATATTATCATTTCAAATTTCAAATGACTTCACAATCTATTTCCTATCACCTATGTGATACGATCTGAGAATTTACATTGGCCTGGCAAATGTATTCTGGACAGAGATCATAACAAGTATGATTACAGATAAGGGGTTGCAGAGGGAATGTGGGCATAACATAATAGGAGATGTGTGTTATATGAAATAAAAATTTAAAAGAGCCACTTATTTATAATCATTTTGTGAAAAGAAGGTTAACTGATTAAAAGATCTGCCCCAAAAGAAAATAATGTCAATGTATTAAAGAAATGACCAAGCAACAAAGCACAGGCTCCCACTTTTGATGGCTGTCACATCAGATTTTATTCATAAACTAGCAAAAACTCTAAGGTTTAAAAACAGTAAATTTCCATAAGTGTGGTGGACTGCACTGCTGTTTTTGTGCATTCTGAATAACAGAACTCAGGTTATTAATGGTGAAGATATTTTTAAGAATGAGATAAATATTTTTTTTATTGAAGGAGATATAAGAAATGTACACATATCACTGTTTAGCATAAAGAATATGCATGCTTTGTGGCATAATCTAGAAGAATTGTTAGGTGCTTGGAATAGTAATTACGAAATATATTATTATGCATATATGTATCTATCAATAATATCAATGTTAAAAAGAAAACATAATATGTATAGTTCAAAATAGTATTTTTATCAGCTGAATGAATTTTTGATAAGATAAACTACCTCATGAAGTTCATTTATTTGTTAACTTTGTATGAATTTTTAGTGGCAGTGGGAGGTACATAAATGTAGTTTTTTAAAATATACTCCATATTTTTTATATAAATTCTAACTAGAGTACTGAGGGGTTTCTTAATTACTTTATGTTGACAGCAAAGTTTGACTTATTCTATAGCTGCACATGTTATAACGATGAATTAGCTTTAGAGCAACTGCTATGGTAATATAGATTATAATTTAGATTCAGTCTTATCTCTTTGGATATATCAAAGCCTATGTGTTTAAACCAGTTCTAAACTTTACAAGCTTATACTATTAAGCAGTAATATTGTCTAGGTGATTAGCATAATTAAACATTTTTCTGTCAATGTACATCAAGTGATCAAAAGAACTTATGAAATTATTTGATAAATTATTCAAATAGATTTGCTATTTTTAATATAAATGAAATAACAAAACCCATATCTCATACTGCATTGACACTCAGTATTGATTATATGGCTAAACCATTTTCAAGGGCTGACTTTAGTTAATCTGATCTCTTTTTCTGTCTGAGGCAGATAAAATATTAATACAAGGTAAATGAGTACTCACTGAACTTGCCATATGGCCCCTGTGTAGGCCAGAGGGGCCTGGGCAGCCTATGGACTTGCCATATGGGCCTAGAGGGAAAAGGTAAGTATTACACAGAGAACAAATCTACCATATGGACTGGGTGGAGCACTTGAGACTCTAAATACTTCCTTATACTGGAGCATTTTCACAAAAGAATACAAAACACATAAATAATACATTATACAAAAACCCTTGAAAATGGATCAATTGTTTAGATTTAATATGATGCTTTCAAGCAATGTCCAGTGCATATAAATAATCATGGTTTACTTTGAAATGGCAAAAAGGATCATCAATCATTTATCCCTGACATTTTTACATTGCATTTAACATCTGTTCCATAATATCATGGTACAGTAATACACTTAACATCGTATTATACACTGAACCTAAACAAATAAATATAGCACTAAATTAGAGTTTCTGAAAGTTTGCCTTGCTTCTGTGGATATTTTTGCAAATACTGAATTGTCGACCTCTTCCATCATTTGAATTTTTTGTTATTATATAAGCAGGTGAAATTAAGTAAATGGCAAAAACAATTTTCTTGGTACAATCAAACCTCATTAATTTGGTTTCTGCTAATATGGAATTTATGATAATTAGATTGGACTTCATAAAGTTTACCTTTGTACTAGATATGAAGAAAAGATTTGCTCAGTCAATTATTAGTATAAACAAGATAACAATGAACATGCTTAACCCACTTAAGAGAGCATACTTTTAAAGGATTTCAGGACATTAATTGAATGCAAATATATACTGCTAATAACAAATGAGTATAATTTAGTCTTTGAAACAGGTTTTCTAGTACCTGTGCTTGTTAGCAGATGGTTCCAATTACTGTATATACTTCTAAAGTCTCCAATATTTTCTTTGTAGTTCTATTTCTTATATTTTCTTTGAATTTTGCCATTCCACTAATAATTTTCTCACCTTATTTTGCAAACCAGCTGTGTCTCTGTTTACTTTCTTTAACATGTATAATCCTTTAAAAACAGATTACCTTCTTAGCTTTTCTTAAACAGCATAATGATTTTTTAAATTTTTTTTATAATTGAATTTTTTTAATTTAAACAACTAAAGGCCCATGAGAATCAGTTCAGAAACAACATTTTGGCAAATGTGAATACATCTGAGATTATATTTTAAATTATTTTTTGAATTGTTTATGGCCCATTTGCAGATGAAAACACTTTTTCATACAGGATTTTGATAAGTTCAGGATCTGCTATCATTAGATTGAGTTTATTCATATTTTGAAATGCAAGAAAAGTTGTCAGAGAACAAAATTATCCAAATCTTTCCAATGTATTGGCCTATTAGACCAAATATTTATGTACTCTGTCAACTTCAGTGGTCTTTACACAGTCCTCATGGTCGGCATTCATTTTTTTCCTCTCTGTTTTAGATTTTACTTTTTCTTCTGTGATAGTTTTCCTCATGTCTCTCTAGAGAGAGAGCAGAGCTACTTCTTCTATGCCATTATTATTCTCCTTTTACATAATGGATGCTCATTAATTCATGTGGCAAAACAAATGGAAAATCATAATATTCAGAATTCAAAAATATTTAAATATGAGGAACATGATGCACAGAAAGCTAAAAAGTAGTCAAGATGTCAGAGCAGACAGATGGCAAGAATGTTCTTTCAAGATGGAAGGTAGCAGATGAAGACCACTAAGCAGTGAGCACCAGTGAAGTTCTGAAAAAAAAAAAAAAAGTATATGTATGGGCAACATTTAAACATGGAAAATTGGTTTCTGTGTTAGATTTCCAAAACCAAAAATGATAAGATAGGAAGTGTAAGTAACATAACCTGAGGAAACTAAAATATTGGGCTGGGAACCAAGGCACAGCTTCCAGAACAGGATTGACCCCAATTATAACATTAAGAAGAAACTCTAGGAAAACAAGGCAGGAATACAGTCACTGAAAACAGAACCGAGGGCCACAGATCAGTGAAGACAAATTTATACTGAGATTTTCTTTGTCTAATCTCTTAGCTTGATATTCCTTAAATGAGTCCTTCTGCTAATGCTAATAATTGCTTTCAGTGTTTGCTAGCATTTGAATCTGGTTTGGAGCTAAATGGCATGTGCTTTCTTTAGAAAGCAAGTAAAAATTCTCGGCTCAAAGTCTTTGGTAAGTAAAGCACATCTTTATCTCAACCAGGAACATCATGGAGCCCACCCCCAACCTTGCTCTTCATCAGTTCCCTCCACTCTATACCTCGCTGCATCCTGCAGTCTTGTAATTTTCTCACTTTGGCTCATGTCACTACTATTTTCTGGCTCTCCAGAATATAAATTAAGACTTTCTGTTTGATTTTGATTTCTTTTTCATTGAACAGTTCAGTCACCAACTCCTCTGAATTTCTTCCAGCATTTCTAGGATTTGAGTGCCTGTTGATAAAATGATTTTAATTAGAAGTTTTCTAAATGGACTGCCATCACTATATTCATGTTTCTTCTATATTCTCATGCTCCGACTGCCCACTCATGATTTTCTGGAATTCTCACTGAAGCAAGGATTTGGACAGGTAGTAGGCCTCTCTCATTGTTCCCTGTTAATATCAGCATTATTTTTACATTTTTCATGAATTTAGAACCAGACGAAATATGTGGTAAGAAAAAACCGAGTGATGAAACAACATACATGTGATTTCAAATTCTGTGTCCTTATAGAAAATCATGTCATCTCTTTAAGATCAGTTTCTTTTATGGTTAAAAAAAAAAAAGATAATACTATGCAAGATTTTTGTGAGAATCACATAAAAAATACATTTAAAGATCTAGTATACCGATAAAATGAAAGTATTTTACTGCAACATTGTTTCTAATAGCAAACATTTTGGAACTAACTGAATCCTTCAATGGATGAATAAATAAAAAAAGTAGTGTAGTTGTATAATTTAATGTAACACTTCAAATGAATAAAATGATCTGAATGAACCAACTTAGATAAGTCTCAAAACATAATAAAAGTTGGAAAAGATATTAACAGTATGATGTTTATATCTTTTGGGCTAATAATATAGTATGTAAGAATAACCCAAAAGTGTGTTAAATGTTACTCATCATTGTGCACAAATAAGAACATATCCAGATCTATATTTCTATATTATTTATAGCTATATACACTAAAATAAGACAAACTCATCATTTTGGTTGACTCTGAGAAGAAAGAGAATGGGATGGGACTGAGATTAACAAGATGATAGAAGGAGCAGCTGTGGAATTGGGCAATTAAGTGTTCCGTTTTTGAGCATGTGAATTTCAAGATGCCCATTAGATATCCCATGGGAAGATGTGAGTCCAGCGATGAGGGCAGATCAAGCAAAAGGTCTGAGTTAAAGATATAAATTTTGGAACCATCAGCATATAGATGGTTTTTAAAGGCATGGGTCTGAACGAGGTCACAAGAGAATGAGTATAGCAGAGGAAAAAAGGTCACAAGGTACCTTATAATGTTTTGAGCTAGAAAAGATTAGATAGAAAAGCAAAGCAATAAAGAGACTAAGAAGCTGCTGTTGAGGTTCTGGGAGGAGGAGAGAGAATGGTGTCCTGGAAACCACGTGAAGAAAAGATTTTAAGAATGAAGGAACGATCAACCTGTCTAGGGCTGCTGAGAAGTCAAGTATGCAGAGATGTAAGAATTGGCTATCAGATATGGCAATATGGACATAACAGTTAATTTGATAAAAGTCATTAAGAAGGTAGAAACAGAAACCAACTGGAAGAGGCTCAAGATTCAATCATGGGGAGAAGATGAGGTTATAGAGTATAGATAACTCTCCAAAGGTGGTGTGAAACTGGGACAGAATTTAGAGGAAGGATGGTATCAAGGAAGATTTTCTTTTTTTGATTAGATGAGAGAGATTACAAAATGGCTATATACATCTAGAAATATTCAGTTAAATGGAGATCATTTAGTAAACCTGAGACAGAGAAAAGAATAACTTACTTGATATTAATTATCATTATTTTTATTTTTGGAAATGGTAGAATCCAGATTGAAATGCTTACAGGAAATGTAAGCCAGCTTTCCCCCTTGAATATGAAAGTCTACACTCATGATGGAGATAAACTCAAATTGCAACGAAATAACAAATATAGAGTCAAATCAAATGATAATATAATTTTTAGTGCATTCTATCTTTAAGTCTATCAGACACTTAACTAAAACAATACAAAGAAGTAAAAGTTATTCTTTTACTTTCATCTTTCTAATAGAAAATAAAAATAATGATAATAAACAGCATGAGTAACAAAGATAAATGAAGCCCAAGATAGAAGAAGAGAAGGAAAGAAAAGTCTTGGCTTTTCTAAATGAATGTGGGGCATGTGAATTATGTTTTAAAATATTTGGATTAAATTTATAGCTGAAATCTGCTGGCCCACAGACAAAAGAGCTGATCAGTTATTAAATAAGCTAATGTGGTTATGATTTTATTTTATTTTTTTGAAAAATGGATAGAAGTGGTATTTTACATACAGTCTAAGAAACACCTTGACCCCACAGTGACCCTCAGCATTCTAAACTCATTCTTTAAAAGAACTTATTAGAAAACAAAATGGTGATCACAATGACTGGCATAGATTCTACAGGAAAACTTTCAATTCACCCTCATTTCTTTGACTATTAAGGAAATGTAGGAATTGGAAGAGGATATTTCAGTAAAAATATATAGGTAAGGATTTTATAAATGTTTTATTGTTAATAATTAATAGATGATAGAGGAAAATATATTAACACTTGAAAGACCAACTCTAAAGTGGAGGGAGAGTTTAAACCCTTGATATAAATTTTTAGACAATAAATTATCTTTTTTAAAACAATTATTTCTTCTCCCAGTATACTAAGATTTTAGTCATGCTGTAAGGGTTGTATCCTGATTATCCTTCATCCTGAACTTGGATTTCTTCTCTTCCAGGAAGTCCAAGAATGAAGTGAATGTCCTTGCTTGCTCCAACATTCCTGTCTTCTTAGTTTTGTTTGAGTCCATACTGTTACTAACATTGAATTTGTTATTCATCCGTAAATATTTCTAGGAAGACTAACTTCTAATTAGGCTGATTTGTTAACAGCCTATTGGCTGTTAACTATTTGGCACAATAAAACATNTTTGTTTGAGTCCATACTGTTACTAACATTGAATTTGTTATTCATCCGTAAATATTTCTAGGAAGACTAACTTCTAATTAGGCTGATTTGTTAACAGCCTATTGGCTGTTAACTATTTGGCACAATAAAACATATTCGTATTTCAGAGTTTTCTTTGTTTTTCTAAAAACTCTGATGAAATTTAGCAGTTATAAAAATAATTTTGTTGATAAAGAAATATCTTCCTTTAGAGTTATCGTATTTTTGAAGCTATTATTATCCTAGGCACTATGTTCAAATCCCCATGAAAAATCTGTGTGCTCTGTACTAGAAGTTAGGGAATATATGTTAGACTGCATGATAAGAGAAGCAATAAGAACACTGTATTATAGTTGATGAGTCCCAACTGAAAGGATAAGACTAATATAAACTCTCCCTGTAACTGCTAACCTGGGCCAAGTTAGGTAGGAGATATATCAATATTTTAAGAGTTATATGCGAGGTTTGAAAATTCATATAAACGTAATATTTTAACTGTTTTGTATTACAATTGTTCTTTAAAATTTCTAATATAAAATGACATTTGAGAATTTTTGACAAATGAGAATTTTTCATATTTTAAAGAGTGCAAGAGAAAAACCTGCATGTTTAATTTGCTTGTTGAAACATGAAGCACTTTCTAATAAGGTTGAATCTTTTCACTGTTTTCAAATTTTCCATCAATATCATGGTTTATGAAATTGTGTTTCAATATACATGCTACTTACAATTTCAATAGATAAGGTACATATGTTAACCTTAAAATATATGGGACAGAAAATATTAATAATACAGTAGTAAAACTTCCAGTTTTTAATTGTATTCTTCATTCTTGTGAAATCTTAGTGTATAAGAAGTAAAAATAAGCACTGAAAAATAATGTATTATTACAAATAAAGTGAAAGTGAAGTCATTCAGTGGTGTCTGACTCTTTGCAACCCCATGGGCTGTAGCCTACCAGGTTCCTCTGTCCATGGTATTTTCCAGGCAAGAATCCTGGAGTGGGTTGCCATTTCCTTCTCCAGGAGATCTTTCTGACCCAAGGATTGAGCCCGGGTCTCCCACATTGTAGTAAGGTGTTTACTGTCTGGCGCTTTACTGAGCCACCAGGGAAATCCATTATAAAAGCTTATTACTTAATTGCCTAAAGCCTTTGTTGTTAGTTTTTAAAGTAAATTAATAATCTAAACATAGAATAGTTATTGACTATCTATAGAAGAGTTTTCTACACCCCTATATACCTATGTGTACCTAGATACTTGGGCTTCCCTTGTAGCTCAGTGGGTAAAGAATCTACCTGCAGTGCTGGAGACTTTGGTTCGATCCCTGTGTTGGGAAGATCCCTTGGAGAAGCAAATGGCAACCCACTCCAGTATCCTTGCCTCGAAAATCTCATGGATAGAGGAGCCTGGTGGGGTGCAGTCCATGGGGTCACAAAGAGTCAGGCATGACTGAGTGACTAACACTTAACTTACTTACTTACCTAGGTACTTACGTGGTGTGTGCACGTGTGCTCAGTCACGTCATACGCTTTGCAACCCTACGGACTATAACCCACCAGGCTCCTCTGTCCATGGGATTATCAAGGAAAGAATACTGGGGTGGGTTGTCATTTCCTTCTCTAGGGGATTGTCCCAACCATGAGACCAAACTCAGGTCTCCTGCATTGGAGGGAGGTTCTTTATCACTGAACCATCAGGAAGCCCAGGTACTCATATAATTATGTACATATATACATACATATAATATACTTTCCTTTGAATTTCCTTCAGATACATTAGATTATAGGGTTTTTTTTTATAGTAATAGAATTTACCTAAATCCTTCTTAATGTACTATTAAGAAGATCCTTTAATTAAACAATGCATATACTCCCAAATTTGAAAATTTTCAGTAAAACAAAATTCATAAAAATATCCTGAAAGATTATTTTATTTCAAAATATTTTAGACATTTAAAAAAATTTTATATTGAGATCCTAGTAAGTTCAAAGAACTGTTCAAAGTAGAGAGAACACAGTATGCAAAGAGAGATTTTGTTTTTAAGGAGCTTGCATTTTCATTTGAGAAGACAAGCCATAAATATACAAGAAAACATTGAATAGCAATAATGTCAGCTTGATTTGAATTGAACAGAACATGTCAGGGGAATGAATAGTCAGATGGCAGGATAAAATAGTTCCACATTCTCATGTGATTAGAAAGAAGGTGCCATTTCCACAAAGTGATCAGCCATACCCAGCCTGCTCCCAAACACCATGGACCACAACCCCTTGCCCAGAGCTCTGGCAATTCTGGCCCCCTTCTCTTTACATCTACACTAGCCACTCGCATCACACTCGGTGAGTCTCACTTCCACCACTTTTCCTCAATTCTCGTAACATATGTTCTCTTTCTAAGATTTTTCTGTTAATAGCTTGAATGCACACATTTTTCATGATTTGAAAAAAGAATCCTCAAGGTGAATCTGCGCCATTCATACAGTTACACATATAGAATACGATAATGGGACACACTTTAATAAGATACAGTTGCTTGATGTGTGTTTTTTGTTTATTTGAAATTTTAAAGTAATTGAAACATTTCAAGCAGTTTTTAACATTGAACTAAAAAGGTAATAAAGGAAAGCTGATACAATATGTTTCCTTTCTATACCCAATTTTTGACCTTTTTTGAGCCAACATATGTTTTTCTCTTAAATACAACGCATTAAAAAGCTAGGAACAACAATTTTATAAATCTGACAATGTCTTTTTTCTTTCCTACAAAGAGTAAGTGGTTATAAATTAGAAATTAATTTTTTAAAACAGCTATAGTAAAGGTCCAAGATTTTGCATTACATTTTTATGCTCTGAGAGTTGCAAAATAACAGCTGGGCTGTTCAAGAATCCTCTTCTCTCCAAGGGAAGAATGCTGACAATGACATAAACATACACTCTTAACTTTTTATATTTCCCTAAATCCTAAAAATTAGTGCTCTCCTTTGCATTTTTATATGACTGTGTTAGAAAGCAGTTACGTTTAAAGGAAGAAGTCATAAAATTTCAATAGGTAAAGGGGATATAAAGGTGACTTAGTTTAACCTTCTATCAATTTCCAAGGCAGAGTTTCTATAACATTCCTGACAGAATGCTTCTCAACGTTGAATGGATAGTCTCTGTCATGATGAATCTACTATGGCCCCAAATAGTCAACAGCACTTTTAGATACATGAATCAAATCTTACTGTTTTATACCCCTTACTTACTAGTTCTTTTTCTGCACAGGGTAGCTACAAATATATTAAACTGAATATTTTTAATTAGAATTTTAAA
The DNA here is from genome assembly GCA_006410875.1 of Neotragus pygmaeus. Lineage (NCBI taxonomy): Eukaryota > Metazoa > Chordata > Mammalia > Artiodactyla > Bovidae > Neotragus > Neotragus pygmaeus. Next base: position 1,265,733 of record SJYV01022790.1, read on the forward strand.
CATCGTAAATAATTTGCATGTTCTAAGTTCACATTTCTCAAAAAACAACCCAAATTGAAAACATTTTTCTTATATACCTTTTCGGTCATTAAGACTCAACTAATTTAACATGTAACATCAACTCAAATGTGTTTTATTAGTATAAGAACAAAAAGCTTAACTAATTTAGGAAATAAATTGCATCAGATATCCAACCAATTGAGCTTCCCTGGTGGCTCAGACAGTAGACAGTCTGCCTTAGTACAGGAAACCTGAGTTCATTCCCTGGGTTGGGAAGATGCCCTGGAGAAGGGAAGGGCTACCCCTCCAGTATTCTTATCTGGAGAATTCTATGGACTGAGGAGCCTGGCCAGCCACAGTTCATGGGGTTACAAAGACTCAGACATGACTGAGTGACTAACATTTTCACTTTCACTTCACATACAACAACTTGGTACTAAAGTGTGTAGTGTGCCAGGGATTGAGGTTATGCAGGTAAACAAGGTGGACGGAGTTCCTCATTTTTTTTTTTTTCATATTAAACACACTTAAGAAAACAAATGTGTAAAGAAACATGTTTGATTATAATTTTCAATGAATTTGATCATTTCAAGCCATCTTAGTAAGATATGAATTGTTTTGACTGGCAGGGGGAAAATGAATCACTGGCTTGGTTCAAGCCAGTGAAACTGAATATATAGAATTTGTAAATATCACCTCAGAAGACTTTGTACATTCACATACCAGGCTGTTAGTCTCCAAAGGGTGTTGCAAGGAAGGTGAGAGTTAAGGTACATATTAGAACACACCTGTGGCCTGGAAGGAGTCCTTGTCCTTTGTAAATTAACAGACTTACAGAAATTAATTTATCTAGATCAGCATGCTAATATCTGGCTTAGGGCAGCATCCTGGTAGCTGAGTGCATGGTATTTTATCAGAGCAGAGTGGTCATCAACAACTATGGGAGCCCCTGGTACAAAGATGGAATGACACAGATGGGTCAGGAGAGGCGTGGTTTGACAGAGAAGAATGATTTAGAAATAGATAAGTTCTTGTACTACAAAGTGAGGCAAATTCATGGCTAAAGTCACATGATGACAAAATTCGAGAGAAACTAGAATTGGAACAAATGCAAATGACAATTTGTGATGATAGCCAGAGATTAATTATACCTGATAAATGGGTAAGACATGGCAACCGCTCCTTCTGAAATAAATCTCTTGGAGAATAATATTTTCCGTTTGAAGAGTCTTGAAGTAGGCTTTGATTCTTTTACCTCATGAAATGCATGTGTTAATTTAAAAGTAATACTTTCATGGTTAAATATTTCTCACAAGAAGAGTTTAAACCTCATTCATATTGTCTCATTTAGAAAAGGTTTGGAGTGGAAAAATTTACCTTTGTGGGCTACTCATGGTTGGAGTTTTCTGGTCCATTATGAGGAGAATCTGGAGTTTCAGTTCTAAGATATCTTTTGTTTAAAAATGAGTAATCATAAATGTGACAGTTGAAGCTGTCAATTGGGGGAATTCTGGCTTCTTAGGGTGACCAACAGGTGGATTTTCAGGGAGTGAGTTAAGCTTTGCTTAAAAATGCATAAAATAGAAAATCTCTAATTTTTCTTTCTACTCTGAGATAAAATAACTATAGAATTGTTTTTTTGGAGTGTATGTTACTTGTATATGTTTGAACACATGTATCAAAGATAAGTAACTAATATTATTCTCCTTGCATGTTAAAAGAACATAGGATCTTCTCCTTGCATGTTACAAGAACATAGGATCTAGAGCAAGACTACTTGGGTTCAAAACCAGCTCCTCTCCTTACTAGCCCAGTTATACTGGCAAGTTAATTAGCTCATTTTACCTCTACTCAAGTGTAAAATGAGGATAACACTACTAACAATATAAGAATTATTGTGAGAATCAAATGAGTTAGTGTTTGCAAAGTGCTTAGAACATTGGTTTACACACAGAAAGCACTCATATATGCTAGTTATTTTGATGATAATGGTGATGATCAGCATCATACCATTGCCTCTGACTTTTTGAAAGAATAGAATCTTTCCTGAGTAACATTACTTTATGTTAAAATTTTTAATTATAGAATATCTCAAACATGCATAAAATTAGAATGGGATAATGAACCTTCCCCATATACCTACCCATCATTCAGCTTTAACAGTGATCGTCTCAAGCCCAGTCTTGCTTCATAATTTCTCCCTCCCAATTTCTCTTCTCTATCAGAGAATTCTGAAACCAATTCTAAGCATGTTTTATTTAATCAATTGAGCGTTCTTTATTTCCAGTGTGTATCTCTTAAGGATAGGGGCTCTTTTCCATAAATCATAATCACATTATCATTATCATTTCTAAAATCTCTTAATATTTATTAGATATCCTGCCAGGTTTCACATTTCACAGACTATCATATGTTTGTGGGTATGTATATCCTTGAAGTCAAAATGTTCTTTTCACCTGTATTTCCTCTAAATAAAATCCTTTTTTTGTGGGGGAAAAATAAACATTTATTGATAAATAGGTTATGTTGAAATAAATAAAAGTGATAGTTTTTAGGGAAATAAACCTAAAATGATAGTTTTTAGGGTCAATCACTTTTGGACTTGCTTGAAAAATGAAGTATGCTATACAGTTTCCAAAGAGATCTCAAACTTTCTGTAACTTTATTGTAATTTTAGTCTAAAGTGAAAACGAAGTTGCTCAGTCCTGTCCGACTCTTTGCAACCCATGGACTGTAGCCCACCAGGCTCCTCTGTCCATGGGATTCTCCAGGCAAGAATACTGGAGTGGGTTGCCATTTCCTTCTCCAGGGGATCTTCCCGACCCAGGGATCGAACCCAGGTCTCCCACATTGCAGGCAGATGCTTTAACCACTGTACCACCAGGGAAGCCCATTAGTCTAAAACCCATGTACAAATCAGAGTTTAAGAAATCCACAGTGTCAGAATCATTTAATATTTCAGGGGAATAATTTGAGAATTGCTCTGTTGTATTCACTTAGCAATAAGATTCACTTTGAGTTTGGAGACTCATAAGTGAAACAGAATTGGTCAATGATGACAAGAGAGAGCAGACTATTAAACGACAGCACACTGTGAGAGTGCTCAGTTTTTCTCCTCATTTTCTCTTCTCCAGGAATATTAATTTTGAAAAGGTTTTGGGTTTATGTGACAAATTCTCTCCCCACCCCCTGAAAATTCTCGAAGCACATTTCAGAAACTCGTTTTTGGCAGATGAAAATTTAAGTAAATTGGCCAAGGTCACAGCACAATAAGGGCAGAGTTATCAAGGCAATGCAGTTTCCTGCTTTTTCCACCATCCATGAAATTAGAGTAACTCCACCCCTTAAAATGAAAGGGTCTACTTTTTTTTTTCTTTCTGAAATTATAAATCACTATTTTGAAATGTTTTTTACCATTAACTTAGACTCTCAAAAGTGGTCTTTTAGGGGTATGAAATGTATGTGTGTGCATTATTTCAGCTACTATAACTTCATATATATACAACCTACAAAATTTGCTTTAAAAGGAAAGTGCATTTTTCGTTCAAGCTGAACCATCAGATTTTCTTTTCATGAGATATGACATGATGAAGAAGCTCTCTGTAGGAACAAAACTAGTTCACTTTCTATGGGCAAGCACAGACTGTAAAGTAGATTATTAAAGTACACAGAAATAGAAAATTAGATCAGAAGTGATATTTTCCTATGAAGTCTTCTTTGGGCCTTATAAAATGAGAAAGAACTAACCTTGTTCTATTTCTGAGTCCTGAAAAAAGCCTCCAAGCAGGCCTATCACCTTTAATTAGGTTTCTACTTTTGGGAAGCATTCTACCAGCCCCCTTTCATTTATTTTTAATGATGTTATCACTAACAGGCAAACAGTCCCTTAATAAAACAAAAACAGTTTCTATATAAAGCCTGGTGTACATGTCCTGAGTCAATCATCTAAAAACAAATGTTATGATTGTTTCCGTTGTGCTCTTAGAACCCTTAATGGCCCTACTGTGCAGATATGCAAAACATCAACCTAGGAAATGTAACCAGGTCTGTTATGCAGTTTTCAATAAATGCTTTCCCATATTCACTTTAAGTATTAGCAGTGAGGTTAAACCTACAGGGTCACGAGAAAGACAGAAAGATCAATTAGCTGGGTTTTTTCCGCATAAGCTACTCCAGCTCTTTCATAAAAATGCTAACAGTTTAAGACTTTAAGAAACAAGCAGGGGTAAATCCCACCCAAAATATTTAGAAGCTAAATCAGTTTGTATGTTTAATGCTTAGTACCATTGTACTTTGTCAATAAATTCCAGTTTGTGGGAAGCAAAAATCTATGCACAGATACCTGAGTATTTTAGTTTCATCTTGTATGTGTGTGTGTGTGTGTGTGTGTGTGTGTGTGTGTTTAATGCTTGGTACCATTGTATTTTGTCAATAAATTCCAGTTTGTTGGAAGCAAAAATCTATGCACAGAAACCTGAGTATTTTAGTTTCATCCTCTCAATTGCCAAGGACAATGGTAAGTTTGCTATTCAGACCAAGTTTGGAAATTTAAATTAATATATAGCTTTATTTGGTATTTCCTCCATGCATAGATTTTGAAATACAAATACAGAATAGACAAAAGTTAAAGACTCTCTTTTGAGAATAATGGTAGAGAATAAACTTTCCCTTTAAATATACAAAGATTTTAGGCCACTTAGGATCCCTGTTTTCCTTGAACTGTTATCCCTGCCTGGTTTCCTCATACAACCTTTTCACTGCCCCTTGTTTAAATATTTCCCAGTATTCAATGCCCATTTCTTTTTTTAAAACTTTAAAAAAAATTAATTTATTTTAATTGGAGGCTAATTACTTTACAATATTGTGATGGTTTTTGCCACATATCAACATGAGTCAGCCATGGGTGTACATGCTTACTGCCATGAAAATTTTGTTTTCTTCACTCTGCTCTCAACTTGCATCATCTAAATATAATCTCTTCTTTTTCTAAATAATCACTAGATGCCATTTGAGTCAATTTTTTGGCACATAACCTTATTGAGATTATAATTGCATGTATTTTTTTATCTTCTTCCTAGCGCTCCCTCTTAATTCAAGATAATGTCTAAGAAATTGCATTGCAATCAAGAGCATGGTTTCCCAGTAGAAAAAAATTTTTTTTTTCTTTTTAGTTTTACTCTCCTGGATGGAGTAAGCAGAGAATGTATCCTTCTCATTTCAGCTTTTGCTTTTTGCCTCATCTCATCTCATCTCATTCACATACTCTATCAAAAGACATTAAGTTATTACTCTGTGTTAGAAACCTGAAGTTTATATATTTGTGTGTATATATATATGTTCTACTTTTCTCCTTAAGAGTGGTCCCTAAAAAAAAAAAGAAAAGAGTGGTCCTTAAATTTTGTCAGCTTCTCAAAGGTAAGAACTACTGATAAATATGATAGTTGCATATGTGTGTAATAAATACTTCATGCATTAAATTAGGCAGAGCTCTGAGTTTAGTATATTTCTTACCACTCCATCATAATGCCAAACATGCACTTACAATGATTTCCTTCACGTATTAAAACTTCTCTTTCATTTACGCAAAAGCGAAATCCAGAGTTGCATATATACATGCAACTGCTTCAATATATCCAAGTAGCCTCTTAAGTTTGTTAATGCTTTTCAGTCAGTTTCTCCAAAATATGTACTGTCTTCTCTTTTTGTAAGTCATTCTACTGATTTTTTTTCGAATCTGTGCCTGAAAAGAAATTGATAAACTTTGGCCCTTTCTCAAGTTACTTCTATCATAGTCAATTTTAGCTGTTCACTGAGCTAACATAGGGTTAGTTTGTCTCCGGCAACTGTAATAATATATAGTAGTACTTTTACTACCAGCATGATATTTCTTCATCACAAGCCTCATTAGAGAGAAATAATATAGAAACCACAGGCTTATGGCTCATGGTACCAGATTAGCATCCCCTCCATGGCACATTGAAGCTAAGTTTACAAAAAGAAATTTGTAACAAATTTAGTTATTTCTTAATCATTAGTACTTTATGTCTGTTAGCAGTTTCTGTTTCACAAGGCACTTTCCCACACATACATAATCTAATTGGATTTGAACTATAATCTATTGAGTTTGTGGTCATCTTTTTAATAAACGGACCAAATGAACCTCAAAGAACATAAGAGGTGGAATCTTCCTCTACTATTTGCTAAGACTTGGTAGAACCAAGGACTTAAACTTACACTTTCTGAATCTAACCTGGGCTACTTTTCATTTTACAATAATTATATTACATTATGGTGACACTTTTACATTAAAAAAATGGAGTAATTGTAAATCCAGACTTTGCAAAGTGGGCTTAAAATTTAAAACAGTAGGTAAGTCTTATTTCATGATATTCCTGGATTTTTATAAGAACTGGAGTAAATACATGAAGGTTTGTGACTAGTTTTTAAGTTTACATCCTGATATCAGAATGATTAGTTCCTATTGTCAAATTAACTCCAGAGTGCCTTGAGTGGGAATAAATCACCACTGAGGTATTGTTGAGCTCAATTTAAATGACTATCTTTTATGTTTGGAAATAAATTTCAAAAATATTTTTAAACACCAATCCTTAATTTTTTAGATTATCATGCTGCTACTCAAGTTGAATAATGTGGCTGAAGAGTTTACAAAAAACCCAATAAATATAACTTTAATATACAATTGAATGGGAATTTGTCAAAATGACCAAGTTTATATTTCTATAAATAAATATTCACTTCTTTGTAGAAAGTACCATGTTCACTACAACTTTAATCAACTTTTTTTTTACTTAACCATTATAGAAATATAACATGTTAATGCAAGCTTTCAGATCACTTGTAAACATTAAATATGGAGATTTTTTTCCATTTTAATAATGCTGCTATCTATTTTACATGAACATGAATAAATGTTACTACAGTGAAATATATGGTTTTCTAAAAGTGAATGAGTTTTCTTCTACTTGGAATTTATGGTATAATAAAAGATATCAGAGAAAAGACACACACACACAAACTTGAAAGAGAATATATAATTCAAACCCAGAGGGATTAGTTATGAAAATAACAACTGAGTTAGACTTTATTAACAGGAAAGAAAACATTTTAAAAGCGGAGGCCCATTATTTTTTCAAACAACATTGTTCCTTAGGATATCCTGCTAACTTGTTACGAGTGATAAGATTGGAAATAAAAAAGCCCGTCTTACAGAACCATCAATCTTAGTGATAGTCATTTATTGGTAAGTGACTTACAATATGAGAAGAATCATGAGATGGAGTATCATTTTTTATATTTCACTGATTTGGGGTTTTAAAATATTTTCTTCTCTTTTTAAATTTCCTTTTATATTATGCATTATATTCTAATTGGCCTCAATTGATTTTGTATTGTTATATTAATAATTGTCAGTATATGTTATATAATTATTAAAATGTTAATCAGCAGTTTTTTCCAGTTAAAAGATGAAATTTGTTAGTTTATAATATTTTCTCTTTTATTTTGCTTTAGACAACCACTGTGGTTCCCTATGGCTAAATTAAAATACAATGATATGTGCATACTAAGTCACTTCAGTCTTGTCTGAATCTTTGCAACCCTATAGACTGTAGCCCACCAAGCTCCCATGTCCATGGGATTCTCCAGGCAAGAGTACGAGAGTGGGATGCCATGCCTTCCTCCAGGGGGTCTTCCCAACCCAGGGACTGAACCCACGTCTCTTATGTCTCCTGCACTGGCAGACGGGTTCCTTTACCTCTACCACCACCTGGGAAGCCCATAAAATACACAGATACTTTAAATTTAATAACCACTGTTTCTTAGGACTTTAAAACCAACAATTTTTGAGAGAATTGGCATAACTGCTGGCCCCTACAGATGGAGAGTACTTAAAAAAAATTGTGCCCCAGTTAATGCAGGTTTCAAAAGTACTTACTTTATTCCTAGGAAGATATACTTGTCATTGCATCTGATTTACCATCTTCACTGTTTTGAGTGACTGTCTTATAAATTTTTTAAATTCGATAAAACTTATCAAATTGGAAAATTCTATAAAATGAAGCAAGATAAATTGACTTCTTATAAAATGACATTTGTCACCTGAGTATAATCACTAGCTTTCTGTGAAATTTTGTGTTTCTGTTTGTGAATTTTATATATCCATAAGCCTGTGGAATTTAGAATTAAGATAGTATAATTCAGCCTCTAAATGGATCCATTTCACTCTCCAATTGATATAAGTGAAATTTCCATTTAACTAATTTTATTATTTCTTATGGGGCTTTCCAGGTGGCTCAGTGGTAAAGAATCTACCTGCCAAGGCAGGAGATGCGGGAGATCCCTGGGTTAGGAAGCCTCCCTGGAGAAGGAAATAGCAACCCACTCCTATATTCTTGCCTGGAAAAATCCCACAGACAGAGGAGCCTGGCAGGCTACAGTCCATAGGGTAAAGAGTCTGATGTGACTGAGTGACTGAGCACAATGATTTCTTATCGATGTATGGCAAAGCCAATAGAGTATTGTAAAGTAAAATTTAAAAAAATAAATAAATAAAATTTTTAAAAAGTAATGTATAAAAAAAAAGAAAAAAAGAAATAATAGAGAATGTGCAACATTAGACTTGAGTGATACTAGAGTTTGTCCCACTCAACCTGCCAGTTTTTTAAAAACTGAGGAAATCAAAACCTGAAGAAGTTGTCACATGTTCAAAGTAGCTGATACTAACTGTACACTAAATCATTTTTATTTTATACACTAATGTATTCAGAAAATTGTATGCACTGTTTTAGTTACCTAAAGCTGTGAAACAAACTGCACCAAAACTTAGTGGCTTAAACCAGCAAACATTTGAAATCTCAGAGTCTCTATGGATCACAGACCTGGTACAACTTAGCTGGATGCCTCAGGTTTAAGGTCTCATGAGTTTGGGGCTGCAGCCTCATGTAAGGGCCTGACTGGGCAGGGGGGGGATTTATTTTCAACTCATCTCATGTGGTTTTCACAGCCCTATGTCTCTTGTCCTATGTCTTGGCACAGGACTGTCTCACGACATTATAGCTGGTTCTTCCATGACAAGAATGTCAGGAAAGGGAGAGAGAGAAATGAAAATGACAGACATTTTACAACTGAATCCTGGAGGTGACATTCCATCATATTGCTTTATTTTCTTTGTTAGGTCTAACTCAGACTAAGGGGAAGGTTCTATATAAGATATGAATAGCAGGATGGAGGAATCACCCGAGCCATCTTGTAGGCTGTTCCTAACCTTAACCCTACCACATGCCCAAAGAAAATACTTCCCAAGTGAAATATTTATTTATTAAGTCTCTATAGTAAAACATCTCAGGTAATGAAATTGGAATACAGACTCTTGGTGGACCAATACTATACTCTGTGTACGTTTTTCTTTATGATTTTGTACTGAGGTTACAAAAATGATGTATTTGTACCTATGAAATATGCAACGAAGTCTTAAAGATTAAACAGAGAAGATGGTTCAGACATATGTACACATGCACAGAGCAAGAGAGGGAGAGAGACAGAGAAATAAAGACTAAATACAGCAAAATATAAATATTGAATATGAGGGAGGAATTCAATTAGTTTTCCAAGGGCTGGTTTAAGAAGTTACCACAATAAAATAATAAAAAGTTTTATTTTGCCACAGTTCTGGAGACCAGGAGTGTAAAATCTAGGTATTAACATGGATGAACTCCCTCCAAGAGGCTAAAGGAGAATCTATTCTTTATCTCTTCTAATTTCTGCTGTCAGAATTCCCTGTCACCCCAAATTCTGAACCCTGTCTCCATCTCCACTCTGCCTCCTGTTTTTTTCTGCGGCTCTCCTCTCTCTCTCTCCCTCAGATCTCCTTCTGCCTTTCTCTTATAAGGATATTTGTCATTGGATTTGCTGCTGCTGTTTAGTAGCTCAGTCATGGCTGACTCTTTGCAAGTCCCTGGGCTGTAGCCAACCAGGATCCTCTGTCCATGGCATTCTCCAGGCAAGAATACTGTAGTGGATTGTCATTTCCTTCTCCAGGGAATTCTTGCCACCCAGGGATGGAACCTAAGTGTCCTGTGTCTCCTGCTTGGCAGGCAGATTGTTTACCACTGAGACACCTAGGAACCATTCCATATCACAATGATCTCATCTCAAGGTTCTTAACTTAATCATGCCTGTAAAACCCCTCTTTCCAAATAAACTAAAATTACTGGGATCTAGGGATTGAGGATGGACATACAGTTTCAGCAGTGGGTAGGGGGTGGGGAGTGGGGATGGCTACCATTCCATCCACCACAGAAATACATAGGGATTCTTTGTTCAGTTCTTGCAACTTTTCCATAATTTTAAAAGAATGATTATTAAAGAGCATAAAGAGGTTACATTGTCAAATGTCGTAAAAATTCAAAGAGCTTAGCATCTTTCTTTTAAAGGTAAAACTTTCAAAATATACAGATGTATTGAATTAGGTGTTTTGTCAATCTGTGCTTCATTGTCATTCACTATTTGAAGTCAGTGGAAATTATGTCATGTCAAAACTCTTCTACATTGTCTGGCCTCTCAAATTTTTGCTTTAATCTTTTCTAAAACATTTAGGATATCAAAGGTCACTTTTATTTCAAAACACATAACTATGTTCCCAATTTTGCTATTCTTGTAGTAAGACTGAGACTTTCTGTTAATTGCCACAAGATCACAACTTTTCTCAGATAGTAAGGTCTTGAAGCCGAAAGGAATATTTTTGTTTTGTTTGATCTCTGATTAGTTTGTCTTTTCAAATATGTACATTGATCTTAAGAATCACTCCTTTTCATTTCTTTAGCTGCCGTGCCTTTAAATTTGATTGAGTTAAAGTGGCTTTATGAAATATCTCTGCTATATAAAATGATAAATCAATATATCTAATCAAGTACCTCTATACTAAATGAGTCTATTTACACTTACCTTAAACCATGAAGATGAAGACAAGCATTCTACTGAAGTAACTGCTGGGGGGAAAAAAGACACACACACACACCACATATACACACACCACATACATTTACACATAAACAAGGAACAATTTTAATCCTGGGAGGATAATGGAGTGGTTAACAGAATAATGATGGAAAACAAAATGTTTTACTAACTGTGAGACTTAGCTACTTTCCAACTGAAATCAGTCACTAGGGTCTAAATAAGCTCTTAAAGCTTTCATATTTTATTTTTTTAACATTATATCTCCAGTGTCTATCACATTGTTTAAGTAGATACTGATAATATTAAATAGATGCATTTATAAATGTGTATGCCACTAGTAATTAATGAATTAACTCACAGAGTAGCCAAACACAGTCAAGCATAAATGTATTGAAGTTAAATCAACTAGTCAAGGGATTGTTGGAACTTATGTCAAACGTGTGTGTGTGTGTATACATACATTTGATGCCGTTTGCATGGACAACTTTTAAGAATTGTGCAGTCATCGACTCTAAAGCTGAAAGCAAACACAGGTGGTTGGTTCTATGTCTTTCTTCAAGAGACAAGCAATTATTATCCTCATGATGTATTAAGCCACATTTTCTGTAGCATGTGACAGCTAAGGTGGTGTTGATCAAAAAATATAGCTCTTTATTCTTAAACAAGTTCACATGCACATAGATGTTTAACTAGTGCCTTTATAGAGCTATTATGAAAAAACACTAGCAGCCTTGGTCTGGAGAAGTAATTTATGACAGCTAGGTAAATGGTGTCCAAGATCACCTTGATAGTATTAGCTATTCAGTATCTCTACCCCTGTACTGTGGCATTTCTTTAAGTCTGTTGACAAATATGAGAGAAAAAAAAAATAACATACCAAAAACACAACGAGCCCTACTCAGACTGCTTACTGTTTCTCTTTTTAGTACCTGCTGCTTCAGATCATCTGTCAGTCAGTTAACAGAGAAGAGTATAAGGAGAAATTGCAGAGGAGTGAGTGTGTATGAGAGAAGCATAGTTAAAAGAAGGCCTTGTGTCTATCACTACCCTCCCCAACCTTTCTTTCTTTTTGGTTCATTAACTGGAAGTGTGGAAAGGTGAAGGGAAATGAATTTAACTTGTCCTGACATTAGTTAGAGACAGAAATGCAATGACTTCCAGAATATTTCTGCCCCAGAGAGAGGTAAATGAAAAAGTTGTTGTGTGGTTAGATGGTGTAATGAAAAATAAAGAAATGATTCAGGAGAGTGGAATCAAATTATAAGCATAAAGGCAAGTGTGCTGAAGTTTTTAGCCAGTTGAAAAATTGAGAGATACTATCAGGACTGTGCAAATATATTGCTCTGATTAATTTTCCTGGGGTGAAATATGACAATATTTATAAAATTGACAATCCTGCCCTGAATAAAATTTTCTCTGTGATATAATAAGCTAAAATAAGCCATAACAAGTATCCATCTATGTAAAAACATTTAAGTAGTAAAGAACTGAATAAGAAGGTTTCATGTGAGAGTAAAAAGAATTTGTATCTGGACATTGCTCAGAGTTGCTTACAACCTGGGAGAATACTCAATAAACAAAGTAAAGTCTAATTTATCTTAGAGGGTATTATATTTGAGATTTGAAATGTTGTTTTGGCTATTGGTGCTTTCTTTTCTTTGGATGCCTTTTACATGTTTAAAAAGCAGTTTTTCAATATGAGGTGAGAGGAGTGTGCATGCATGTCACATGGATGCAGACTTCAGTCATGGCTGACTCTTTGCAACCCACGGACTGTAGTCCACCAGGTTTATCTGTCCATGGTATTCTCCAGGCAATAATACTGGAGCGGGTTGTCATGCTGTCCTCCAGGGGATCACCCTGACCTGGGATCGAACTTACATCTCCTGAGTCTCCTGCATTGGCAGGCAGGGTCTTTACCACTAGAGACACCTGGGAAGCTCTAAGATGAGAGGTATTCAAGGGTCAATATAAATTCAGTTCAGTTCAGTTGCTCAGTTATGTTCAACTCTGTAATCCCATGGTTGCAACACGCGAGGCCTCCCTGTCCATCAACTCTCGGAGTTGACTCAAACTCGTGTCCATTGAGTCAGTGATGCCATCCAATCATCTCATCCTCTGTTGTTCCCTTCTCCCCCCAACATTAAATCTTTCCCAGTATCAGATGAGTCAGTTCATCACATTAGGTAGCCACAGTATTGGAGTTTCAACTACAGCATCAATCCTTCTAATGAATATTCAAGACTGANATCATCTCATCCTCTGTTGTTCCCTTCTCCCCCCAACATTAAATCTTTCCCAGTATCAGATGAGTCAGTTCATCACATTAGGTAGCCACAGTATTGGAGTTTCAACTACAGCATCAATCCTTCTAATGAATATTCAAGACTGATTCCCTCTAGGATTGACTGGTTGTATCTCCTTGCAGTCCAAGGGACTCTCAAGAGTCATCTTCTTCAATACCATAGTTCAAAAACATCAATACTTTAGTGCTCAGCTTTCTTTATAGTCCAACTCTCACATCTATACATGATTACTTAAAAAAAACCATAACCTTGGCTAGATGGATCTTTGTTGGCAAAGTAATATCTCTGCTTTTTAATATGCTTTCTAGGTTGGTCATAACTTTTCTTCCAAGGAGTAAGTGTCTTTTAATTTCATGACTGCAGCCACCATCTGCAGTGACTTTGGAGCCCCCAGAAATAAAGTCTGTCACTGTTTCCACTGTTTCCCCATCTNTGCTCCTTTCTTCTGGGTCCTGGCACACACAAGGTTCTGTTTATACCCTCCAAGAGTCTATTTCCCAGTCCTATATAAGTGCTGGCAGCTCTATGGTGGTTAATGGCTACCTCCTCCAAGAAGGCCTATGCCATACCCGAGTCTGCTGCCATACCCAATGGCAGTCTACAGCTAATCTGTACCTCCACAGGAGACACTCAAACACAGTTCTGTCTCAGTCTCTGTGGGGTCTCTGGTCTAGATTTTTAGTTTTAATGATATTGAACAATTCAATTATAATTACTGAAGAATGTATTTGAGTCTAGATTTTTTTTTTAGTTATGGAATTAAAGTTTTTAATTGCGTATTTGTTTGTAGACTCAAGAATATATTTGAATAAATCATTGATATATATAACCCTTCCAGGTTAATTGAGAAACAAACACTAATATACAAAACATTTCTCCTATATGAAGCTCTTGAAATATCCTATTGTCAATCCAAACAGAATAAACTAAAATGAGATAATTGCGAAGGTACCCATAAAGTCAGCCTGAATATATTATCACAACTATATATGAGATAATATTTGTTTTAAAAAGATTCTATTGCACTGTAAACTCAGTCTCATTAGAGACTGCATTTAAAAGGCTTATAAAGTTACTCATTAATGTTATCTTGTTGTATCTCCATAGCTTTTTCATTAAAGAAAATTCAGCAGAAAGCATTTTCTCCTGATAGCAGGAACCAATTTGCAATAAATGTTCTGGAAAGCACTAGGGAAGCCATTACTGAGGTCTAATAAAAACAGACAAGCGTAACTTGTTCTATATTTTTGTTTCAATCACACACAGATGAGACCCCGCTTTCCACACCAACTGCGAGAGACAGCCTTGACAAACTTTCTCTAACTGGGCATGGACAACCACTACCTCCAGGATTCCCATCTCCTTTTCTGTTTCCTGATGGATTGTCTTCCATAGAGACCCTTCTGACTAACATACAGGTAGGACTTTTTCACATTCTGGGAGAAAAGAACATGGAAGATTCACCTGTCAGTTTTTCCCAAAGTCATACTATTCCAGCTTAATCCATTCTTGAGACTGACAAAACCATGATAATGAATTTTTCTAGCAATTTGATATTTTAAATTTAATACACAAATTCAATTGGTTAGAAATATCCAAATATGTATACTATGTCTTAATAAAAACTTAGATGAAATGACCTGGGCCTTTTAAAAACCATTCTGCTTAAATGCTCTCTTTATTGCCAGTTAATAGTAGGAATCTAGCTGTTTAAGTTTGTCTGATGTATTAAAAGACAGTACACCAGTTCTAATAAATATTTAGCTGTTTTTAAACTGCTGGCCTTTCAGTGAGGAAATGATATGTTTAGTCATTTAAACATGCCTAAATGAAAAAGAATCCAAAAAATCCCTTCTTTCATAAATTAGTTTATTTCAGTTAATAAGATTTCTTCAAAGAACAGACTTCAAAAAGTCATACAAAACTTTCCACAGATTTTCTATGTAGTCTTCAGGATGTATATTTTATGTACAGTACATTATGAATAAAAAGTACAGTTAACAATAACATAGAACATGGAGCCAAAATAATAAGTGTTTGGGATAAAAGAAAGCATAATTTTTTGCCCACACATGAAGTGGTCATGTGGACCCCAGATGGAGCTTTTTGCCATCTACTTCTCCACACTTAAAGTAGCTGGTAGTAATATGCTTGCAGATACCCTGTTTTTTTTTTTTAATCTTTGTTCTAGCACTCAATCCTTAGTGGTATTTTTCTGTACACATTTCGTACCATATTAAACTTTCTCCCGGTAGAAATGTAATTAATTTTATTTACCTCTCTAAGGACATAACAGAAGGCCTTTAATGTAACATATCTTCTCATCTGTTAATATGGCATTTTTAATACTATGTAATCAGAATCTCCAGAACTGTATTCAACTTTAAGGTTTTATATCTCAGTAATTGAAATAAATCATCAATCTAACTTAAATGTAATCATAGCCAAATAGTTGATTATATTTAAAAATAAGCATATAACTTTTTTTCTAAATTCAGCCCACATTATTGTTTTCTGAGTTAAAGTTCTTAATGTATTTTTTTTGTTGTTAAATTAAATGCTTTCAAAAATATCCCTCAACATTTCTGAATTTACGCTTTGAGAAGTAAGGGAACAATTAAGTTGCTTTTTTATGTTGTATTTGTGTGTGTGTACATATATATATTTACATATATATATATAAAATTCTATATGAAGCAAATAAAAAGCTAAACATNATTTACGCTTTGAGAAGTAAGGGAACAATTAAGTTGCTTTTTTATGTTGTATTTGTGTGTGTGTACATATATATATTTACATATATATATATAAAATTCTATATGAAGCAAATAAAAAGCTAAACATACTTAAAATTCTCCATCTAGGTGTCTGTATATTCACTAACTAAAGCCTCTTTAATGGGGAAAATAATGATTTAATTTCAATTTCAGCAAAGAAAACATTTCTGTGTAAACATTCACTAGTGTAAACCGGTTTGCTCATCTGAAGAGTAGATTTGCACAGGGACCTTTGCATTCTGTGTGAAAACCACATCACTAAGTCAAATTCTGTGTTTGAGAATGTTTATCCACCCACCCATAGACAGTAACACACAGACTAGAAATGTTATCTGCATGCGTGCTTGCAGGCTAAATCGGTTCAGTCAGATCGGACTCTATGTAACCCTATGGATTATAGCACTCCAGGCTTCTCTGTCCATGGGATTCTCCAGGCAAGTATACTGGAGTGGGTTGCCATGCCTTCCTCAAGATCTTCTGAACCCAGAGATTTAACCCACATCTCTTATGTCTCCTGCATTGGTGGGCAGGCTCTTTACCACTAGCACAGCTTGAGAAGCCCAGAAATGTTATCTATATCACCTCAAATTATAATTATTTCTTTAAAGAAAGAAAAAGAGAACAGGGAACATTTCAGTTTTAAATTGTACAAATTTTAGATAAATTATTTTTTAGTGAATGTATCTCTGGAAATAATATATTCTCTAGCCTTCCAAACAGCCTTAAGAGGATACATTAGGAAGAGTTGATGACAGGAGTTAAGTCAAAGTAAATTATTTCTTCTAGTCCTAAATCATAGGATTCTGGGTCTGACAAAGTTAGAACACTCACAATAAAAATGCTTCATTTAGGGACTTCCCTCTAGGTCCAGTGGTTAAGACCTTGCCTTCCAATGAAGAGGGTGAACGTTTGATCCCTGGTCAGGTAGCTAAGATCCCTCATGACTCACAGACAAAAAATCAGAACATAAACAGCCCAATCATTGTAACTAATTTAGCAAAAACTTTAAAAATGGTTCACATCAAAAAGGAAATAATATTTCATTTAAAATAAATTATGCTTGTTCACTTCAGTTTCACATATAGATGTATACAGATGAGATTATTATATATGTATATGTATGAATTTGATACCTGTATACAAGTATATGTGCATGCTTAAAATCAATTGAAAATCTTACTTAGTGCCATATACAGTAAAACAAACGACAATACATACACACATTCATACATACTTATATACATGTTCACATACACACACATAAGCCAGATATACATGTTAAATTTATGTTCAGTTATAGTTTCACATTATTTTGCAAAAGGTCATAGTTACTAGCTCTTTTATTATTATTACATATATTGAGTTATAGTAATATCCTAGAAATCATATAGAATATTTAAACAGTCATGACTCTGACTCATGGGGCATACAGTATAAATGTGTTTGCTGTCCAAATTCTAATTTGGGTAATTACATTCTGTCTACCTCCATTTCCTTTGTAAGTTCAATTATGTACAATGGTGTTCTCTGCTTTCTGTTTCAAATGGCAACACTCTTTTGGTGTGGTAAATCTAAAGCTCTGTATTTCCTTTGAAGATACTTTATCACAATGACAATGAAAAATAATTAAGTTGAAAGTATTTGCATTTTATATCATACAATATCATGTTTAAAATTAAAGGTTTATTGTGTATGTTTTATATTTTAAAATATTGTGTTTTACTTAAATTTAATGCACATAAACTCTATTTTTATTAGAATTAATGACCAAAATTACTCAAAATAATATTTAAGGAGTTGTTCTAATATTCAATCNAAATTAAAGGTTTATTGTGTATGTTTTATATTTTAAAATATTGTGTTTTACTTAAATTTAATGCACATAAACTCTATTTTTATTAGAATTAATGACCAAAATTACTCAAAATAATATTTAAGGAGTTGTTCTAATATTCAATCCTTTGATTTCATGATATTGTATAATTTGATAATTTTAAAATTAAGAATTTTTAATAGCTACTGTAGATGTCCCTTCCATGACACATTATCAAAATTGAATTTTCTTAAATGTTATTTCTTTGTGCTTTAAAAGAGGGCCTGTAGAAAAATACTATATGCTAGTATTTTAAAATATATATACTATATATAGTATAGAAAATATGTTTTATATATAGTATAGAAAAATATAGGTAGTATAAAAATATATGTGTATACTGTATATCTTTAGGTACCAGATTTTTGCTAATTCCTAGAACTATACTGTTCTTTCTTAAAGTTTGAATATTTTTATAAATTAGAAGTCATAAAGAATAATGATATCTTCAGTAAAGAACAGCAATTTCACTTTAGTGACATTTAAATTCACTCTAGATTTTGCTTTTTAGAATTAAAAAAATTATCTTATATGTAATTTTATTTTATTTTATTTTTCTATGTGGATAGTCTTTCATTTTGGTTTCCTTAATCAAACGTGTTCATGGACAACTCNGCAATTTCACTTTAGTGACATTTAAATTCACTCTAGATTTTGCTTTTTAGAATTAAAAAAATTATCTTATATGTAATTTTATTTTATTTTATTTTTCTATGTGGATAGTCTTTCATTTTGGTTTCCTTAATCAAACGTGTTCATGGACAACTCTCTATGAGGTTTTATGTGAGGAAAGTAGAATTTTAGTATCAATTTACTGGATGTGACACCTTTGATCATTGATTATCATTTGAACAAGCTGAAGGGACAGTTTTACCCACTATTCTCAATCTGAGCTTTCAAGCTGTAAATCATAACTAGGATATATTTGCACACAGACTAGGAGTAAATATGTTATACTGTTTATTACCCTATTTACAAAAATTATTTTAAAGGATAGTTAGATAAATAAAAAGTAGGAAAGAAAAATAAGGTAGAGAATATAAAATTTAGTGAGGGGTGATATTGAAACCAAGGATATGCCATAAGGGGAATAGGATAGTTGTTTGGTTCACTCTGGTTTGTCTTTGTGGAAATATTAAACAAACAAGGAAAATCTAAAAGGGATGTTAAAAACACAATGAATGGCAGGCTGAGATTGGTTCACTATGATCTGACAAATAAACATATTCTGATTGTGGTATTTAAGAAGCATTCTTTACTTCTATATTTAATGGAAGACAATGAAAAATAATTTGACCAAAATATTCTGGTTATACGTATTCCAGTCTTTGCATTTCAGTGTCATGACCAGTAATATATCTTATACATTTCAAAGATATGAATCATTTTTATTTCCATTACTAATATGTATTTTAATTATAAAAATATGTATTAGTAATTATATAGTTACTAATCTTCTCTAACTGATCAAAGCATTAGAAAGAAACTTTTCAAAAAGATAAACAATAAAATAAGACATTGACTTCAAAATATTGGTAGACTAGCATCAGATATATTGGTTTTCATATTATATCTTTTTATCTTTAATCATAGTATGTTATATCTTCTCCTGTGTGTCCCATTACCAATTTTGTGAAGAGAGATCATGAAAAAAACAGTAAAACATAGCCAATATTTTAAACTCAGTTTACTATAATGAAGAGAGTGGCATTAATCTCTTAAAAATCTGGACTCTGTATCATATTTACTAATTTATATCATATATGACAACAATACAAATATCAATAGTAAAACTAATTTTACTGAGGATTTCCCTGGTGTCTCAGTGGTAAAGAATTCCCTTACCAATATAGGAGATGCAGGTTCCATCCCTGGATCAGGAAGATACCATGTAGTAGGAAATTCCAACCCACTCCAGTATGCTTGCTGGAAAATCCCATGGACAAAGGAGCCTGGTGGGTTACAGTCCTTTGGGTCCTGAAAAAAGCAGCTGACTTAGCAACTAAACAACAATATTTGCTGAATAATCTTAATATGTCCCTGTGCAGGAAATATACTCCTTTGAGTCTCCTCTACTCTAACACTACTTACATTCTGATACTTCTAACTCACCAATGTCTGAGTTTTTCCCATTACAAGCGATTTTGTGACCTAAGCTGGGGGCCCTGCATTTTATCCCAGTTCAGGCATGATCTGCTTAGAGATAGCATCAGATCTCATAGGTTAAGAGTTCAGCCTCACAAACCTGCTTCCTGCCCCCACTTTCATTGCCATTTGTAAGTCCATGTTGCACCGTGTGCTTGTGACCAACCAGCTACAGACTGGAGGTTCCCAACATGCCTACCAATTAATTTGTTAAAGCAGCTCATCGAACTTAGGAAAATGTGTTACTTATGTACCCGGTTTATTATAAAAGATTATAAATCAAGGTCCGGAAGGAGCGAGTGAATTGTCCAATACAATTCAGAAACAGATGGGAGAAATATATATGGCAATGTATTTGGAAAGAGGCATAGAGCTTCCACTCCCTCACACGTCACCCACCCTGTACCTCTATACACTGACCAATTCAAAAGTTCTCTGAATCTCACCCATCCTTTAGGGACTTGCCAAAAGTCAACTTATTAACAGAAATTCATGTGTGGTTGCAAGGAGTTTATTACGAATAACAGAAGACCCATTTCACTTCTATTGTTCTTATCATTTAGGAAGTTCCATTCCCTGCAGCATCTCTAGATACCAATATCCAGTGTAGGATACCTAGAAATGCTTTTGATGTAGAATTCATTGTTAATCAACATTGAAGTACAGTAACCATAACAGTAAACCAAGTATAGTATATTTTGTCACAAGAGTGGCAAAAATGCCTTAGTTGATACTGTTCTGTCATATTTTTTAAAGTTCCTAACTTCAAGGCACACTATTCTTTTTTGGAATGAAACATCAAACAAACAAAACAAAAAAACCCAAAAACTTCAGGGTAGCTCTGACCTAGGTTTAGTCAACTTACTCATTTGGGACCTTAGACAAGTCACCTCCTCCTTCTGAACCTTGGTTTTCTCATCTTTGAAAGGCTTAGGCTGGAATAGATAATGGCTAAAAATCTCCTCCAACTGAGTTTGTTGTTGTTGTTTAGTAGTAGCTCAATAGTGTCCAACTCTTGTGCTACCCCATGGACGACTGTCTGCCAGTCCCTTCTTTCCATGGGATTTTCTAAGCAGGAATACTAGAGTCTATGTAATCCCATGGGTTACAGCCTGCCAGGCTTCTCTGTCCATGGGATTTCCCAGACAAGAATACTGGATTGCCATTTCCTTATTTACTCTCATTCAGTTCAGTTCAGTCGTTAGATATTGCTAGATTAATGTGTCCTTTATATATATAGTTTATGAACTCATTCCCTGAAAAATGATAGAAATTTGTTTATACGGCATAGTACTATAGAAAGCAAAAATACTTCTGTATTATGACAGGCATTATGTCTGCATATAGAAAAGAAATCTGAGGTCAAACAATAACTGCTGTGTCATAGACTAAATTTAAAATGCATTTTTTTTTTTTTAAGAATCATTACTATCCAGCTTCAACATCGTGTGAACTGACCTTCCCCTGGGACCAAATTTTATGTTTTAAGCCTTGTTTCTTTTACTAAATCACATTTTGCTTGATATCACATGAACACATGAGACCTAGCATTTCGTGTGACCTTTTGTATATGATCTACCTGGAAAATTTACAGAAGTTACACAAATCCGATAGTACTGTTATCACTGATGGTTAAAATGGTGTCCCAGTGATTTGTAGATGTTGTGAACACTACTTGCTTTTGTTTTTCCCAGTCCCCTGCTGCATTGAAATTTAATTGGTGTTCTGTATTTTTGCAGAAGAGCTGTCACAGACAATAACATATTTTTTGCATATGTATCAGTTTGGCTCTAGTGAAGATTTTTGTTCACACTGGACTCCTACTGATGTGCACTGATTTAAAGTCTAAAAATGAAACTTAATTTTATACAGCTTATAAGTAGTCCCTAGAGGGTATTGGATCCTAAAAGCTAATATTTTCAGACATAATCAGCAGGAATAAGTAATGCACTACCATTAGCGACATTAACAGCAATGTAACAGAAGGAAACAATAAACATAAATGTTCTTAGCAACTTTATACTTTACAACAAATATTAATATAAAATTACACAAATTAGAACTGCAGCTTAACACTATTCAACACGTTTATTCATAATGATTGTTTCATATTTAAAGAACACCAAAATATTGTGTTTTGTCAGCCAAGGACAATAATAGTTTAATAGTAATTTATTTTAAACAGCTACTGATAATACAACCAATCAACACATTAAGTGGTGCCAACATTGGCATCTTGCTAAATAATCTCTAGACATTGCACAGAGAGTACATCTTTCAAAGATAAGTCAACAAGAGCAATCAGAGCAGAAAATTAGAATTTGGTATCTTAGAATTAAAATACAGCTAAACTAAAGTTTTAATTGGGGTGATCTAAAAGGGCACTTGATGTAATGATCTCTTTCATTTGTTACTAATTGTTTGTTCCTGATGAAGAAGAAACATATACAGGAATGTTGCCGAATTGAGTTAAGATGGCAGTTTCCTTAGCAGCTATGTTTTATTGTTAAAAGCAAAAGAGTAGAGAGAAGTGAACTGCCATCCAGCTTGTTTCCTATCACAAAAATTAATCCAGAAAATTCAGGGTAAGTTATTCAAAATATTAGATATTAATAGCTTATATGTGCTTGAAAAGAGACTTAAAAAGACTTGTGACAATTGGTGGGCTGAACTAAAGGTACATTCCTATTGCATTAGCAAGTCAAGCTGGAATTGAAATGTATGAATCAAACTTCTTATGTCATATCCTACAAAGGGGTAAAAGGTTCTCAAATATATCTACAACTGGCATTAACTACCATTTCATTTCAAATTTCAATTGAAAAATTCAGCTGCTGATGTTCATAAACCAAAGCAAAGCATCTTTTCCATAAGGGCATTTTGAATTGCTGAGTTGAGAAGGATTGAAATCTTACCTCCAATTTTTACTAATAATTTTAGTAATAATTTTCTAATGCATCTTAGCAGAGAACACATGCAGAACACTTTGCATAGGTTTTACATATTCTCGTAATCTCATTTTTGAAAATTTCAGAATACTGCTCATATATTAATACAGCATATAGTCAAATTATATATATATTATTTTATATCAGTTATATACATAGATGTAATTTGCTTTTGCCATATACTATTATTATATATACTGTTAAATATTTCCCTAAAATGTATCCTCTGCTTAGACCCATTTTGATAGATTTTTTTAAAATAATGCATTACTAAGCCATGAAGTTTTGGATCCCTGATACATATTATGTATCTCAAGAAACATATACCATATTATAATTTCTCTTCAATAACTTTTTGAAATCTACTCTACAAAAGGCACTCTCTGAGTTTTAGTACCCATAGTACCCAATGAGAGAAAATGTCTCTGCCTCAGAGAACTTACATTTCAGTGAAGAAGATGCAAAATATGGCACTAAACAAATAAACTGATGACAATATTACATAATAAATGATATGAAGAATTTTTTGGAGGGAATAAAAAGTTGAGTTTGGAGGGCTAGTCCAGATAAGCTGTAAAGAGAAGGGTTTTCCCCAGTGATGGCTGAACAAAGGTGAAATGAATGTAGGAGTGAGCCACGCAAAACATGGGAGGGAAAGCATTCAGGAGGGAAACAGAGAGCCAAGTTCCTGGTGCAGAAACAAATTGGTGCCTTAAGAAATAAATGGCCACTCACGTTGTATATAATCTCAGTGGGGAGTGGCAGAGAATGAGCCCTGAGAGATAGGTGAGTATTGCTAACATCACATGGGGTTACATAAACTATGTCAGATAATTACACAGGGAACAAATCAGTCTAATTTTCTTCACAATATTTAATTTTAAGATACACTTATGTGTTGCCCTCATGTAGTATTAAACCTAGATATTCTAATTAGAAGCAATTGAACCTGCAGGCCAAAAATATTTGTCTCCTAAAATAGTTTAATTAAACATAGAAAAATGTTGCTTTACTTTTACTATTTATCTTAGCGAGTACAGAGTGACTGCAGAACAGGAATGAAGGTATTTGATAAGTGGGCTGTTCTCTTTTAAAATATGTTAAAGTAATGAATGAAATGTGCTTCATCCCAAAATATTATAATTCTGAATACCTTCTCTGTACAGGGGCTCTTGAAAGTTGCCATAGATAATGCCAGAGCTCAAGAAAAACAGGTTCAACTTGAAAAAACAGAACTGAAGATGGATTTTTTAAGGGAAAGAGAACTAAGGGAGACACTTGAGAAGCAGTTGGCAATGGAACAAAAGAACAGAGGTATTTTTAAACTTCCAAATAAGTTTAATACTTAGCATCAAATATTCAGCATAACAATATTTTGTGATTTACTATGAAACTGTAACTTTTTTGTTTTTACCTGTAGCTATAGTTTAGTGCAGGATTTGAATTCTGAGCTTAACCTTCAAAGTACATGGTTTCTCTTCTCTTCATACCTCAAAAAACTGAAATATATCAATTATATCATTAATCACATAATTTTTATTGCTTATAGATTTAACCAATTCATAGTTTTAAAATAAGGAGTTCTGATAAGATGACAGCCATGAAGAAGAATTATATATTCATTCATAATTGCCCTTTGAAAAGCTTGAGTTAAAGTCATAAAACTAAAATAGAAAAATACTGATTATTCAAGCGAAGCAGATTTAGTGAGATATTTATCAAATGAAATGGAAGATTGATGAATATCTGAACAAATGACCAAAGTTGAGTGTTTGTATAATTTTTTTTCTGAATGCCTCATTTTCACCCAACAAGGTCAAATACACATCAGCGTAGAAACTGACGTGAATTTTTATTGGGTAAAAATAATGTTATTATCAGTCTATGAACTGCTTCTTTTCACCCACTTTGTGGTGCATGTTTAGATAATTTTGAAGGTCATTCATATTTGTGTGCTTATTTTATGTATGAGATCCAAGAGTGTTTTCTCTACAATCAGCTTCCTCTCTGCTTCAACTCTAAAGTTCTCCTCAGTATTTAAAAGGGGAAGCTTCTCTCATTTAATAAGTATCCACCATGAATAATCCATACTTTCTTCTGATATATGTGACGTGGTCATTTAAAAATAATTCTTTCTTTCAAAACTTGCAGAACTAACAGGCTTTTTATTAGTTACTATGAAGCGATAGTTATCAGTTCCCAGGATGAGGCTGATTTGGGCAGCTGTCGCGCCGGGTATAGAGCACTGTTCTAAGTAATGTGACTTCACATAGATTTAGCTACTAGAGTAAGCAAAACAAGATAAATGCTGATGGTGGGATATGTTCTGAGTAATGAATATGGTCAAAGGGTTCGTTCTTTGGAACCATCTTCCATAAAATAGCCATGTCGCAATTTTGTTCTCACTTGGAGAAGTCTTTTTTGAACAAAACTTATAAGCAGAACCTTGAATTCTTAAGGTAAACTTTTGCTTACTTGAGAGATTTTCAGAATTGTGTTGTTTTACAACTGTTGGAAGATTTACGTTGTTTTCTTCCTTTAACCACTAAAGGTATGGGGCAAAGTGTTTCACAGACAACATCATAAACCTACCATTTAATTAATTATGAACAACAAGTTAAAGGTAATGACTATCAATATTGATCTATATGAATGTGTCTATGGAAGCCATGTGTTATCCTGAAGAGAGAAACATGGCAACCCCATTTGCTTCAATCATGTAGGAGGAAACAAAGAACAGTCAATGGCAAGGCACTGGGTATTGAGCTTTTAGTGCCATGGGAATAAACAATCCAAATAAATAATTCAGCAATTATTGTTTCTTTTCATAGAGACTATATAAGCAATCATCTTCAGAAAGGAAAAGAGTAAGCAAGTAACTTTGTTATGATTTTCACAGTATTAAATAAAGGAAATTAGCAGTTTTGTTTTTTCTTATAAGATTTGACTCAATGTAAAAATAATTTTTTGTAAATATATGTTACCAGCAACAATAAACTATAAGATAATGGTCTGCCATTTAATAATATTGATTATAAAAATAGGATTTGTGGAAACTGGAAATTCAAAGTAACACTCTTATATGAACCATTGTTACCTTTTTTGATGTCTTGACTGAATACTATGCTAGGTATACTAGGTAAAAAATGTTGCTTGTTAATCTGTAGTAAGTAATTATACAATAAATTTGGAGTGGTTACTTCTTATGACTAATTCTGCCAGAAGGATTTTCTCATACTGATTCTGTCACATTCATATACACAATGTTTATCAATCATCCAGAAAAAAAAAACTATTTCAAAGAAAACACTTTTATGCTTTCCATATGCTGATTGGTTACTTTCTATATAGGGTAAAAGTTAAAACAATGATCAGTTATTATATGTATGAAAGTACAATAAACATACATTTGTGAAGAAGATTTGTTATTATTTATTGTTTACATATTATGTACAAATACTTAAATTGGTCAGTAGGAAAAACATTCATTATAATTAACTTTTTGTATCATAGGCTACTTTTTTAAGTAGCAGTGAAGCAATACTCATCAAATTCCTACAGTCTAAAAGTGTAACTTTCCTGAAATATATAATACTGCATATACATCTGCTATGAAATTATTAATATCTCTAAGCAAATTGCAATAGTTTCATCAAAAAAGTCTGTTGATGTAGATATATTATTAGCTGCACATATGCAATAGTATTTATTACATTATCTAAAATTTAAAGAAAAAATTATTAAAAATTTTGCTGGTATAACATTTTTGTAAAGATAGGGGAAATGCTCCATTTACTACTTAAAATTAATGTTTCATGAAGGTTTGTATTATTCAGATTACTTTATATTTGTCTGATTCAAGGGCAGAGACTAAACTGCAAAATTTATTTAATCAGCCTTCTTTTATTAGTGACTATAAATATTTATTAAAATTAGTTTCCCATTAAAACTGTCTCCACATATGATAATTAAAGGCATTCTTGTAATAGTTCAAGGCTACACAAAAATTGGCCTCCTTGGACATTTTACTGAGATTTATTTTTGGTAAAAGTGGATTATTGTTGTTTTTTGTTTTGTTTGTTTAAACTTCCTCTGCACAACAGGGGGAAAAATAATATTATTTTAAAAATAGAGACCGTTTGTGGAAATATGAACATTGCAAAAATTCTGGAAAATAATAATGTATATATACTCTTTTCTAGCCATAGTTCAAAAGAGGCTAAAGAAGGAGAAGAAAGCAAAAAGAAAATTGCAGGAAGCACTTGAATTTGAGACAAAACGGCGTGAGCAAGCCGAACAAACACTAAAACAGGCAGCTTCAACAGATAGTCTCAGGGTCTTAAATGGTAAGAAGATGTGTCTTTATGCATGGCTAACTAACTTTCATTGTGAATACTCAAAACACAATTTAAATGTGTTTGTGGGTTTGTATTTCTATGGCTGGTGATTCATTAAGCTCTTTTTGAAAGAATGGTGGAAAGAAAAGTCACATGTGTTGGGAGAAATGTGTTATTTCATGGGTGCTTCCACAGTTGTGTTACAGTTGTGTTACTACAGTATCTGAGATGATATTGCTTTTCTATTTAACCAATTCTGTCTGTACTGAAACATAATCAAATATTAATATGAGAAGTTCTCAACTCCCCCATCTCATTTTCTGAACAATTTTGCATTATTTATCCATTCAAATCTTCTGATAATTCTCATGGTTATAGTCTTTGTTCAACCTTTAAAAGATGACAAAGATTTATGTAATTTTAATTCAGCACCAAAGTAACAGGTTGCTTTTTTTTTAAAAGACAATGAGAATCAAATGAAATGTGTGTCACTCTTACCTTTCTGTGTTTTTAGACTCTCTGACCCCAGAGATAGAAGCTGACCGCAGTGGCGGCAGAACAGATGCCGAAAGGACAATACAAGGTGGGAATTTGCAAAAGGCTATAAATCTAGATCTTGCTCTATGAGTTTTTCCTCTGCTTTAGCCTGCTATTCAAGCATGTAGCCTACCATCTGGGCCACATCAAAACAAGTTCAAACAAGGTCAAGTTCATCTTGCTTGTTTATATGAGTGAATTCATTTTGTGCTGATAGATTTTCTTTAAATTAACAGGTCATTTCTGTTTATACAATGCAATTAAAAAGGAATAATTAATTTTAAACAATGTATGATTTAATCTTGAACACAGTAAATGTGTTTTATTGAATGTGTGAAACCCAATATAATAGATGAAAGTTTTATAAACTCTATATCAATAAAATAATGAGTTAACTAGGGAGTTCTTAAAATTTGAAATTATCTTCTTTTTGTTTTAATGACAACTAATGCAAGGTACATGTAAAATAAACCACGTGAAAGCTAACAATAAATAAATTGTTTGATCCTATGTGAACTTTCCAAGTAGACTGTGTGCCATTATATACACTTTAAAAACACAAATCTGCTGAGAAAAATAGTATAGAGAATACTAAAGGGAGTTTTTTTAAACACTCAGAAAAGCAAAATATGTATATTGCCAAGACCACACTATTAGAAGAGAACAAAATCTTAAGGTAGCATTTATAGCCTCACATCTATTCTAGACAATAAACTCAATCTAACAACATGAATACTAAACAGTAAAGAGTATTAAATGAAAATGATTCTTCAAAGGGAAGCCTAAAATGATTAACTACTATAATCCTCCCAATTGCTTTTATTTTGCATTTTAAGTTCATTCATTTGAGGGATATTGTTTGACATTAATCCTGTTACTCAGTCAGTTCCAAAAGTATCATTGTTAGTTTACTATAAAGGAAATATAATTGTGTAAAGTATCACATACACAAAAAATAAAAATCAGAAACCGGAGACATTCCTGGAGAATGGTTTTTGTGTATTAATTGATTTTACCATGATAATTATTTTTTAAATCCTAAGGCTTGAACCATATGTTATTATGAGACATCTTATAGAAGATTTCATTTTTTAGAGCATTATGGGTTTCGGCAAAATTACATATATGTGTGACTATAATATTATTAAACCCAAAAGATCTATGTTGCTTTGTAAAGAATTACATGCATATGTTAACAAATTACTAATAACAAAGCCAGCACACTTTATCAGGGACAGTAAGTCCATTGTGAACTATCAGAACTGTGGTCTGTGTATTTGGGGATTCCTCAGCCACTAACTTAGTTAATGTCCAAAGTGCTGGACATAAAAAAGCACATAAGCCTCCTGGTAGATGTGATATATAAATTATCTGATATCCACAGAATTCTCAAGGTGATTAGAATTCAAGCAAGAAAAATTACGGACACTACATTCTTTCATATACATGGGAAGTTTACGAAGGCATTAGGCAACAATTAAACATTTCTGCATAGTTGACATAATATATATTTCATGAGTTTGCTATTAACAATATTTGGATCATAAAGAAGGCTATAATTATTTTATCAGAATTTGTAAAACACAAATTCAGATGTATATTTCAATATGGGATAAGGTCTTGCTATATAGCTCAAAGGTTTGACTACTTTCAATTTCTATTATGATTTACTTACACTCTGAAGAAAATTTTTAGTAATAAATTGCATTGTTTCTGCCATCCAGAATGTTATAAATAACACAGAAAACCCATTCAAACAACTCTATAACTCAGGAAAGGACAAACATTTGAATGACAATTACATATAGTTACTTAAAGCAAATATTGTTTTTTATGGGGTTATTTATTGCTTTTTCTTAATTATAATGTGAAACAATTTTTCAGTTCTTTCATTAATCTAATCAATTAAAAAGATGAGTTCCTTAAGCCTAATATGAATAATCAATAATATTCTAATTTTTGTGCACTTGCACTTGAATTTAATGATTTTTCTGATAATCATACTCTTTAATGAAAAGTTTTCTGTAAGACACCTTAATATTAATAATTTTAATTAGATAATGTGAATTTTTCTCAAATGTGATCTAAAAAACACACATAGGTGAATCTGTGTTTCTATATGTTAATTGCTATCGGTTATCTCACTTGACACTACCCAAGACTTTTAAAATACCAAAGCAAAGAGATCATCTTTTGCTAGTCTAACCCAACTAAATGAGTTCATTTAGTCCTTTGAAACATCTTTTTTTTTGGAAAAAAAAATGGAAACTAAATTCATAAATTTAAAAGCTAACACAATAGCAAAATTAAGGAGGCAGAGAAAATATCAAAGGACAAGGACTGTGTTTAGTAAAATGAGGAGTCTCAGTTCAAGATTGGGAAAGGCAAAGGAAAAAGAATGAGAACTAACTGCTAATTTGTAAAATGGTCTATATCAGACATTTTGGCAGCTATAAGCACGTGTTGCTTCACAACTCATGAATGACACAAACACAGCCCTGCTCCCTTCCTAGGAGTTATGGGTCTTTGTGTTCTTTCTTGCTCCCAATACAACCATAATTGAAATTATTCTGTATTCCAAAATAAGCTCAACTTAATTAGGAATGAAAAAGGAAACTCACATTTCTTTATACTTGGCATGTACATACTAATTTTTAATATTTTGTTAATAAACGAGCCAGATTTGTCCCATGAATTAGTCACCTAGCAGTCAGGTACTTAAATACTATTCAGTTACCCCCAAATAAATGTTGCTTATTTAGTATTTAGTAGCATAATTTCTGTAAAAGTACAGAGGTGTGGAAGAGAAAAACAGAAAGCAGCTTAGAAACTATTGCTGAGCAAGAGGCTGTAAATAATTTACTTATCTGGATAAGTAAGGTAAATCAGCACATACTATATAGGAATGAAGTTTTCATTACTGATACTTCTGGTAACTAAACTCAAAATTAATAAGCTTGGTGGAAATTTAATGACTATATATACATATATATATATATATCCAGTTCAGTTCAGTCACTCAGTCATGTCCGACTCTTTGAGACCCCATGAATCGCAGCACGCCAGGCCTCCCTGTTTATCACCATCTCTTGGAGTTCACTCAGACTCATGTCCATCGAGTCCGTGATGCCATCCAGCCATCTCATCCTCTGTCGTCCCCTTCTCCTCCTGCCCCCAATCCCTCCCAGCATCAGAGTCTTTTCCAGTGAGTCAACTCTTCACATGAGGTGGCCAGAGTACTGGAGTTTCAGCTTTAGCATCATTCCTTCCAAAGAAATCCCAGGGTTGATCTCCTTCAGAATGGACTGGTTGGATCTCCTTGCAGTCCAAGGGACTTTCAAGAGTCTTCTCCATCATCACAGTTCAAAAGCATCAATTCTTTGGTGCTCAGCTTTCTTCACAGTCCAAATCTCACATCCATACATGACTACTGGAAAAACCATAGNTTTTTTGTGGGAATTTAACTTTCACAGCAGTAAATTCAAAGGTCCTGACTGCAGAAATCAAAGTTAGTTTTTTAATAAGCTGGCTGTTAATTTATGACTTGCCTCAAAAAGATAGCCTTGGATAAACATATTCAACAAGAATATTCAATAACAACAAAATGAAATATAGGGGAAATGCATTGAGGGAAAAACAGGCAAGAAAAATTAACTCACAGCAAATCAACTGCTATTTCTCTACTATCGTTGTTCAGGCTCCCTGTCCCTCACCATTTCCTGGAGTTTGCCCAAGTTCATGTCCATCGAGTAGGTGATACCATCCAGCCATCTCATCCTCCATCGTCCCCTTCTCCTGCCCCCAATCCCTCCCAGCATGAGTCTTTTCCAATGAGTCAACTCTTTGCATGAGGTGGCCAAAGTATTGGAGTTACTCAGCCATTAAAAAGAATACATTTGAACCAGTTCTAATGAGGTGAATGAAACTGGAGCCTATTATACAGAGGGAAGTAAGCCGGAAAGAAAAACACCAATACAGTATACTAACGCATATATATGGAATTTAGAAAGATGGCAATGATAACCCTATATGCGAGACAGCAAGAGACATAGATGTATAGAACAGTCTTTTGGACTCTGTGGGAGAGGGCGAGGGCAGGATGATTTGGGAGAATGGCATTGAAACACGTATATTATCATATGTGAAACAAATCACCAGTCCAGGTTCGATGCATGAGATGGGGTGCTCGGGGCTGGTGCATTGGGATGACGCAGAGGGATGGGATGGGGAGGGACGTGGGAGGGGTGTTCAGGATGGGGAACACATGTATACCTGTGGCGGATTCATAGCAATGTATGGCAAAACCACTACAATATTGTAAAGTAATTAGCCTCCAATTTAAATAAATAAATTTATATTAAAAAATAAAAATAAATAAACTGTAGTGAATTCTTTATCAGTGCATATATTTTGCTACTGATATAAAAATATGAAGTGGAAGATATATGAATTTTGTAGGTTTTAGAACACTACAGGAAGAATTTATAGTTGCTTTCCATTTCTGCATCTTATTCTTAAAGAATCTCCATACTTCATTTTATGGAATCCTTTTAGGCATTCAATTTCAATGGGCAAAATGATCCTTTACCATCTTGCACTCAACCAGGCCATCTGTTTCTTTAAGCAATCAGTCAACAAAATATACTGCCTGTTTATCTACACAGTGTACACAGTACTGTTTAGAGATCAAAAAGCCAAAAATAGCTAGTATACTGAATGAAAAAAAAAAACCAATAGTTTAAAAAGACAATAGGGATATAATTTTCTTCTCATTTGAAGAACAAGCAGTGTTCTTAAAAAGAACTAGCAGAGGTTTTAAAAAAAAAAACTGTGTGAGAGTTATCTAAATTAGAGGAGAATCAAAATTAGGAAGTCCAGAGAAGTGTTATATATAAGTAGAAAATACAGTTTTAAAACACACTGAAATCTTCATCTCGAATTTCTGGTCTTCAGAACTGTGAGACCATAAATTTGTTTGTTTTTACCCCAGCAAATATAACCAGATAATTCAGACCTCCAATAGAGCGTATGCAAACTGAATAGAAAACACGCTCCAGGAGTACAGGTGCTCTGGGCTTTTATGGGAGAAGAGCTAGGGAAAGGGTTTGAAAGTTGAACTGCATTTCTAGTGCTCACAGTGAGAACTCACAGAAATTATGGGAAAGCTGTGTGATGTCTGTATTTACCAGGCTGAAATAAATGTATAGATTATGCCACAAATGTTTATGTGAAAGTCTTGTTACTGAAATTTTTCTATCACTATTTTCCATCTTAGTATTGGCAGGATTTATATAATAGCTTTTGCAAGTTCCTATGGATGGTGTGACTATGAAAGAATGAGAATAATTTCTATAAGAAACATTTTAAAATGTCTCATTGCTTTTGCATCATAGGACATTTTTCAATAGCAGTCATTTTTGGTTAGTTTAGCCATCTGTTCTCATCACTCTGATGCAAACCTGTACTGAATTCAGCAGCCCTGGCATCTTGGTGGACTCTCTGAAATACCTCGTAGCTCAAGATTCTTAACAAGTTTCTGGTCTCTTAGGGACACCACAAGAAGTTAAGATTGATTTGTAAGAGAAAAAGCCTGGACTTCAGGCATAAATCATTTCTGAGGCCAGTCAGCTATTTTTGTTTTTGTGTAAAGTGATCTGGTTTTCTTTCCCTTGTGGCAGGCTCTCCCACTTGAACACACTTTTGAATTTGGTATAGCATTATTTTATTGCTAGCCACTAAACACTTTTCCAGTTTATAAGTGCCACATCATCTACTGGACAGCTTGGAACAAGGTATAACATCATCAACTCTATGATGACATGAGAACACAGAATCAGGACATTCCTGGATTCCAGCTGACTGATGTCTCTGGGAATCATGAAGACACAGAAGTAGTGACTGCTCTTTCACTGTAGCAATACTGGTTGTACTTCATTTTATATGCTATGCAATGACTGTCATTTCTTCTAGATAAATATTTCCAGTGTCTGCTTCAATGGTTCTATAGTGAACGGTGTCCCCTTTGTAAGAGGAATTAATTTCTTACCATTATGCTTGAAAATAAGTGAGCATTTAAAGTTTGAGCAAATAAAGCAGGAACAAACATGTTTGTGCTCATGGAGAGTGTTCAGTCTGCTTGAGTCAGGTAAGACTGGAGTTTCCTGTAGGTTAGTAAAACCTACACTCTAAGGGAGCGTTTTGTACAAGGCACATGCAAAGCCTTGAGGACTTGGCTCATTCACCTTCAGGTAGAGCACTCAGGAAGCAGGGGACCTGGATGAGAAACAAAGAGATCCTAGGGACAGTGAGGAATGAATGAGAAAGGCTGGGCTTCTAATGTTGTCCAATAGCCAGGAGACTTGAGTCATAAAACATACTGGGAAGAATGGTTAATGGAGTAAATTAAACTCAGTAATTGTCTTAGTGCTAATTAACTTTTCATGTATGCAACTTTTCTGGGTAAAAAATTCATTTTGATTCTCCTGGGTTCTTTCTAGGATGTGCCAGGTTGAGGTGAGGTGTAAGAACCAGTGGGAATGTGGAATTAGTGGGATTAAATTTGGAACTTCTGTTACCATTTCCCATGGACTTGGTGTGGTTTAAGGAAATGTGGTTATGAATATTTCAAAAAATGGTCCTATCTGCTCCCTGTTCCTAGAAAATATCCCAGTAAGCAATCTTGGAAGGTCCTCAGACATTGTAACTGTAGGAATTACGCTCAGAGAACTTTGCCTTTAAATGTTAACTACAATGATAATAAAACACATGCCAGGCCCTCCGCTAACTGCTTTATCTACGTTTTTTCTGAGAGAATAATCTGTTGATAAGTATTTAGCTCCAGGTCAGAGGCCAGGGCAAGACGACCCCATGTTTTACTAATTTGATACTGTTAAGAACTTCCTGAACAAAAGTCATTACATTTCTTTTCATTATATCTTGTTTTTGTCACAGAGACACCAGAAAGCAGAGATTAACTTGTTAATTTAGAAAATAAATTCTAAAGGCCAAGAGTTTGCTGTTGTGCTGTGTGTGTATTCAGTTCTATCCGATTCTTTGCAACCCTATGGACTGTAAATCACAAAAAGAATCACAAGAATTCGATAAGCTTTTTCCTTCTGAGATTGGTCCTCTTAATAGAAAGTAAAGTTGCAAAATGTGTATCCATTCTTTGGCATTGCCTTTCTTTGGGATTGGAATGAAAACTGACCTTTTCCAGTCCTGTGGCCACTGCTGAGCTTTCCAAAATTTGCTGGCATATTGAGTGCAGCACTTTCACTGCATCATCTTTCAGGATTTGAAATAGCTCCACTGGAATTCCATCACCTCCACTAGCATTGTTTGTAGTGATGCTTTCTAAGGCCCACTTGACTTCACATTCCAAGATGTCTGGCTCTACATTAGTGATCACATCATCATGATTATCTGGGTCATGAAGATCTTTTTTGTACAGTTCTTCCNAAAAAAAAAAAGAAAAGCTTTCAGAATGGGGGAGAAATGCAACATAGCAGAGACAAATAACCCCAGTCAACAGCATATTGACTGGAGGATGTTTCCATATTTAAATACAAAGGAAAAAACCCTATAAGTTCCTATAAGCATCAATTTCTGAATTTGTAATTTCCCTGGGAGGATAATTTCAACTCTGTCCTTTAATTAAAGCAGCAGTTGGATTCCCTTTTGGTCAAAGGAAGTGGTTACCAATACCACTAATTTTTTTCCACGAGGACCAATATAGCCAGAAATGCCAACATTCATCTTCTGTAAACAGATCCCAGGAGCAAACTTCATTGTCTCTAGCTGGTGGATAGTTCAATTTTATTACTTGGCTTTGGGTCATCATGGGGGCAAGGGTAGAGCGGCTGACATTTATTGAGTCCACATATCTAGTGGCCATATGGCTTTGATTGCATCTAATTTCTCACCACAACCCTTTGAAGAAGATGTTATTGTCAAGGTAGTGAGAGAGAGAAATGGAAGATTAAAGAGGTTAGAGGTCATACAGCTAATTTTCTAGATTCTAAATCTCAGTAGCTTTGGTTTGGCCCAGGTGCATCTGTCATTAGCATTCATTCATTCAATAAATGTTTGTTGAGCACCATTAACTTCCAGAGACTGGCAAATCAAGTTTAAACTTTGTAACCTGGCTTATCAGATTCTTCACAATGGATCCTCTGACCCCAGCTTACTTGTCCAATCGCATTTCTTGAATTTCTTCTGCTTGCTGCACCTATTCAGGTCCCCAGTCTGAGTAACCCTCTAAGAAGACACTTTCTGTGTTTTGTGCGACCTCCCTTTGGCCCATCATGGATTTCTGCAGCAGGCGCAGCAGATAGTTCCCATGGCTGTTGGGGTCTCACCGCAAACACCCACCCTACTACTCTCCACTTTTGTGCCCTAGGATGTTTCTCAAGCATCCCAGATGGACGCTTCTACAGGGTGCAAGTTATCCCTAGGGCATCCATGGCTGGTGGAAATGGGAACTGGTTAATAAATGCTGCAGGCTCCTGTCTTTGGAGAGCCTGTCTGAGGCATATACTCTGCATCATTGCTCAGGGATCTTCAAGAGGAATGACAATTGGTTCACAGTGGTAACCAATCCATAATGGGCTCTCTATTGGATTTCCATTCTTGTCTGTCTCCCTCTCCCTCACTCCTGCTTCCTGGAATAACCTCCTGACTATGGAACTTCCCTGGCGGTTCAATGGTTAAGATTTCACCTTCCAATGCAGAGTGTGCAGGTTTGATCCCTGGTCAGGAAACTAAGATCCCACGTGCCACACAGTGAGGCCAAAGATTTTTTTAATTAATAAAATATAAAACAAAAGATTATAACAAAACAAAAACAGACTCAGAGATGCAGAAAACAAACTAGTGGTTACCAGGGAGTTTGGGGGAAGAGGGGTAGGAGGAGGGGCAAGATAGGTTAAGGGGATAAAGAGGTACAAACTACTCGGTATAAAATAAAGAAGTTACAAGGATATAATTTATAGCACAGGGAATAGAACCAATATTTGATAATAACTTAATATTAAGTATTTTATAGTACTTTATGACTCTTCCCTGGTGGCTCAGACAGTAGAGCGTCTGTCTACAATGTGAGAGACCTGGGTTCGATCCCTGGATTGGGAAGATTCCCTGGAGAAGGAAATGGCAACCCACTCCAGTACTNAGGCACTGAACCCCAACAGGTTAGCTACATGATGACCAAACTACATGATGATATATATCAACTGCCACAGTTCCAATTCTAAGAACTGTTTTCAAGGAAATGGGAGCAAATAGTCCCTAGAACTGAAGATTAACTGTACTCAAAACATCAAGATGATGCTGATCAGACCAATATTAACATGACTGTCAAGAGCTGACTGTGCTGTCTACATATAACCCCCTCCCTCCACCTATCAAAGCTCTAGCCCACTGATTGTAACTGGGGAGAAGTCGGCCTTTGGACAGGAGTCCATTGCCACCCTCCCCTCTGGTGGCCAGCATCCAAAATAAAGCAAACTCTCCTTTCCACCAACTGGGCCTATTTAATGACTTTGGGGAGGTGAGAAACTAGACTTCACTTTTGACTACACTGGGACAGCTTATATTACTGTCCTGGAAATGGGTATCTCTGTCTAATGGTGCCAAAGGGAAGACCGAATCTGAGTTGGTGTCGGTGATCATAAAACGGCAAGGCTGCTGTATCCTATAACAGCTTATCAGGAGGTAAGTCCCAGAGATGTCAAATTCTAACTAAGCAGTATACATGTATATAGTTTTATTGTTAACAACTTTAAGCACTTATTCCTCAGCTTAAGATTTCATTGCAAAATGATTCCAATTTTTTAAGTTTGCAAAACACTACATTAGTTATTTTGTGAGAATTTTTAGAATTACAGCTTTAATAGATCATCTAGCTCTAATAGATAGCCGAAAAGTCTCTAATTTCTTTGTTCATAGTTTCACACAACTAAAACATTCCAGAATATATCGACTTAACTTGTGCCTTACTAATAAGTTCAAACTCTAAACATTACCTCACTATTCTCCACTGTTTTTCATGACAGTGATATTATTAGCTTTCTTTTTCAGCTGGGAAATCTAAGATAGAGACTGACTCAGCTGGAAATAGACCAAGTGTCATACCCAGGAAGAGACCCAATTTGTACTAATGTTAGAACTGACAGATTCTTTGAAGGCAGGAAATATGCCATTTTCTTTAGAGAGTCTCCACATTTCCTTGCACTGTGCTCTGAATTTGATTGACTTGAAGCAAGCATCAGATATCATGTTCTTGGAACAGAGTAAATAATACTTACCTAGACACTCATGATAAATAATGGCAAATGAATTGCTTAGCTGAATTTCTGTAAAAGCCATAAATACCAACCAAATAAGAACTATAACTAAACAACTAATTTAAATTGTCCATGCTGCCCTGATTTAACATAAAAGCTCACAAAAATTTATTAAGCCACTAGTACAAAAACAAAATATAAACCTCTGGAAAAAAACATAGAGTTGAGGAATGCCAAGCCATTTCCTAGTGTTTTTAAGGATTCCAAGTTGACTGTTCAATTAATATTTGATCACTCACTTATTTAATCATTTGATCATTATTTAAATGTTTATTGAGTGGTTTTGTCACCCATTAATTTATGTCATTATTCAGTCACGCATACAGAGACTTTTAGAATTTGTCAGGTGCCAGGTTCATGCTTCTCTCA
This sequence comes from Neotragus pygmaeus, assembly GCA_006410875.1. Taxonomy (NCBI): domain Eukaryota; kingdom Metazoa; phylum Chordata; class Mammalia; order Artiodactyla; family Bovidae; genus Neotragus; species Neotragus pygmaeus. The sequence goes on from SJYV01022790.1 coordinate 1,304,345, forward strand.
AAGATATTATGTTTGAGTCCAGCTCCAATAAAACAACTCGTGCCATAGTAGTAAAGAAAATATGAGAGTCTGTGGAGCAGTTTTCTAATACCCAACCAGTACTCGACTCTAAACTGTCCTTCAGCCCTTTATTTAATAGTGTGTGTCAGACTTGACCAGGCACTTGTAATATAGCCATGAAATACGTATATATATGAGAGTCTCTGCCTCTTCCAAGCAGCTCACATTTTCATGGGGGTGGGGAATAAAATAAACAAGCAAACAAAGGCTCGTATAATGTCAGATGGTGATAAGAATTATGAGGAGAAAATAAAGTAGAATAGGGATCAAAGAGTAACAAGTGTGGTCGTTTAGAAAGAATGATGAGTTAAGTCCTTTCTGTGGAGATGATGTCATAAGAGAGATCAGAACTAAGTGAGTGGATGAGTTCTGTGAGCATCTGGGAAAGGAATCTTGCAGGTAGAGAAAAAAGCAAGTGCAAAGGCTCTGGGACAGGAGCATTGCTGACTTGGTAAAGGAGCAGCAAAAAGGCCAGGGCAGCACAATGCAAAGTGATAGGAAATGAAGTCAGAGATGTAGCCAAAACTGAAAGAATGTAGCTCTTTTTAAACCATGGAGATGATTCTAGACTTTTTCCTTAAATCATGCTGAGATGTCATTAACTGTTTTATTTGGAAGGTAACCTGGACTCGTGCGAGACGGTTAGGATCAGCAAGAGACAAACCAAGGATCAGTTATTCAGTTGTTGAGTCATCTATAGGGAAATGATGGTGACAAGTGTTGAAGTAGAGATGTGAGAATCGGTTGAATGGAATATACATCTTCATCATTAGAAATGATGACAAAATAGTTATGGTATCTGTGTTTCTGAAGATGAATTTTCTACTTTTAGCTCTGACTTTTAAAGTTACTCTTTTTGTCAAAAGGTAGAAAACTTGTCAGCCTCATTGCTTAAGTGTAGCAGAAACCACACCATATAACCTATATAGAGAGCTTATATAAAGAAGCACATTTCAATAGGGAGACAGAAAAACCTTTTTTGAGGTTTACCGAGTAGCAAAGCTGGGTTTCCCAGGTGGCTCAGTGGTAAAGAATTGGATCCCTGGGTAAAGAAGATCCCCTGCAGAAGGAAATGGCAACCCTCTGTGGTATTCTGCCTGGGAAATCCTGCAGATAGAGGAGTCTGGCAGGCTACAGTCCATGGAGTCGCAAAAGAGTCAGACGTGTTTTAGCAACTAAACAACGACAACAAGTAGCAAAGCTAGCTATCATCTACAGAGCAAAGTGAAAAGATTTTTCACTAATAAAGACTTCACAAGTCTGTTAGTCAATGATCTTAGCTGCAACCAAGAGAAATCTATTCTGATTCATTTAAGCAGAAAAAGTACTTATTGAAAGTATACTGGACTTTCCACAGAATTTTGGTAAGTGTGGAAAAACAGACTTGTGCAGAAGCACAGGAAGTCAGGCAGTAGCAAGAAGCCCAGCCTGAATCCTGTCACAGAGCTAAGACGCTGGTCCCTAGGTCCTACAGTGCACAATGCTGGTCTAGTAAAGACACTGGTGTCCAGGTGCTACAGTGCACAGTGCAGCTGCCACCGCCTGGAGGACCAGCTCTGGACCTGGATGCTGCCACTGGAACCACTGCCATAGCTGCTCTTGGAAACACACTACTACTGCTGCCACTATCACAGTCTCTGTATCTGCTTCTATTGCAGGCTTTGTATCTGCTTCTATTGCAGGCTTTGTACCTGCTTCTATCAATAGCTGCTGTCTGAATGGCTACAGGATTTGATTGCTTGATCTTCAGTCAACTATGGGGCTTTGCAGGTGGCACAGTGGTAGAGAATCTTCCTTCCGCAGCACATATACTAAAATTGGAACAAAACAGAGAAAATTAGTATGGCCCCTGCACAAGGATGACACGCAAATTCTGAAGCGGGTGTTTTCCCCTGCCCCGCTTCTCCCCGGGAGTGGGCGGGGACCGGGTGAGGTGGGAGAGGGAACGGAGCTTCCCACATAGCTCAGGTGGCAAAGAATCCGCCTGCAATGCAGGAGACCCTGGTTTGATTCCTGCGTTGAAAAGATCTGCTGGAGAAGGGATAGGCTCCCCACTCTAGTATTCTCGGGCTTCCCTTGTGGCTCAGCTGGTAAAGAATCCCCTGCAATGTGGGAGGCCTGGGTTCGATCCCTGGGTTGGGAAGATCCCCTGGAGGAGGGAAAGGCTACCCACTTCAGTGTTCTAGCCTGGAGAATTCCACAGACTATACCTATGGGGTCGCAAAGAGTCGGACATGACTGAGTGACTTTCACTTTCACTTGCCAGTGCAGGAGATGCAAGAGACGTGGGTTCAATCCCTGATTCAGGAAGATACTGTGGCCTGATTCAGGAAGATACCGTGGGAGTAGGAAAGGGCAAACTGCTCCAGTATTCTTGCCTGAAAAATTCCATCGACAGAGGAGCCTGCTGGATTAGAGTCCATGGGATTACAAAGGGTTGGATATGATTGAGTGACTGAGGACACCTACGCACAGGTAAACTATACATACTCTGCTTCAAGAATCTGGAATAATGTGCATCTAGTCAGTTTTCTAAAATGGGAATCAGGCTCCATCTTCCATAAAGACCAAAAATTGNCATAGCTCAGGTGGCAAAGAATCCGCCTGCAATGCAGGAGACCCTGGTTTGATTCCTGCGTTGAAAAGATCTGCTGGAGAAGGGATAGGCTCCCCACTCTAGTATTCTCGGGCTTCCCTTGTGGCTCAGCTGGTAAAGAATCCCCTGCAATGTGGGAGGCCTGGGTTCGATCCCTGGGTTGGGAAGATCCCCTGGAGGAGGGAAAGGCTACCCACTTCAGTGTTCTAGCCTGGAGAATTCCACAGACTATACCTATGGGGTCGCAAAGAGTCGGACATGACTGAGTGACTTTCACTTTCACTTGCCAGTGCAGGAGATGCAAGAGACGTGGGTTCAATCCCTGATTCAGGAAGATACTGTGGCCTGATTCAGGAAGATACCGTGGGAGTAGGAAAGGGCAAACTGCTCCAGTATTCTTGCCTGAAAAATTCCATCGACAGAGGAGCCAGCTGGATTAGAGTCCATGGGATTACAAAGGGTTGGATATGATTGAGTGACTGAGGACACCTACGCACAGGTAAACTATACATACTCTGCTTCAAGAATCTGGAATAATGTGCATCTAGTCAGTTTTCTAAAATGGGAATCAGGCTCCATCTTCCATAAAGACCAAAAATTGCACACACAGCCTAAGGATTCACACAACATAGGAAGTAGGAAATTCACACAGTGCAGGAAAGGAGACTAGATACTAGGAAGACAAATATATGGACAAAATCTATTGCAAGAAATGGCAAATACAGAAGCCAAGACCAAAAAGTGTCTGCAATAAGTAGTGTCTTATTCCGGAACATTTTATTCCAGTGCAAACCTACTAGAAAAATGGTGACAGGGGCTACACACACACAGATAAAGAGAACCTAAAAGAAAACAAATTCAGAATGAAAATAATTCCTTTAGCTGAGGATTTTCAATTTCTTAAGGAGAAATCAGACATTTGTATATGAATCCCTTCATTTTTAAGATCCAGTCCAGGGCTGGCTTGTGCACAGTACATANTAAAAGAAAACAAATTCAGAATGAAAATAATTCCTTTAGCTGAGGATTTTCAATTTCTTAAGGAGAAATCAGACATTTGTATATGAATCCCTTCATTTTTAAGATCCAGTCCAGGGCTGGCTTGTGAACAGTACATAAACCTTCACTTCACCTGCTGAGCCAGTGCAGATACTGGTAATCAAGAATCTTGTTTTTTCAGACTTTTGGACACAGTGGGAGAAGGAGAGGATGGGATGCTTTGAGAGAATATCATTAAAACATATATATTACCATATGTAAAAGAGTCAGTGGGAGTTTTATGTATGACACAGGGAACCACAAAGTTGGTGCCCTGTGACAACCTGGAAAGAGAGTGGAGAGGGATGTGGGAGAGGGGTTCGGGAAGGAGGAGACATGTGCATGCCTATGGCCAATTCATGTTGATGTGTGGCAGAGGCCATCACAATATTGTAACTATGCTTCATTTAAAATTAATTGATTAATTATTTTAAAAAAGAATCAGTTCTTCCATGTTGAACCCAAACTTGACTTCAGATTTCTTCTCATCACAACGCTACCAATTGCTAACAAGTTGGTTGAAATTCATTTTCCTATGTCAAAGTACCTATTAAGGAAAATGCTTATTTTTCCCCAAGAAAGTAGATTTGATGTCATAGATATACATGGTGGGNTGTGCTTCGTCTAGCCCAGCATAGTACTGGGCTGGACATTATGTACTCTGCATATGAGTTAAATAAGCAGGGTGACAATATACAGCCTTGACGTACTCCTTTTCCTATTTGGAACCAGTCTGTTGTTCCACATCCAGTTCTAACTGTTGCTTCCTGATCTGTATTCAGGTCTCTCAAGAGGCAGGTCAGGTGGTCTGGTATTCCCATCTCTTTCAGAAATTTCCACAGTTTCTTGTGATCCATAGTCAAAGTCTTTGTCATAGTCAATAAAGTAGAAATATATGTTTTTTTTTTTGAACTCTCTTGCTTTTTCAATGATCCATCAGTTGTTGGCAATTTGATCTCTGGTTCCTCTGCCTTTTCTAATATATATATATATATATATATAAATTAAAAGTAACTTGTCGCAGGAGCTGGATTTTATGGTGATTAACTCTTTCATGCCTGAGTCTTACTGATTTATATGTCATGATTTGTGATGACGTTTAAAAATTATATCTTACCTTAAAAGTTTTCATAAGATATTTTATATATATATATGAAAGTGAAAGTCATTCACTCATGACTGACTCTGTAACCCCATTGACAATATAGTCCATGGAATTCTCCAGGCCAGAATACTGGAGTGGGTAGCTGTTCCCTTCTCCAGGGGATCTTCCCGATGCAGGGATCGAACCTAGGCCTCCCATATTGCAGGCGGATTCTTTACCAACTGAGCTATCAGGGAAGTCCTGTATATATATGGTGATTTAGTCATTAAGTCTTGTCCTACTCTTGCGATTCCATGGACTGTAGCCTCCTAGGCTTGGGAAAATCCATGGGATTTTCCAGGCAACAATACTGAAGTGATTTGCCATTTCCTTCTCCAGAGTATCTTCCCAACCCAGGGATTGAACTCAGGTCTCCTGCACTGCTGGCAGATTCTTTACCGACAGAGCTACCAGGGAAGTCCTGATGTATATATATATATAGTAGACACAGTCAGTATTAATACTTATTTAACTGTTATTTGGACAGGTTAATAAATATCCTCCAAAACCTGAGTCCCTCACACATATGAATGCACATCTACATAATGTATGCAGCCAAAGCTATAATATTATGAGTTCCTTCTACTGAATCATAGTCTCTCATTTTTCAGTAGCTTCCACTTAAATGATTTAGCTATATCTTTTAATAGTTTAAAAAATTTTTTAAAAAGTCTCTCCAGCCAATCCAGACATCTCTTAAGAGTACCAAATAATATTCAGTTGGAATTTAGGTGTCTCACAGGGACCTCAAAGTCCAGTGAACAAAACCTAAAGGGTCCTTCACCCTCTTCTTCTACTTTCCTTCCCTATGATTCTCTCTACTGCCCAGTCCAATATCCTCCTTAATACACAACGAGGAAAGTGAAGCTTGATGGCTCCCTCCCTTTTTTTTGCACACAAGCATGACTTTTGCCCTTCCCTCTCTGTTCTTCTTTCATTGATTTTTTTTTTTTTAATCTAGAAAACCTTACATCTTTCTCCACCTTCCAGTGGCATTTCTCTCTCTTTCCTGCCTTTACTTACTTATCCTTTAAGTCTCATCTTAGAAGTCACAGCATCCAAAAAGGCTTTTCAGACCCCACAGCTACCCCTGCAGCTTCTCCCTGCCCCTCTTCACAGAGGTTTTTACCATACCTTCGCCACGATCACAGCTGCGCATTAGTAGTCACTTTTTAAATATTTTCTTCTTTTCTCTGGGTGGTAGCCAGGCAGAGTGTGAACCATGCCTGCTTTGTTCACCACTGTGCTCCTAGTGTCTGTAGGTATGCTTGACACTTACATATCAGTGTGTCACATGTTTGTGACACATTCATGGTGCCCAAATGTTTGACACATTGTGATGCTTGCTACTCCCTGAAGGAATGTACTGGTGAGTTAGGACCTTTGATCTTGTAGATAAATGTCAAGTATTCCTATTGGTCTGACATTTTTCTGACATTGGTGGGAAAGGTTGGAGGAAGCAAAGGGTAATATGATTCCTACTAAGAAAGTCACAATTACAAATTCTGGGGGAATTTTCATTTTTGATAACTGAATTAACAGAATGTGCTTGCCCTTCTTGGCTGCATTTCTGTTACTTTTTTTCTTACACATTTGACTCAAGATTTGGATTCTGTTAATATTTACCTACTGTAGCCTTCCAGGATCCTCTGTCCATGGAATTCTCCAGGCAAGAATACTGAAGTGTCGCCAATCCCTTCTCCAGGGGAACTCCCTGACCTAGGGATCAAGTGTGAGTTTCCTGCATTGCAGATGATTCTTTAAGGTCTGAGCCACTACGGAAACCCAACATTCACTTACAGCCATTTAAACTTTATATTTAACTTCATGTACCAAAATCACATTTCTTAAATAATTCCTTCTGGTTTTTAAGCATTAACCTCATGCTTCTTTTCTGATTTCTTATAATTTCAAATGGTTTAATCTCTTTATATTGTTTAGATATTCAATATATAAACATGAAATATAACATGGGAGAATCATGAATTAGTACTCTTTTATCTATGTCTTTTATAAATTTTCAAAGAGTCTAAAAAGTTCACTTTCAAAGTAGCAGCTTCCTTTTTCATTCTAAGTAAATCCTGTCCTCTTAAATCCAAAAGCAATTGTTGAAATTAATGGGGATGTGGGCCACAGTTCCTCTGACATCTTAGTATATCTGCAAGTTATGCTTGCAAAATCTTGACTCCACTTGAAAGTACATCTCTTTTATTTACATCCAATGTCCATAATCAAAACTGCTTGGCTTTTTATTCTATTTTTGACTGATCTCAGATCATAGAAAACCAAATGTTCTTCCAATAAAAGGACATAAAAGACTTGCCTTCACATTAGCAATGTTTTTGTTCCAATTTAATATCTTCTTTTCTGCTTCCTAGATATTCGAACATTCATGTTGAATTTAAAAATTATTCATTTATTCAACAAATATTTTTTGAGCACTGATGAAATGCCAGGCACACTTATATGATGTTACTGCCTTAGCACTGGGAAGGGGCTTTACAAATAAATTAAACCTCTTCATTTTGCAAGAGAGGAAACTGAGGTTTAGTAAGGGTATGTTATTTGATAAAGATTACACCATGAGTTAGGCTTCCCAGGTGGCGCTAATGGTAAAGAACCTGCCTGCCAATGCAGGAGACTGGACATGTGGGTTAAATCCTTAGGTAGGGAAGATCCTTTGGAGGTGGGCATGGCAACCCACTCCAGTATTCGTGCTGGAGAATGCCATGGACAGAAGAGACTGGTGGGCTATAGTCCATAGGTTCACAAATAGACACAGCTGAAGTGACTTAGCATGTGCGCACACACACCATGAGTTAATCAGAATTGGGAAAATAATACAGTCCAATTGCTTTTCTCATCCTTGTTTTCTTCCCAATTGTTTTTAGATTTGGATTATTAAAGTGTTGTTCTTTTAACATATGTTATTGTTGTTACTTTCTGTTTAGTAACTTACAGATCCTAGACCTTAATGATATAGGGTAAGCTTATTAGTGAAATATGTATCTTTCTCTGTTGAGTCAGATGTTCCAGCATATATTGAATGCCCTAGTAATACACTTTCTTTCATTTGGACTTAGTGATATTACATAGTAAGTGGAGTTTTTGCTTATTAAAATAGTGGGGTGGATTAAGAATTCATATTTATTGAGACTTCCTGTATATGCTAATTTAAAGGTAAGACACAGAATGGCTAATTAACATTCTCACTTTTGCACTATAATTTAGTGGGGTTGCTGACATTTAAATTTAGATTTCTGACCCCAGAGTCTTTGTTTTCTCTCCGTGCTTTGCTGTGTAGATTTACATGTCTCTTTTCTAGGATAACCACTTGGAGCCCATTTGCTCATTGCGGATAGTTAGCTCATTGCCTGTTAATGGCTTCAACACTTCAAAACATTCTACTGATACCAACAAGGGAATGGTGTGCAGTTGGGAAAAATGTTGTTTTCCAGTTTTTTTGCTATTTAATCAGTCATTTATGCCTATACCATGTTTATAGACACTTCTAGACATGCTGAGAAAAATATCATTCTAAATGAAGCATTTAAAATAACAATAAAAGAAATTAAGAAATTAATCATATTTACCTAAAATATGTATCTACATCCCTACAGTTTAGCATGCAGTGAACTTAGGACAAATGCAAAATCAGACACAAATCCATATTCAGTTTGGTATGACATTTAAAGAATCTCTTTATTCCTTCTATACAATGTGTTTGAACTGAGGTTGTTAAATGGTACCCCAAGATTCTACACTGTAAGTGTTCTACATTGAACCCAGTTAGACTTACCATATGAAAATCTATGTGACGGTGTTAGGTAGTTAGAATAGGCAAAAGGAGTCCTAAATGGTGGTGGCTAAAACAAGGAAGGGAAAAGCCCACGAAAATAGAACAAAGGAAGGTCCAAGTACCGGAGTGAAGACCTCAGGTAGAAGAAATAGCACTCCTGGCTAGCCCAATTTACATAGGGCAGGCCCGAGGGGAGGAAAAAAACGTGTAAGAAGAGGAGCCAGAGAGCCGGGGTTCTCTCTCTCGCTCACTCTCTCTTTCTCTTTCTCTTCTCTTCGCATCTTTTGGGTCAGCATGCCCTCACGTCTCGAGGATGTATTTTCCTTTATTTTCTAAATAAAACTGAGCTGAAACACAAAGCTGTAACACTTATCTGAGCTGTAACACGGCCTGCCTGAGAGCTGAGACATGGTCTGTCCAAGGGCTTTAACGTTGGTCACTTCATATCTTTGTTGTGATGAGGCAGAACTGAGGAAATTACACCCCCTGACAAATGTATTGTTTCAATTTGATTTCACATAATTGTCTTATGTATTGTGTATATTTCTAATCCTTGAAAAAGACCCATAAGTCTAATGTGGGCTTGAAAGTTCTCTAGACAGATCTACAGAATCTACCATTTATTCTTTTTGTTAGGAGTCAAGTCTAGACTCAAGTCTCTGCTTCATTATATTGTTTCTCTGTAGCAACTGCTTAACCTCAGAGGGTTACTGTGCATATTAAATAAAATAACCCAAGTAAAGCACTTAGCATATACTGGGCAATAGTATGTACACAGTTAAGTTTTAGCTGTTAATATTAAATTTTATTATTATGAGTTAACATATTTATAGTGCCTAGCAACTGGTAAATAAACACTGAAGCTATTATTACTCTAATATATAATTTGGTTTTCTTTTTAATTCAGAAAATCATTATTTATAGCTCAGTGTTGACTAGGTCCCATAATAAAGTGTTTGCCAAAATTTATGGGAAATATTTTTTGTTACTTCAACATAATTTTTTAATATAAAATGTCTGTATATAGCTTAAAAGACGGAGGCTTTCATTAAGTAAAAGGACAGAGTTGGTTAAAACTGAATTCTGTGGAGAAATGTCTATTGAGTTCTTTGGCCCATTTTTTGATCNCTTTTGTACACCTGTGGTGGATTCATGTCGATGTACGGCAAAGCCAATAGAGTATTGTAAAGTCAAATTAAAAAAAAAAAAACTGAATTCTGGGCTGCCTGCAATACATATTGACTACTGTTTATTCACTTAGAAATGTGTAATCACAATAGGGATTGCCTCAAACTATTCTTCTTTATCTTAAAAAATAAATATTCGAATTATTTCTATGAACAAAACAATAATGAATTTACTCCTAGTCCCTTGGCACTGGTTTCTGGTGTTTGGTAGTGTTTGGTAGTGTTTCAGTGCAGCTAACCAATTTAAACAACATTGATTAAGTTGAACAAAAGATGATATTGATTGAAGGCAGTAACCAATAAACAGGCTAAAGTTCCACAGTTATCATAGGTCATTGTTAACTACTCATTAACTAGGCAATAGGAATTATTATTATTAAATAGAAAGTCTCAGGAATACTCATAAGTTTTAATATTTGATAAAATTTAAGAATAATTTTGATACTGAAATTTATTATTTCAGTATAAACATTCTTATTCTTTAAGAGACATTAAAAAGTGAATCTTGGTTTTGAGTGTAGGTAGATATGCTTAAACTCCAAATGCTAAGGGCCCAATTAATTTTGTTGGAAATATCTTATGTAATTTAAACTAATTATATATGAAAGCAGACACAGTGAGAAATTAAGTATGAAGTTGTCCAAAAATAGTATTAAAGTGTGATTCATTAGACGTATATTTACATAAAGTTAGTAGCAATGTGTTATTTCCACAGAGCTAGTTTTTCTAAACTCCTGGTTCCTACAGAAAAAAATAAATAAAAAGCATAAGTGTCAGTCTTATATGTTTCTGTTATATGCTTCTGTTGAATTGTGACATAAAATAAGGTTTTGTGATGTAACTTTATTTCTATTCAATTGCCCAAATATTAAGCAAAGTAAAACCAAATCATTGGGCATNCTACAGAAAAAAATAAAAAGCATAAGTGTCAGTCTTATATGTTTCTGTTATATGCTTCTGTTGAATTGTGACATAAAATAAGGTTTTGTGATGTAACTTTATTTCTATTCAATTGCCCAAATATTAAGCAAAGTAAAACCAAATCATTGGGCATAATTTATAGTATGTTTGACATTATATTTCCTAAGAAGAGTAATGTAGTAGGTGGTAGTTACTATGAGATTTCAGGGGATATAGGGAGTATCAGGAAGAATGAATTGGAATTGGATGTTTAGAGGCAGGAAATGGACATCCTACAGCTAAGTTGCTTTATGGATTGAAACAGAGCAGTTATTAATGGAAGGTATAATAATATTTTGTTAGTGTAAGTAAAATTGAAAAATTGAGTTAAATTGCCTTGTTCATGAACACATTTTTGGGTTGGCTTGAATACTGTCTGAAGACCATAATCAAAGAATAGTGATAAATGGAAATTTGGACAGATATTAGCAAGGGACCCTAGAGATCAATGCTAGATCCATGTTGATTTAGCATCATAATTAGTGATATGGAAGAGTGGTTAAATCGTGTGTCAATGAAAATCACAGAGGATCGTAATTTGGAAGGTGCAACATAGATCTGTGTGGACAATGTAAATATGCAAAAGAGATTTAGGGGCTCTAGAATTTCAGGATGAATGAAATGAGTTTATGTTTGTAAGAAAGAAAACTTAATTTTAAGATCTGTTTTTAGAAAACATTGAAGAGCTCAACAAATAGCAATCAGAATGTATGTCCAATTCCAACTTTTCAAAATATTATAACAGTACTGGTTGCAGCAGTACAGAAGTGTCAGAGATAGGTCGGAAAATAGCATGTCATTTTAATTGTATGTGTATATTTATCAATGATACTTTTTATGATTAAGACTAGACAGAATAATAAGTTGATTTTTCATCGTGACCAAGACATTTTAGCTTTTAGACAATATATTATCACTTTCAGAATTAAGAAATATTTATTTTTAAAAAGTTTTTACTTTGAGTTCTTTTCAGCTTTATCAAGGGAAAAATTTGATGGCCTTTATATATAAGTAACTTGCTCACTGGAGGTTGTACTCCTGGAAAATGTGTATAATGTCTACCAAAGCTGGAGACAGTTACCATTTAGTAATATAGATTTGTGGTTCATATTCACAAAATCTGTTTTCTCTTTTTGTATTCACCCTTTGATATTAAAAGTAGCCTGGCCAATTAAGAGAATGTTCAACAAATATTCAGAGTAGCTTCTTTAAGTTAGAGCACAGATGTTTTATTTTATGGGATAAGTTATTTATACTTTAAGAGTTCTAAAAGTGGTCTAAAATTTTTAAATTACAGAAGAAGAATCTACATTTTAAAGTCTGTTCACTAAACTACAGAACTTATGAACAAAATTTTAAGAATTGGTATGTAAATAAACATACCATGATGGAAAGTATGCGATCAATTTATAGCATGTGTATGTCTAGACATTTGAGAAATATGACAGCTTTTGCTGTACGTTTTCCTTTAGAAAACAAAATGAAACATCATCATTTAGCCTATAAGTGTAAAAATGCTTATGGTGCATTATTCTACCTCCCATGGTTAGGGACAGAATGAAGACATGCCACAATAATGTTTTTTATTTCTACTGTTCGAACCATATTAATGAGAACATCATTTTGGAGAACTAATTATTTCTATTTGTCTTGTGTCACACTTTCTAATTCCCCTATATTAGCACAGCCAAAGCAAATTAATTGCTTTTCCAGCAGTTGAACCTTGTCCAAGAATGAGCTCACATTCCCTTCCAGTTTCCCCGTTTCTGGGAGAGCATTGTGTCAGAAATTTCTCTTGATACTTAACATAGTCTAGAGAATATCTTTACAGATTTCTGTGCACTCACTGGATGAAATTTATAAGTTTAAGTGACCCGCCAGGAAAGATAAAGTTCTTAGCTGCAAGATTATACATCAAAACAGTTAAAGTGAAATTAAAATTAAATGAATGAATCTCACTGAAGCAAAAAAAGCAGTAATTAATGGTTCCCTTAATTGTCTTCATAAAATATTTGCATGGGTCTAATTTGCATAATTTGCATGTATTAATTAATCTTTCAAAGGAATTTTGTGCTGAGAGAAGCCAAAAAATCTCTTTGTTTTATTTAACATCTAATGAAATATTTATCTTCTTTAATGAACTTCTCATCTTCATTAAAATAAAAATTGCACAAGTTTGTATGTTTTAAATGTTTGTATAATTGAAGTATTCAAAAAATCTCTTTAGACTTACAACAGCTGAAAAACAAACACATTATTTAGCATTCAGTATCATTTTACAACAGCAACAGTTAAAAAAAAAAAGTCCAATTTCACTTTCTCAAAGGTAGCAAGGCATTTGGTAAGTGGATAAATGAATATAGCTATTTAGTTTTAAAAGTAAGATTTATAAAGAGCTGATCACTTTTTGATGTTAATGTTATTTTCATGGCTTAAATAGTGGGCAACTAGAGGGTATAAATATATATAAGAAAAATCAGTANGTAAGTGGATAAATGAATATAGCTATTTAGTTTTAAAAGTAAGATTTATAAAGAGCTGATCACTTTTTGATGTTAATGTTATTTTCATGGCTTAAATAGTGGGCAACTAGAGGGTATAAATATATATAAGAAAAATCAGTATGTTTAATTATTTGGGAAATGGTTCATTGGTTGAAAATGTTATTAGTCCACTAAAACCTACTTGCTATTTTTAACAACTGCTAGATTGACAGTATTTCCTGGCAGAAGCAATACAGTGTTAACTTTATCCTCAACTTTCCCACTGAAGAAAGGCAGCAGGAGTTTCTTCTCTCACAAACTAAGAGATCATAGTGAAAAGCAAGACATGTGCCTTGGAAGGAATAAAATCCAAAATTTTATCAAGTGCCAAATAGTATGTATTCAAAAAAGCTGAAGAAGAGAATGAGAGACCCTGGAAGTTAAAGAGATGTCAGGGAAGGGGCACTGGTCACCTGTGAATGGTGCTCATTCTTTTTGATGCAGCCGTGATTCAGGATATTACAAAGAACGTCAATTGACTGTCCTAAAGCAATTTCAAGTTCGCACAGCTTTTTCACATACATTGTTTTTGTTGATCTTCAGTGTGCTGTTTTATATTTGAGGAAACTGAGTAACAGGGTGATAAAGCAAACTGCTTTGAATCAGACTGTGAACTCAGGACCTCTGAGTCCCTTTGATGCCATATACTTTGCTCTTATTTGAACGTCCATCTTTGCATCTTATGATAATTAACGAAGTGGCTGTGACTGACTCAAAGTTCAACCAGATAATGAGGGTGGCATAAATTTATAAGGATTAAGATTCAAAATGCAAATATATACTAGTTCTTCCCATGTAAAATTTAGTAATGTTTGACCACGGTTTCCTGTATGATTCATCTTCAGGGAAAGAAAAAGGAATTTTCATTAGGCAATGGTTATTTTTTTAGCCCCAAAACTACTCTCATAATTTGTAATTTCTCATGGAGTTTTCTCTCATATAAAGAGAAAAATAAATCCATTAGGTTATAAAGATAATTATTAATCAGTTACAAGGCAATATTGATGATTTATTTAAATAACTGATTTCTAAATGATTAGAATTAACACCAAGATGATTTAGTGTTAGGAGAGCAATGCGGGATTGAAAGCTAATCTCCTAACAACACACTCATTCATTCCTGTTTTGAGGCTAGGTAACTCACTTTAACTGCTAAGACCTACTGTATGGCTGATTTTTTATCCTGTCAAAATGGCAAAGATATCGGATTTTTTATGAGTATAAACATACTTGCGCATACATGCAATTATGTTCATGGCCAATTATGGATATGTGGGTTCTGGATACAGACTGCCTGGGTACGAATCTCTACTCTGGTGTTTATTATCTGTGTACCATTGAGTGTGTAAGTTAAATGACTTGATTATGAGAATTCCTTATCATAAAACCATAGAAAATGATCATGATGTTCACCTCACAGAGTTTTTATAGAGAATAAGTGAATTAATATATGTAAAGAACTCACAAGTAAGTAGAGGTTATTCTATAAGAATTTGCTATTTCTACATTATGCACAAATTTAATGTAATAGTATTTTCAATCATATTCATTGTTGATAAACATTAAGCATTATCTGGATTTTTTAAAATTATCTTATTTTCAATATATGACACATTCTTTTTCTTTTAGCATGGTTTAAACTGGAAAATGCAAATTATATTCACCAGATTTTTCAAGACACTTAAATTCAGGACAAATTGTGAGTTCAATGTTTATGTCAACTTAAACAATATGGCTTAAAGAGATTTATTTTCAACTCTATATGATTATTTATCAGTTCCCAAATATAACAAAAGATAAACAAATGATTTTTTACTCATTTAAGATGGAAATATTAGAGTTTCTTAATATTTTATTGCATTTTAGCAAATTTCTCCTAATGTGGTTTGTATTTTCATTTAGTGTAGAGTATCACAGACTCTTTTAATTCATAGATAATCATACTCCAGAGATAGTAAATCTCCAAACATAGTTCCAACTAAGCTTACTAATTACACCTATAAAACGATGAATGATGGCTACAAATTATTGGATCTGACTCTCATTCTTTATTTATTTCTCTCTGGGAGAAAGAGCACTGGATGGGGAGATTTTAGACCATAAATTATTCCCATATATAATCAGGTGTGCTGTATTTAATTTTGATTCTATACTATGGTTTTACATTACTTATAAAATTCCCATTGTAAACAAATTAAGAACTAATTATTTCATTTCCGTGATGAAATGATATTTGCTTGTATTAATCATTTCAATGTCTTTATTTTTTTCTTCATAGTTTATGCTACTTAATATAGTTTCAGATTACCTTGTTTCAAGTTGTCATAGTTTTTGGACTCTTTTCTTGTAGGTTTCTCCATAGTGATACATAAAATCTCACAGTCTAGACTTTATCTCTAGTTTAAATTTTGGGAAAATAGAGAATTTAACAAACGGAAAAGATTTATAATAAGACAGAAGGGATGAAAAGTACATTCCTCTTCTAAACCCACAGATAGTTCTGGTTCAAGCCAACTATTGTCCAAGTATGACCATAAGTTCAGTTTTATCGTATGTGTTTTCTGAAGTAATTCAGAAATATATGTTTTTATATAAAATGACAGATTTTAAAAACAATATGGAAGCCTTAACAAGGTAAATAAGTTCATTTGTGTCCTCTGATAAAAAACTTCTCTCAGTCAAAAACACTCACAGTGTATCAGATTTTCAATATGTAAACCACATTGAAAATAACAAATCACAAGTAAAAAGAACAGTTCTCCAAGCTTTTTCAAGTGAATGCAATGACTTATCCTACCTGCTTTGAATTCAGACATACTTTTGAGATAGAATCACGAGACTTCTCTGCCTATACTTTTTTTAATTATGTGCAGTTCAGATTTATTTATCAGACACTTTAGTGGTGTGATTATTGTGAAGCATTAAAAATGCCTCTTTTTTTTGTTTTAACAATTCTAATCTCTTAATTTATTAGCATGAGAAACATTTAAATATATTGCAGAAAGTGTTAGTCACTCAGTCATGTCTGATTCTTTGCAACTCCATGGACCATATCTCACCAAGCTCCTCTGTCCATGAGATTCTCCAGGCAAGTGTATTGTAGTGGGTTGTCATTTCCTCTTCCAGGGTATCTTCCCCACCCAGGGATCGAACCTGAGTCTCCTGCATCTCCTGCATTGCAGGTAGATTCTTTACTGCTTGAGCCATCAGGGAAGTCTCAAAGCACTGATTAATTATACATTATAGCTCCTTGGGTTTAATTACCCTAAGAATTCAGACTCAATCTTGTTTAACATATCCAAGTTTCAGAAAATAAAGAGTGAAGTAAATGTGATAAGTAAAAAGAATAATGTTAATGGCATGGCACTCATATGCTTATGGTCTTTTAGAAAAAATTTTGTATAATTTTTCATAGCTTTCCCAAGTGGGACCTTATTAAGATGTGTGATATATTTACATTAACTTTCCAAGATTTATCAGCAGTAGAATCAAAATGTGACTAAAAGAAATGATTTCTGCATATCATATAACCCCACTATTTGTAGACAGTTTATTGTAAACCTACAGGGAGCTGCAACGCAGGGAAACTTTAGTGAGTGACTTATTGCTCCTTGTTACACTCATTAATGTATCAAAGGCGGGCAAGTTGGCCCCACTGCATTGGACTTATTTGGAGGCAGGCTAGACAGAAACCTCCTCACTCCCTCTCAAGAAGTTACCTTTGTCAAGTCCAAATTCAGAACATGGCCCATACCATGACAGACTGTCCATTCAAAAAAAGTGAAAACACTAAGGAAGATGAGCTATCTTGGTAACAACAGAGCAAACGTTTTGATCCAAATATGGGAATAATATTTTGCTTAGTTTTCACATTGTCTCGTTTTATAATTTCACATCAACAACAATCTTGACTAATTCCAAAATACTATTAACATTGATGTATACAGTGAAAAGGTTATAAAATTAAAATGTTATGAAAATTGATGCTTCAATGTCTGTAAATAAACATACACAAACTAGGTGAATATTTTTAGAATGTTTATATACTTATATTGCAGTATAGCCAGATTTGGGGGGGTTTGTTTTTGCTATAGTAAGATCACATAAACATCATGGCTAATTGCCCACTTTGATCTCAAATGCACTTCTTAATTTGCCTTGTTTTCAATAGTATTTCAAAACACAATTCTATTATTTTGTGAGAAAATTAGAACACAAGCATTTATTTAAAGAAACAATTTACATGAAAAAACTGTGTTTTATCACAACTCAGTTGGCTCCTTTGCATGGTATTTTTACAAAACAGAGGTAATACAAACACCTTGCCCATTATTTTCTTAATGTAAAAATTTTATAGTCAACAAAGGAGGGAAATTTTATCTCATCATTCCACACTTTTATATTTTAACACTTGTGGTGCTGTAACATGAAACATTAGGAAACAAGTATGCATGCAAATTTACCAATATTTAATGGATCAGTGACTGTTTCCGTTCAGTTCAGTTCAGTTGCTCAGTTGTGTCTCTTTGCAACCCCATGGACTGTAGCACGCAAGGCTTCCCTGTCCATCACCAACTCCTGGAGCTTACTCAAACTCATGTCCACTGAGTCAGTGATGCCATCCAACCACCTCATCCTCTGTTGTCCTGGTCTCCTCCTGTCTTCAATCTTTCCCAGCATCAGGGCCTTTTCTAAAGAGTCAGTTCTTTGCATCAGGTGGCCAAAGTATTGGAGTTTCAGCTTCAGCATCAGTCCTTCCAGTGAATATTCAGGACTGATCTTTAGGATGGACTGGGTGGATTCCTTGCAGTCCAAGGGACTCTCAAGAGTCTTCTCCAACACCAAGGTTCAAAAGCATCAATTCTTCAGTGCTCAGCTTTCTTTATAGTTAAACTCTCACATATATACATGACTACTGGAAAAACCATAGCTTTGACTAGACAGACCTTTGTTGTGAAAATTGAAAATAATGAGTGATTGTTGCTTTTTACTATTTGCAGCATTTATGATTTCTCAATAAAGTAAGCTAGTATGATAAACATGAGCTTCCCTTGTGGCTCAGTTGGTAAAGAACCTGCCTGCAATGCAGGAGACCCAGATTTGATTCTTGGGTTGGGAATATCCCCTGGAAAAGGAAATGAAAACCCACTCCAGTATTCTTGCCTGGAGAATCCCATAGACAGAGGAGCCTGGCAGGTACTGTCCATGGGGCTGCAAGAGTTGGACATGACTTAGTGACTAGACTACCACCATGACAAACATATAAAGATATTATTTACACAGTTTTCTTTTTTTAACTTTGATTTCATCTTTATTGTGGCTTGTGTTTTCTCCCTCTCTAAACATTAACTGGAGGTTTACATTTACATATGATTAGGCTAATAAATACAGAATATAAAGGTATCTCATGAAGGAAAGGGATTCCCTGGTGGCTCAGACAGTAAAGCATCTGCCCACAATGTGGGAGACCTGGGTTCGATCCCTGGGTTGGGAAAATCCCCTGGAGAAGGAAATGGCAACCCACTCCAGTACTCTTGCCTAGAAAATTTGATGGATAGAGGAGCCTGGTGGTCTACAGTCCATGGGGTTGCAAAGAGTCAGACATGACTGAGTGAATTCACTTCACTTTCACATGAAGGAAAATACTAGAAGGGCCAAAATCGTGAATTTAAATTGCAATGAAATCTTAAAATTGCTGTTCTCATTACTTTCAATTAAGTATTTTTCATCTATTCTCTCTTCCTAAAACTCCTGTAACTTTACACCTCCTTGCAATTACTCTAAAATATCCACTGCAGTAAGGAATGGAAAAAACATAAATAAGCGTGCTTTTTCAACATAGCTTACAGACTTGCTGTCAATATCCTTTTCTGAAAATTATCTTATGAACATTTGGGTAAAACAAAAATTTTAAATGGTTGTGAAAAAAATGAAGGTCATTTAAAATATATATAACACGTACATATATCTTCTTGAATTTTCAAAGTCCAAGTCTAGTATTTTGCTGACTCTAAAAGACCTGCAATAAACAATGTATTGCTTTAAAACTAATATATTTGACTAAAAATTGAACTATTATTTAACTTTAATACTAATGTAGTTTTTATGTTTTTTAGTATTTAATCTGCTGTAACTAATTCATTTTAACAAATTCTTATTAACTTAAGTGCTGGGGCCAGAAAAAAATGCAAAAGATAACTTTTCTAAATAATTCATATTTCCATGAGATATAAAGAAGCATAAATAATTCTAGTAAAATACATATTGAGTTAATTTTTGTTGATAAAATTGTGGCTGTCAAGGTGTTCAGGGATGGTAGGGACTGTAATTCAAATTTTACTTACATAAAAATTTGAAATATTTATATATCAAAAATTTTATAACAGGAATGATTTTAACAAATTAAAATATGACTATATCATGTGTCTTCACTTTCTTTAGAAATTAACATATATCATAAACATTTAAGGTAGCCAAACTTCCAAGTTTTTCAAATATATAATTCAGTTTTAGATTTGTTAAAGGAACTCACTATTATACAATTGGGAACATACATGTTACAAGACTTAAAATTAATTTAATAGATTACATCTGAAATGACAAAATTTGACTTTTTTCCTGAAAGTTGTAAAAGATGTATCATTCTCTTTTCATGAATAATACTTTGATCTATTGCTTGAAATGTAAACAAAGTGCTTTCAGAGCACAAACAAAGCAATTAATTCCAATTGCATGATTGGTGAAGATTCATTTAAGTCTAGATATGTTAGTCATAGGACTTCCCTGGTGGCTCAGATGGTTAAAGCATCTGTCTACAGTGCGGGAACCCTGGGTTCGATCCCTGGGTCAGGAAGATTCCCTGGAGAAGGAAACGGCAAACCACTCCAGTACTCTTGCCTAGAAAATCCCATGGATGGAGGAGCTTGGTGCAGACTACTGTCCATGGGATCACAAAGAGTTGGGCACGACTGAGCGACTTCACTTCACTGTAAGTCACAAGTCTAAACCCCTGAGAAACCATATTATTGACATATTTTATATAAATTTTGAAAACAAAAGGAATAAATATTACAGCTGCTTCTGTAAAATAAAATAAAAACCTGCTCCCTTGTTTATATCCGAAATAAAATATAATGTGTTAGCAAAAAATTCATTCAGATTTTTCCGTAAGATCTTAGGAAAAAACATGAAAGAACATTTTGGCCAACCCAATACTAAATCCTAAATATAAACAATATAAATATTATATAGGAGAAGTTGGTAAAGAGTGAGAATAAAGAGGTAAAGAATGTAACGAATTTGGAAGTGAGTCAGGTATTGAAGATTTAAACTTTGGTATTGTGCAAGAAATAGATTGGAGGTTGAAATACAAGGGAAAATCAAAATGCAGGGCTTAAGAAATAGTGATTGGTGATTTGAAATCAATAATCTAGAAAAGAGATCCAGGTTAAAGCATAAGATGATGAGTTTGCCTTCTTGCTTCTGGTTTTGATATGACAGCTGAGCATTTCAGCAAGCTGAAGTACCCATGTAGGTAGACATAGAGCTGGAGCTTGAATGAGGTAATTTGAATGTAAGGTCTAGATAAGAGACACAGCTTTGTGCACCATTAAAGCCTTATGTAGGAGATATAGAATCTTTTTGCATGATTTTGATATTGTCATTCTTCTAAAAAAGGCTACAGTATCAAGCCACCCTCCCCACACCAGAAGAAGTGATTGTAATAGGTAACAAATGCAACATTGGGAAGCAAAGTATATCAAATGATTATGAGTTAACACATTCCTCTCACATTGCACCATCCTTATTTGTAATGAATGACCCAATATATATATATTTTTAAACAGAGAAAACATAATGTAGCTTTTTTTATGGCAGTTAGAAAGGATGGATTACTCACCACTGAAGTCTGTCCATTAAAATGAGTGTAATAAAACTGGAACAAAATATTTACAGTGTTGTTATACACATAAAATTAGAATAAAGAATGCTAAAAATACATAGTGGTATATTAGATAATTCGTATTTTGCCTTAGTTGTTTTGCACCTTTGTTGATTCTGCAGAATTTACCTATGACAAAATGTCAATTCAACTCTTGCATTAGGAGACATGTATTTTTCATGATGCTGTTTCATATGGCGATATGTTGGATACTAGTCCTTTCAAGTAATCAGAGTACATTGAATAGAGTCATAAACAAAAAGAGCAGCAATCATTTACCCCCATTGTTAGCTTTACTCTTAATGCATGGACATTCTTTGCAATCATTTGAGAAGCATAATACGTTCTTATTTTGATGAAGGGAATGTAAAAATCACATTTATTTGTTTTTAGACTTAGTAAGTAAAGAAGTGCTCATATAATGATATTCCAAATTATCATAACATATTAGTATTACTTTAAGCTTTAAGAGGACTATGATTTTTCAATACATATGGCATTTGGTAATAGAGTCATCAAGTCTCTGGTTACAGTTCCAGCATTTAGTGAATCCTCATCTGAGTACAGAAATCCTAAAAAACAGAACCTGTTAAATAAGCCTGTTAAAGTAGGGAATGCTTCATTCAGATACCATGATGATAACTAAGACTGAATGAGAAACAGGAAAGTTTTATTATCCAAGACTTAGAGCTTAATATTTTTATACTAGACAAGTAATTTTCCTTAAAAAGAGATGGAGCAGAAGTCTGTCCAATTGAAATAAACCAGGGTTATTAACATAAAATAGGCTGAACAACTGGGGTTTCCAAGTATCACTAGGAAATAGCCTTGAAATTGAGAGCAGCATTTAGGCCCTGCAGCTGCTGCTGTCGCATCAGTCGTGTCCGACTCTGTGTGACCCCACAGATGGCCTCCCGCCAGGCTCCCCCGTCCTGGGGTTCTCCAGGTAAGAACATTGGAATGGGTTGCCATTTCCCTCTCCAATGCATAAAAGTGAAAAGTGAAAGTGAAATCACTCAGTCACCTCTGACTCTTAGCAACTCCATGGACTGCAAGCCTACTAGGCTCCTCCATCCATGAGATTTTCCAGGCAAAATTACTGGAGTGGAGTGCCATTGCCTTCTCTGATTTAGACTCTATGGTNTGAAATCACTCAGTCATCTCTGACTCTTAGCAACTCCATGGACTGCAAGCCTACTAGGCTCCTCCATCCATGAGATTTTCCAGGCAAAATTACTGGAGTGGAGTGCCATTGCCTTCTCTGATTTAGACTCTATGGTAGGGAAATAAATATTTTATTATAAGAAGTTTGATGCATTTCTAGATGAGTTCCTTAAATCCTTAATGCTTCTTGAAATCTAACCTTAGTTCAGGATATAATGATGTACATGATGATATAACTTAATTTATTCATGCTACATTTGCTAGTGAGGGGAAAATTAGGCAACAGTGACAGTAACCACAGCCACAAGCTATTAATTTTAATGGAAATAATGGGCTATGCTACAATGACCCAGGGCAAAATTTCACAATGGGCATGAATATACATATATCAGCATTTATTTTCTAGCTACATGCACATTTATTATAACATATTAAGGTGTTTATTTGTAGAGTTTTTGTGTTTATGCTTTTGAAACTGCATTTTAAAAAAATTGCCAATCTCATGGAATTTAGTATATATTGAAAACTAATAAACACAAATTGTAAGTCTGGAGTGCTTAGATGTTTCTAGAAACTCTTTGTCTACAGGGACAGATAATTTATAAAATGCAAACTTATCTATTAGCATTGCATATTTTGGTGATAACACATTTTGTCCTTTTCTTGTTGCTTTCCATTTTAGAAAATATTTAGTGTCTTAATTTCTTATTATATGTGGCTATTTTGTTGATATTTTACTGATCGATTTGCAAAGAATTAGGTTTGTTTCATTGGAAACCATGCAATATAATAATATTGCTTCAAATATTGCAAGATATTAGATATAACAAAAGTTGAACTTGGCCAATCATCACTACTGAACTACAGATTCTGAAAGACATTACAATGATTGTCTGATTTCTAGATGGTTTTAATAGAGAGATTTAGATTGTTTTTTCTATTTCTTGTCTTTTTAAATAGCTCATTGCATGGTAACAATCCCAGCACTATGGAGCTATGAAATTTCATAGGATGGTTACTTCTGTCACATTGTATCAAGTGATTTGATACAGTCATTATTCTGAAACAAGTTTAATGTAAGAATTAGACTATTGCACTTTATTGTCTTTATTTCTGAGAAGGTCACAATATATCATGAAATAAGATCATCAATCTTTGAGAAAATCTGTTTTTTTTTCCCCAATAGAATCAAGTTCCTCTAAGGTAGTATAAGTAATTTCCATTTCCACAGATATACATTGACATATGTATTTAAAATACCAAAACAAACTTTTTAAAATTGTGAAAATAAATATTCTGTGATTTAGAGTAGCTTATATAATTAGTAGCAGGCTAGAGAGGGTTTTTTTTTAATCATTTTGATATAATAAGATAAATATCATACTGGGAAATATACAGTTGGGTTTTGCTGTTTCTGTGAAATGCAGGGATGCTTGAAGAAGCACTCACAAGGCAGCATTTGGCTTGGTGAGTTCCACATGACCCAGAGTTGGGTTATCAATCTTTTCTGTGTTCTAAAAGAAACCAAACTAAGATATACTAAAGAATTCTAAGTCATAAGAACTGACATATTTACCTGTGACAATGACCAGCACACCTTGATTATAAAAGAAGTTGTTCACTCACTAAGTCATGTCTGACTCTTTGAAATCCCATGGACTGCAGCACACTGGGCTCACCTGTCCTCCATAATCTACCAGAGTTTGCTCAAATTCATGTCCATTGAGAAAGTGACACTGTCTAATCATGTCATCCTCTGCCACCCCCTTCTCCATTTGCCTTCAGTCTTTCTCATTCAGTTCAGTTGCTCAGTCAGGTCCAACTCATTGTGACTCCATGGACTGCAGTATGCCAGGCTTGCTTGTCCATCACCAACTCCTGGAGCTTACTCAAACTCATGTCCGCCGAGTCAGTGATGCCATCCAACCACCTCATCCTCTGTCATCCTGGTCTCCTCCTGCCTTCAATCTTTCCCAGCATCAGGGTCTTTTCCAGTGAGTCAGTTCTTCACATCAGGTGGCCCAAGTATTGGAGTTTCAACTTCAGCATCTGTCTTTCCAATGAATATTCTGACTGATTTCCTTTAGGATTGACTGGTTTGATCTCCTTGCAGTCCAGGGGATTCTCAGGAGTCTTCTCCAACACCACAGTTCAAAAGCATCAGGTCTTAGGTGCTCAGCTTTCTTTATAGTCCAACTCTCACATTCATACATGGCTACTGGAAAAGCCATAGCTTTGACTAGATGGACATACATTGGCAAAGTAACGTCTCTTCTTTTTGGTTTGTCATAGCTTTTCTTCCAAGGATCAAGTGTCTTTTAATTTCATGGCTGGGATCACCATCTGCAGTAATTTTAAAGCCCCAAACAGTAAAGTCTCACTTTTTCCATTATTTCCCCACCTATTTGCCATGAAGTGATGTGACCGGATGCCATCACTTATGCTATCTTTCCCATAATCATGGTCTTTTCCATTGAGTTGACTCATTGCACATCACATGGCCAAAGTATTGGAGTGTTTATTATATGTTGTGACACAATAAATTACTTCAAAACTTCATGGCTTACATCATGTATTATCGCACCTTTTCTATACATGAGAAATCTAGAAGGAGAATAGTTGGATCCTGTGCTTTCAGGTGTCTCCCAGGTTGCCAAAACTTTTGGAAAGGACTTCAGTCATCTCTAGAGTCAACTGAAGCAAGCTCCACTTCCAAACTCAGTCATATAGCTGTTGGCACACCTCATGTTATCAAGATTGTTTTACAAAGGATCTCAGATCCTTGTTGGCTATTGGCCAGAGGCCATGATCAGGTCCTTGTTAGATGGACCTCCCATGAGGCAACTCAGGACATGTCAACCTGCTCCATCTGATCAAGCAAGTGAAAAGATCCAGAGAAAGAGTATCTTCCAGCAAGATGAAAGTCACAGTTTTTACAGCCTCATCTTGGAAGTGATTTTCCATCACATTTGCCATATTCTCTTCATTAGAAGTAAGTCTTTAGATAAAGTCCACACTTAAAGGGAAGAAATATCTCACAAGGATGTGACTGCCGGGAAGCAAGGAGCAGTGGTAGTCATTTTAGAGGATTCCTACCATAAGGATTATATAGTAAATAAGATTGTCAAGGTACCTGGTAAGAATGGGATCAGCCCACTGAGTATTATATAATTAAAATATTTCACGTATTCAGGAATGTATGTAAAGGTTGACCAGGTGTCCATATCAGTCATTGGTGGTAATCTTTTCCTTGGTTCATGTTTTAATGGACGTTTATTAATACCTGGCTGAAGAACTCTGTTTGACAAACACTCAACTGATTCTCATATTGTTTCTTTAGATATGACAATTCTATCAGCACACTTTCTTGCCTGTTTGCTAATCTTTCTCTATACTATAACACTACATATCTCTAAATTGATCCCTTATGTTAATTTTAGAATTAGTGCACAGAGAACTATCTTATTATTGTACAACATGTTAGTGTTCTCACCCATGTACGATCTAAATACTTGATGATTCTATTGTATGAGATGTAGAAAAAAGTTATTCCCTACGAAAGTGCCATTTCTTCAGTTAAAACAATTACCATACTTCTTGAAAACATTTGCAACCTTTCACTGAAGTTTGACATTTGTCAAGTTTAACACTAGAACGGCATTTTGGTTTAGCATTGTTTAAATGTTAAATCAAGCTCTAGATATTTAGAACTTTGCTCATTCACAATTACTTCCCTAAACAAATATAATTTCATTAAAATTACGGAATTAGTCATGCTATAGAAAAATAAGCATACAAATGCTAAACTTTTAAAAGAAGGATGATTTTTCCCCAGCCAAGCTTAAAATAAAGTAACTAAACTCTGACAAGAACTGTCCTTCTAATTTGGTTGTTCACTAGAGAAAACAAATGTATTTATTCTGAAAACTCAGTTTAATCACTGCCAACTTTCCCTGTCTCTTGACGTTTTAAAGGATCAAATGCTTGATTTGAAAGATCCTTGCTCCCCTTTTCAGCAGTATCTTATTTTTATCAAATAAGGCATCACTTTTTTTATGTTTCTATTTTTATTAAGCATAGTCCATCATCACTAAGGTTCAGCTATTCCCTAGGATGATTTCCTTCCATCCCTGTGTCTTAGTTTTCTTTCTCCCAGAAATGAATAAAAGGATGGAGAGAGTAATAAGATACTTCACTATGCTTCACTTTGCTGAAGTTGGGAGGTCTCACCTTACAATCAGGACAAGGTAACCTAAGTGCAAAACACCCCATTTTCACTTGCTGGTACATTAACCACTCTGATGGATTCTCACTTGTTACTAATGAATGCTTAATTAGAACACACATGCACAAATACTTTACCTAAGTAGACCTAGCAGCAATTTTCCTTTATTTACAGAAACTACAAGTTAGAGGAGGTCTGTGTTATGCTTTACTTTTGTTTTTGATAAACTTTTAAAAGATAAGCTGTGTTTCAAATAGTTAAACAGAACAGTAATTTCCTTATACCAAGTGCACATTAGCCTACACAGCCCTCACCAACTAAGGAGTAAGACAATTAAGTAGACTTCATAAACTTTGCAATTGTAAATTTACCTTTCAAACATAATGGACCAATAGACCAGAATCCAGCTTATATTCTCACCCTCAGTCCAATAAGTTTCATGAATCTGAACCTGGTTTTTCTGGAGAACTCTATTAAGAAAATCACCCAGCATCACCTTACTATCTGATATTTGAATAGAACTTCTTAAAACCTTGCTGTTAAGCAGAAAGCATATTTACTGTGAGAATACGGCTCATAGAATCAGTGTAACAACTGTGCACGTGGCTAGTGGAGAGGATAAATCTTCAACTAGTTATAAATAAATATCTGATTTTGGTGACTATTAAAATTTCATTTCACTTAGGCAACTTATTTTATATTTTATTCATTTCCTCTTAGGAAACCTATTTAGCCTTAATATATATTTGAAAAAAAAAACTATTTACAGAAAAGCTAAAAATTTTTGCAACTCTCCTATGCACTTTGCAAAGCTTCACTTATTGTTAATGTTTTTCTTCTATATACTTTACAATTTTCCCTATCTGCATAATATTTTCTGAAGCATTTGAAAGTAAGATGTATAAATCATGGTACTTTACCTATTATATTTACCCATGCACATTCTAGGGAGTACTTATTAAAAATAAGAATTTTTCTCTTATACATAAACAGTGTATTTATCCAGCCCAATAACCTATTTCATTGACACAATACTTTTATTTAAATTGATATTGACACTCCAATCTTGTCATTTGACCCAATCATGTCCTTTATAGCATTTACAGCATTCCTAAATCCAATTTAAGATCACAGTATATGTTGTTGTAATTTTTGTTTCTTGGATTGTATGCATTTCCTTGGCCTTTTAAAAATTATAAACAAAAAAAAATTGTAAAATTGACTTGTTTGAAAAAGTCTTAAGAGAATTTTCTCATTTTGCATTTGATATTTCCTCATGATTAGACTCAGGTTGTGTATTCTAAACTGATATGCAAATAGAAGTATAAAAATGAAAGTGAAGTTTTGTCCGAATCTGCAGCCCTGTGGATTGTAACCTACCAGGCTCCTCTGTCCATGAGATTCTCCAGGCAAGAATACTGGAGTGGGTTGCCATTCCTTCTCCAGGTAATCTTCACAACCCAGGGATTGAACCCGGGTCTCCCGCCTTGCAGGCAGATGTTTTAACCTCTGAGCCAAATAGAAGTATAGGCAGAGTAAAAATAACTTGGCAGAGGACAAAAGTTTGGATCCTAGGGCAAGTGTAAGAACACTTAGGTCTTAGTAATACAACGTATAGGATCAAAACCCTATCTCCATGAGTATAGGCTAATCATTCACATCTAAAACATTTTAATAGAGGGCTAATGTTTTTAACATTAAGCATAGATTGCCTGGTTCTTGGTGAATAGACAAGCAGTAAATAGTTGACAATGATGAAATTCAAGCAAAGGGACACTTTGAGACCTACAATAAGAATGTAATTTCTTAGAAGAACTGAGATACTTTAAACTGACTATTCATTTGGAAGAAATATTTTGCACCGGGCTGGAGTTGACTAAATAACTCCAAGCTTGCTAAGATTAACCATAGACCTCTGTACATCTTCAAGTGCCTTCTCTCCACATTTTTAAGCTCAACTCTCATTACTGGTTTGTCTGTTTAGTTTCCTATTTAAAAAGAATGTGTGATTAGATCAGGCTGCTCAGTGATGTTTCCTTCTAGCTCCAATACCTCAAGTCTAATTCCACCTACCTCAGTTTGTCAAGATGTCAAAGTTCCAGTCTTCCCTCCTGTAAGTGTGCTTGCATTCTTTGTGCTAAGTCACTTTAGTTGTGTTCGACCCTTTGCAACCTTATAGACTGTAGCCCACCAAGGATCCTCTGTCCATGAGATTGTCCAAGCAAGAATACTGGAGTGGATTCAGGAAGACCCCCTCCTCCAGGGGATCTTCCTGACCCAGTGATGAGACCTGTGTCTCATGCCTTCTGAATTGGCAGGTGGGTTCTTTATCACTAGCGCCACCTGGGAAGGCTTACCTAGAGTCTAATAAAAGTTTTTTCATGTGTAGAAAAGGATTTATTTTTATTGTTTCTGTTTAAAAATGTAGTTACCTTTTTACTGTATGTATAGTAACTTTAGATAATCTTCTGTTCTCAGAGCATGTTTTAAACTAGAAGATGTTCCATCCACTTTCTTTTTTGAAGAAAACTGAAAAATTTATAAAAAGCAGTTCTTGTTTACAAAATTGTTTACAATATTAGCCACAATAAAGAGCTTTACTTCATACTAACTTTGTAATAAACACGATATTATCTACTCTGATTTCAAATGAGCTGGGCCATTTTGGTCCATTAGGTAATCCATTATCTACTGCCTGTACTAGTATATTTGGCTTCTGTATAAGATACCCTGCTTTGTGTGACTTCTTACACATAGTCTGTGCCCACTCTAGAATGGCACCAGATGTGTACAGAGTAAGCATTCAAAAGAGATCTGATGTCCAATCCTTTCTCATTTTCACTCAACTTTGTGGGCCTCAGGTTATGCAACTGTCACCCTGAAAGATCTAAAATTAAAAATCTGTTTCAACTTCTTCAGTTTTTGTCTTTTCAACATTTTTGAACACAACCTTGACCATAACTTCTGGAAATCACTTATACAGTTATTATCTGCATTTCATGAGAAGAAATGATATTTACTCAGTATCTTCTTGTAAAAGAGCTTGTGCTGAACATCAATCTCTCTTAAAATATTTTTCATGTTAAATGTAGACTTTCTGTCTCTGCTTCTTTGCCTCAGCAGTAGCAGAATGTTCTTACTCTAAATATAAAATTATATTAAAAAAGCAAGAAACAATATTTTCTTTAATTAGCTTCTTCCTTTAGGGGTTTTAGAAGAGGGGTTATGACTTGACAAAGATCCTTCCCATCTGTTTCTGTTTCCTTGCTTTTATTTTGACTTCATTTTGTTGTCTTATCAAATATCACATGAATCATTAACATTTTTTTCATCTCTTTTTTTGGTTTCCCTTACTTTATATGATTAAGACATTATGTTGAGAAAAGTTTAGGGCTTCTACATTTCATATTAGCCTAATATTCTTTAAGTAAATATTAAATGTTCTAAGTAAATGTTTGCCATCTGTTATATTCATATTTTTCTCAGCTGTGGACTGGTAAGATATGGGCACATACAACTTTTTTGTGAAAGCAGGAAAATTCATTCAATTACAGGTGTCTGGATATAAGTTTTGACCAAATAGATACTCTTTTTAGTAAAGCTACTTCCTAACAGAAATGTAATTTATTAATCTCTTTGTGCAAAAAACAAAAAGCAAGAGATCCTTGTGTATGTTTTCAAGGGAGTTCTATTCAAAACTGGAATATATACCTATCTACATACTGAGTAATACTCTTCAATGACACAGTCCCTTGTTAATGTTTCCATGAAAGCATTGGATTTCTGGTGTAATACACCTAAGCAATTTGAAATTGTTCCAATTTGTAATAAAATCGCATCATCTGTTGTGATTGTTGTTGAACAAACTTCATTACCTTTTTAAAATAAATGATCAAGCTATTTAATACTTTAGTTTCATATATGGAATATGAGCTAAATTCTATATCTGTTTATATGTATTAGACGCTATAAATAACTACATATAATAATAGGTACAAAATATTAAATCAGTGTATCACTGAATCAGTGTATCAGTGAATCACTTTTCTGTACACCTGATACTAACACAACACTATAAATAACAATAATATAAAATAAAAATGAAATTTAGAAAGTAAATATAATTCACAAACACAAAACAGAACTATATTAAAACATGAGATCCATTTTTATAAGTATTTTAAAATATTTTCTTTAACTCATCTGTAAATCTAAATCTGCATAATAACAGTAAGCAGCATACAAAAATTCATACCTGCAATAAACTATTCAGTGATCTAGATACTTATTCACCAAATTAGAGCTGTAAGCATCAAATCACANTTTAAAATATTTTCTTTAACTCATCTGTAAATCTAAATCTGCATAATAACAGTAAGCAGCATACAAAAATTCATACCTGCAATAAACTATTCAGTGATCTAGATACTTATTCACCAAATTAGAGCTGTAAGCATCAAATCACAATGAACTTTGGAACTATTAAAGGAATTTGTAATTTAAATAGTTTCACTCAATCCCTACTCCCACATGCTTTTAATTAGAAGAGACTTTTTAATTAAGTACTCCCATGCACAAAGTGCCGCTTGATGATTTTTCTGTCATATCAGCCTCCCTTACAAAAGCAAATAATCATTGTGTCAAAGGAAGATATTTGCTCTGATACCAACCTATAAGAATTCTAGTTCTGATTTCAAGTTGTTCATTTGAGGCTTTGCATACTAAAAGGAAGCCTCTCTTTTCTGAGAACATGGTGAGAACAGATTTACAAAACAGGGAGACTGATGGTACCAAGTTGTCTAAGGTTCAGTCCCTTCTTTGCATCAGAGTCAGTGTATTTCCTCCAGTAATCTTCCAATTGCTTTTTAGAGGAAGTGACATAATGGAATAGATGTGGATTCAAGTAAATATCAATTCATTGCATATCTGTTTGCTAGTTCTTTGAAAATATGCAGGATAACTTAAATTTTTTAGGCTTTAATAGCCTATTTGTAAAAGGCACTAAGAATACATTTTTTTGTTGAGTTGTTGAAAAGTTTAGATTTGAAATCTGTAAAGTGCCCTGAACACAATAGACTCTCAGAAAATATTATCTATGCTGTTCATAATTATTATTACCTTTATTTCCAATTTGCATGCTAAGTTGCTTCAGTTGTATCTGACTGTGCAAACCTATGGTCTATAGCCTGCCAGGCTTTTCTGTCTATGGGATTCTCTGGCAGGAGTGGGTTGCCATGCCCTTTTCCAGGGGATCTTCCAGACCCAGGGATTGAACCTTCATCTCTTAAGTCTCCTGCATTGGCAAACAAGTTCTTTACCACTAGCACCACCTGGGAAGCTCCTATTTCCAGTTGAGTTGATCTTTAAAAAATTCTTACCCAGCTGAAATATCAGGGAATGATTATTTCATAAACCGTGCTCAGCATCAGGAAAAATATTTCTTGGTGGCCAACAATACAGAAATAAAGATGATATAGGAAATGATGAGTAGATGTGAGATTATCTACTTAGAAATGAAGTAAAATGTACAAAGGACAGCCATGAAAACAAAACATAAATAACCCTCTGAGCTTCTAAATGCCAATAATACAACTCTGAATAATGAAGTCTTAGCCATGAAAATACTCAGAAGTTCCAATAATCTCCATCCTGTAGCTTGATTTTTAGGGCCTTCTCTGGGGCTCCATCACTTTGCCTGCTGTTTGAAGAGTCAGGCAAGGATAGAGTATTGGAATACTTATTACATAACATAAAATCATCACACAGTTTGAATTATGGGCCTATGTATTTTATCTAGCACCCTTGCCATTAGGCTTGCTCTCAGGTGGCTTGTTATAGGAGGCCTGAGGTAGACCTACTACTTCTACTACTAAGTCGCTTCAGTCGTGTCTGACTCTGTGCGACCGTATAGACTGCAGCCCATGAGGCTCCCCCATCCCTGGGCTTCCCCAGTCAAGAACACTGGAGTGGGTTGCCATTTCCTTCTCCAATGCATGAAAGTGAAAAGTGAAAGTGAAGTCGCTCAGTCGTGTCTGACTCTCCACGACCCCATGGATTGCGGCCCACCAGGCTCCTCCATCCATGGAATTTTCCAGGCAAGAGTGCTGGAGTGGGGTCCCATAACTCAGAAGCCTGCTGTTAGCTCTCTGGGTACATCCATATGTGATTATTTGTTGTAGATTAGCGGGTCAATATAATTTTTCAGGAACAACATAAAATTACTTAAAACTCTTTTTTTTTTTCCTTACAGATTCTGATTTATCCATAAATATGTTTCAATAAGGGCTTCCCTGGTGGCTCAGTGGGAAACAATATTCCTGCAATACAGGAGATGTGAATTTGATCCCTGAGTGGGGAAGATTCCCCTGGAGAAGGAAATGGCAACACGCTACTGTATTATTGCCTGGGAAATCCCATGGACAGAGGAGACTAGCAGTCCATGGAGTCACAAGGAGTCCATGAACACGACTTAGTGACTAAGTAAAATGTTTTAATAAATATGACAAAATTATAAAGTAGAATTGCTTCAAAGTTAGGGTTTGTAGATAAAGGGAGAGATAATTACTCTTTTAGAGTCTGTCTGTGCCTGATAAATTTCTGTTTCCAGTTAATTCTAAGGCAGATAATCTCTGATATCTAAGTATTATTGAACCATGGAAATGCCTTAACTATAACAATTGGAATCTATTTTACAGTCAGCATTTTTAATGCTTGATGCTTTCCACCTGTTATGAATATGAGTCAAAAATTTGAGACATATTTATTAAAAGTAATTGTTATAGGAGACTAAATACTGAGCACATAAATATGTTTATAATTTTTATAAACATATTTTGTATATGGCTGCAATAAAAATCTTACAAAATTATTGTGTTATATTTTTAATGTATATATTTTTGTTTTAAAATTTAGTTTCAGATAGACTTTAAAATCTCTAAATGCTAAAGGAATTATTTTCAGCACATAAGCATGTTAATTAATTAATTTCTCCAAAAGTTTAACATTTGAGACTGCATTAAAATCTTTCAAGAAAGCATCAGGCTGAAGCATTCTCCTTCTGATACTGATGGGAAAAGAATTATGGCTGCTGCTTTTGTGGGTCTTGCCGTGTAAGAGACTTCTCATATGTAACGTCAAAGTGAGACAAAGTGCTATGAAGTTGATTCTTAGGGTGAGCTCTATTAAGAGATGTTTAATAAGACAGCAATGCAAGCAGGGAAGGAGGAGGTACTTATTTTGATGCTTCTAAAAGGAATAACAGACCTCAGCAGTGCAGAGCTTGGTGTGCGACAGGGTTACTGGATGAGGGAGAGGGGTGACAGATAAAATTAGAGAAGAAAGTCAATGCCAATTATATAGAACCTGAATGAAGAATCTGGCTAGTGGATCTTTTAAAACAACGTGTGTGCTGTGTGCCAAGTCATGTCTGACTCTTTGCGATCCCATGGATAGTAGCTCACCAGGCTCCCCTGTCCAGAGATTCTCAGGCAAGAATATTGGAGTGGGTTGCCATTTCCTTCTCCTTATAACAATGTGCAAAAATACAATGATTGATGATTAATGAATGACTTTTGTATAACCATTCTTTGCTACTGCATTCCTTCTCCTAATATGCTATAGGTATCAATAATCTTTAAGGCTTTAATTTTTTTCTTTAATGGAAAAAGACTTTTAAGAATTCATAATCTTAAGATGTTCATTTTGAGCAAATCATTTCTTTTCCACAAGTATTTTGAATGACTTCACTGAATTAAATTTGAATTTTGAAGACAAATGTTTCTCCTCTCCTGTCTAATCTTAGGAAACATTGTCTATTAAAAAAAAAAAAAGAATGAGAATGATATCTTCAATATAAGTGAATACATGAATTATAGAAATATTGAGATAAATTGGAAGGAAAGAAAAGTTGGGTTAAATTAAATAAAGACTAAGAATTAGAAAATTTTGGTTAAAAGCGCCAGTATTATTTGGTTATTCCTATAATTTCTATTATAGATTTTAAAACCATTTAGTTGTTTTACTTAGTAAAAATCATTATCAAAAATATCTATTAGAGGTTCTGATTTTTAGACACATGATACTAAGAATATGAAAACTGAAGCTGTATTTTTAATTTTTTAAATAATATTAGTTTATTAGGTTTATTTGGGCTTATTTATCTACTTTGTATAAAGCACAGGAAAATTATATCTGATTTGTTCATTCATTTGTTCATTCGAACCCATACTTATTGAACATTCACTGGGTGCTCAAATTATACAAATAAGCCAGAGTTCATAACATCCTGGAGGCAAAGCTAAAACATGTGTTAGGAATATACAATTTTAGGTACATCAATATTTCTGTGAAGTAGAAAAATGGTTTAACATTGGTTTTAAGTTACTAATTACCGCAGATTATGTATAAGCACTCAATTAACTTAATGTTGAGGGTGAGATCTACAAATATTTAGACTGTGTTTCCTAAATCACTGTAGTTTATTTCTAGTTCCTTGTGTATTAATTCTTAAAGTTATCAGACTTTTCACAAACACTTGCACTGCAATGTGTTTTTCAAATGTTTGAAAACTTTACTTTTCTATATACCTTCTATTATAGATATTAAATTATGTGGAATTTAAACATTTTATACAAATATTTTGAAAGTTTAAATCACACCATAAAGTGGACAGTTGAGAGGGTAATAGATTTATGTTTTGCTTTGTTTTTCTTCTGGAATTTAATTTCTTATTTATGCTTCATTCTAGTAGATTTATTGAAGATTTAATTTACTTTTCTTTTTCACATAGCTGCATTTCTCAACTGGTAAAAGTTGAGTAATATATTTGCATCTTAATATTTAATTATTCTATTAATCTCACTTCAAGGTGGAAAGATTATAGTTCATTGATATTGATGAAATAACCTGGATGACTTTCATATAAATAGCAACAAGTGTGCACATGAGTTGTATTACATAGTATATTTAACAACACCTCTCAGTCTTTCATAATGGATATATATCTGAGTGCATTCAGAAAACAATTGGTTCTGCAGGCTTGGAGGAAGTAATTGTTATTCAACAGAAATCAACTAACTTTGCATATCAGTAACACACACACATATTCTTACATATTTTCTGAGTGCTCTGTACTGATATCAAAATAGCAAATATATATTTATGAGAATTTATGAAATGTATTCTTTTGAAACATATAAACTCAATGTAATTATGAAATTGACTTTGAGAATATGTGAAAAATGTTGCTTCCTAAATAAGTGAAGATAGAATAAAACCCACAACTTTTATATTGGGTTGTGTAGTTTTTATTTTCACATTTGTCTCCAAGATGTCATATAATTATTTTTTGTTGTTCATTTTTAGATGGAAGACTGTATTTGAAAACTACTGTCATGTACTGAATCTTTCCTGTTGAAGAAACCCATGTTATAGTAAAGAACTCTGCAGTCAGACGTTCATCATTGGAAAGTTTGGAAAAAAATAAAGTCCTTTTAAGGGAACTTCCTCAATTTTGTGTATTAATGTTCTTTAAAAGTTTAAGTATTCTACAAAAAAAGGTTTTCCTTTATTGATTTTCATCTGTGGTTCATACCAGAGACCTGAGAATGTTTGTAAATGTACAAGTATCAAACTTCATACAGTTAATAACTGCAACTTTGCTGCTGGACACTTGTATACCGTTTAAAAGCAGGTCTGAATAAGACCTACTTTTTTTTTTTAATGGAATGAACCATTTTCCTCTTCTGAAAATTCTGTATCTGAGCACATCAAGATTCTTGTAGCACTGGTCACCTAGACTTACAGAATTATGTCCTCCAGAAACCAGCAAGAACACTTGGAAATGAACTTGTAGAGGACATAGAGGATTCCTAAAAAGTCAGTAAATCACAGAATAATATTGTTACATTCTATTTTAAACTCTCTAACTGTGGTTTTTCTCCTGAAGATTTTTGTCTCATGTACTTTCCAAAAGACCAACAAATGGATATTGACAACAACCCCTTGAAATAACATGTTGCATATCTGAAAAGAAGCATTGGATATAAGCCAAAAGGTTTCACTGAAGGTCTTTTTACCTTAAAAAAATATATAAATGTAACATGTTTTCATTCCAAACTGGTAGTGGTATATAGAACTTAAAATGATCAGGATGCTTCTTCTTCAAACTGTTGGTCACATGTACAGTATATAAACATAAAACATACAAGGAAGGTATTATGTATGCAGTAGTATACTAGAGTTTAGGAAAATGAAAATTTTAGAAAATATGTTTTGTCACCCTGTTGGTCAGAAAGACACCTTTCTGGTTTTAACGCATGCAGGCATGTAAATATTTGTCTGGAGTCACAGTATTAATGAATGAGATCTTATGCATCTGGTGACAACAGAACTCTGTGTCAGCCACTTTTATTTGTATATTGAACCCTAGTTAGTGCCCCAAACTGCACTATTGAGAATGGATTGTGGCTGAATAGTAAATCAAAACACCAGAAATATTTTTATATGTTAATGTCATATTATGTTAATGTTGCTGAAAGACAAAACCTAACAAACTCTTGATCTTTGATGTATCAGTCCAATACCATGTAGCGCTGAGTGATAAAGTTCAAATGTGTTGTGCTTCCCACCCTGGTCAGAGGGAAGGGTGCCTATGTGTTATTTTCACTGTCTTCTTGAGAGTTACCATATGTGTTTTCACTTTTGTGCAGATAACTGGAAGTCAAGCTGCAAACAGTGCTTACTACAAGCTGAAGTTACCTTCTCTGTGTTTTTACGTACTTGGAGTTACACCTTTAAAGACTGAAGTCATGAGTCAGTACAGTTGCTGGACATTTTATGATTTTGCTGTCATCTTAAATTTTATGATCCTAGCATTATTTATTACCATAAATAGCAAAATCTTAAATGGCCAAGGAAACTAGCTTAAAAATATTTAAAGATAGTTCTCATTGGCTATTAATGATTTGGTTAAGAAATTAACATAGATACACTGGCACTAAGCTTCTATAGTTTTTAGGTCTTCCTTGCAATACTGAAACATATTTCTTTTGTGTAGCTCGCTATTAACCAGCTAAGGCCATTTTTAATACAATAAAAAGGTTATATATGCAGTTCCTATTTTTAGCTTGCTTAAAAAGGAGCAATATTTTTTATTTAAAACACTGTTAGTAAGTGCTTTATAGAAACTTGGTTTTCTAAGCATAATTCTTCCATAAACATCTTTTGTTATTTGAACACAAGAGATTTTATTCCTTGTTGTATGTATCTCTTGCTTTTCCCTGTATGCAGTCTTTAAAGGATTATAAAACTTAAAATCAGAGGGACTTGTGGCAACCTTTTGAATCATACATTTTTGAAAGCTTTTTTTAAAAAGCCCACAACTTCCATACGTAGTAATCAGCCATTGCTCTGCTTCTTGCATAGAGTCACCTGTTAAGTAGGTTAAATAGTTTTAAAATACATATTTTCCAGACCTTTGAGAATGCTTTAGTGTTTGGTTCACTATAAAAGGAAACTTTAGAAAGGAATTTAAAAAAGCTATCAGCTATATGCTAAGAGAGAATCTTACTAACATGTTGTAAATATTACAAGTCAAGAAATGTTATTTTAAGTCTGTAACTTAAGTTTTTTACCCTTTATTAGTTATACAGGTTGGTTTAAAATTCATTTTTTGGTTTAAACAAGTAAAATTGTGCCCATTTTATGGTTTCCATGCTTTTGTAATCCTAAAATTATTAATGTCTAGTTGTTCTATATTATAACCACATTGCGCTCTATGCAAGCCCTTGAAACAGAACATACTCATCTTCATGTAGGACCTATGAAAATTGTCTATTTTTATCTATATATTTAAAGTTTTCTAAAAATGATAAAAGGTTATTACGAATTTTGTTGTACAAAATCTGTACAAAAATCTGTTTTTACATCATAATGCAAGAATTGGAAATTTTTCTATGGTAGCCTAGTTCTTTGAGCCTGGTTTCAATGTGAGAACCACGTTTACTGTTATTGTATTTAATTTTCTTTTTCTTTTCAACAATCTCCTAATAAAACTGTCTGAAATCTCCCAGTGACTTTATTTATAGTTCATCTTTATTAAATTTTGTGAAATGCATAGCATTGAAGGAATATTTACTTTCTAATGGGAGGCATCTAAAAACAACATAAGTCAGCTCTTTACAATATGAAGGGAACAATGCTGAATGATTTTATTTAACATGCAACTGCTTCTATCTCTAATATGAATTACTGCGGTGAAAAACATCATAAAAGCACACTCTGTAGTTATTGTTTAACAAGCAGATTTTCCATATTTTGTTTCTTGCCAGCTAAGCAAACTGCCCACATATACATGATTTATTTATGTACATTTTTCAGTTTATGAAGCTGTTATTTGTACCTTTTTCCTTTATATTCTTATATTCCCATGATTCTTATTTCACAAAGCTTTGTGCTGAATAATGTAAAGGAGACATGTTGATGGAACAAAATATATTATTCCCATATCTATAGGAGTGTAGATTTGTAACTCTAACTCAGTGTTTGGTTTTTACTCTCTATCATTGAAAAAAAAAAAGGCTTTTAGAATCTTTGCAATTCCAATAGCCTTTAATAATATAAACGTTTTAGCCAATCCAAAATGCCACACTTAAGGAAATCACAGATGCTCTGTGAATATTCCAAACATTCCCAAAAGAATGGAAAATGATTTTTTTTTCTGTCTAAAGAAATTATTTCAATGAATTAACAAATAGTGATAGATCCTTAATAAAAACCTCAAATGTTTATGTGACCACTGCAAACACATTTTTGTCTTCTGTCCTCACAGGTTTATGTTGGTAAGATTTGTATTAGAATATCATATTGCCTCTGGATGTTAGCGGAATTTGGTGATGATTTAAGGTTTCTCCCCATGTGTTTTCATTGGCATTAGGAAATTTACAATATGAACAAAAGTTATTTATTACTAGAGGAGAGTAAATGATAAATAAAAGTTACATGGATTGCATTTTTACAATATGGGGAGTAGAGATGTTAATAGAATTAAAATATTGCAAATGACATTGTAAATATATCACTTTTCTTCATGTGTAGGCTTGGTGCTAACATTTATCTTTCATATGTACAACTGGTATATAAAAGCTGAACTGATCCTCATTTATTCCTTTAAACAGATTCATTAATAAAGCCTCATTCTACAGAAAGCACAGTGCTAAGTGTTGTAATGAATGAAAACAGCTTTGCCCCAGAGGAGCTTATAATTTTGTTGGAATAGGAAGTCTTACTTTCAGCAAGAGAAGAGTCACTGAGTGTCTCCTAGTCTGCCATGGATGTAGAACTAGTGTTAAGAGGGTATTGACTTTGATACCTTCCTACTAAGTGGTAACAATCCATATCCATTTTGTGCATTCACTTTCTAGTGGCTAATACAAGATAGTTTGCAGGTCAGACAATTCTGCAGAGATTGACAAGAATATATTTCCCTCTGTGTAAAACACCATACTATTTATTCTTTTTCTGTTACTTTTCATGTATTTCAATCATATCACTCTTCTTGCCAGTCCTCACAAACTTTGTGTTTCTTTTAATTTATTTTTAATTAAAGGATAATTGCTTTACAGTATTGTGTTGGTTTCTGCCATACATCAACATGAATCAGCCATAAACTTCCCCCATGAACTACCCTCCCAACCTTCTGCTCCTTCTCTCAGTGACTCTGCTTCTTTCTCCTCTCATTGCAGGCATACATGTTCCTCTTGATTCCTCTGTTATTCAGGAGCATAAGATCCCACCCATCGAGGCAAACCAGTCATTTTCTTAATGTCTTAAGCTAGATTCTCTGAGTTCTGATTGTCTCAAGTCAACGTACGTGGCAGTAAGTTAGCTATGTACTGCAATAAATGCACTTCAGGAATTTGAGAAAATACTGTGTCCAGTTAAATTGGAATTTCTGGGGGTTGGGGCTGCAGCATCAGGATTTTCAGGTTCCTCAGTTCAGTTCAGTTCATTTTAGTAGCTCAGTCATGTCTGACTCTTTGCGACCCCATGAATCTCAGCATGCCAGGCCTCCCTGTCCACCACCAACTCCTAGAGTCCATCCAAACCCANGGGGTTGGGGCTGCAGCATCAGGATTTTCAGGTTCCTCAGTTCAGTTCAGTTCATTTTAGTAGCTCAGTCATGTCTGACTCTTTGCGACCCCATGAATCTCAGCATGCCAGGCCTCCCTGTCCACCACCAACTCCTAGAGTCCATCCAAACCCATGTCCATTGAGTCGGTGATGCCATCCAACCATCTCATCCTCTGTCGTCCCCTTCTCCTCCTGCCTTCAATCTTTCCCAGCATCAGGGTCTTTTCAAATGAGTCAGCTCTTCGCATCAGGTGGCCAAAGTATTGGAGTTTCAGCTTCAGCATCAGTCCTTTCAGTGAGCACCCAGGACTGATCTCCTTTAGGATGGACTGGTTGGATCTCTTTGCAGTCCAAGGGACCCTCAAGAGTCTTCTCCTACACCACGGTTCAAAAGCATCAATTCTTCAGTGCTCAGCTTTCTTTATAATCCAACTCTCACATTCATACATGACCACTGGAAAAACCATAGTCTTGACTAGACAGATGTTTGTTGGCAAAGTAATGTCTCTGCTAATAAGCAGCCAGGTTGAAGATCACTGTCTGGGAAGGTAGCAAGTAACACATAGAAAGTGACTAGCAGGTCTTCTGCTATGGGGTTCAGTTCAGTTCAGTCGCTCAGTCGTGTCCGACTCTTTGCTACCCCATGAATTGCAGCACGGAATTGCAGCACGCCAGGCCTTCCTGTCCATCACCAACTCCTGGAGTTCACTCAGACTCAGGTTAACAGATGACACCCCACTCCAGTACTCTTGCCTGGAAAATCCCATGGATGGAGGAGCCTGGTAGGCTGCAGTCCATGGGGGTCGCTAAGAGTCAGACAAGACTGAGCGGCTTCCCTTTCACTTTTCACTTTCACGCTTTGGAGAAGGAAACGGCAACCCACTCTAGTGTTCTTGCCTGGAGAATCCCGGGGACTGGGGAGCCTGGTGGGCTGCCATCTGTGGGGTCGCACAGAGTCGGACATGACGGAAGCGACTTAGCAGTAGCAGCAGCAAAGTGCGTGGGGTCCCTTGTGAGCTGTACAGACACTACAAAAGCCAAATAATATTTCAGTAAAATCATTAAAATGATCTAAAATCTGTAAATAATTAACATGTATTTTAAAAGTAATTTCAGCATTGTGGACTTAATGGTGAATTGAATATGAATTTGCAGTTCTATCAGTCAGATACAATGGAAGTCACATTATTGTTTCTAAATAAAATTACTGGCTAATATGACTTCAGACTAAGTACACAAGGAGGT
Organism: Neotragus pygmaeus; assembly: GCA_006410875.1. Taxonomy (NCBI): domain Eukaryota; kingdom Metazoa; phylum Chordata; class Mammalia; order Artiodactyla; family Bovidae; genus Neotragus; species Neotragus pygmaeus. The sequence goes on from SJYV01022790.1 coordinate 1,346,378, forward strand.
AAAATTTTCATTTCAATCATCACTGAGACTTATTCCTTCTGAACGACCTCAGTTCGAGCATTTTTCACAGTCCAAACTATTTGGGGAGGACTCTTTGGATTTTCATTCCTGTGATTCAGTTTTTAAGAGGCTGTCCTAAGTGAGAGAAAAACTTACGACACAGTGTGGTATGAGTCTCAGTGTGGGGAAAACAAATAATTTTGTAAATAGAGAAGTATAAAGTTGTGTGAAAGGAGTAATGTTTCCACGCTTTATTTGTACTGGTAAAATGTCATTCAAGACAAGTAGACTGCACCCACTCCAGTACTCTTGGTTGGAAAATCCATGGATCAAGGAGCCGGGTAGGCTGCAGGCCATGGGGTCGCTAAGAGTCGGACACCACTGAGCGACTTCACTTTCACTGTTCTCTGTCGTGAATTGGAGAAGGAAATGGCAACCCACTCCAGTATTCTTGCCTGGAAAATACCAAGGATGTGGGAGCCTGGTGGGCTGCCGTCTCTGTGGTCACACAGAGTCGGACACGACTGAAGCGACTTAGCAGCAGTAGCAGCAGCAGACTGTGATAAGTTTTGCATATGGAACATAATACCAGGAGCAACCACTGAAAATGTAACAATATATACCCTTAGCAACAGTGTAGATAAATCAAAACGGATTTCAATGCTGTAGTAAGATCAGCTTTCTGATAAAAAAGTAAACGCTCCTGAGTAATTCATCAGGAACTGTAAGATACTTTGCTAGTAGTTTCCATCTTCTCTCAGGTACTTTGGTTGTTCTTTTAACAATGCTAATTCTGGGCCAAACTTGGTCTGCTACTACAGGTAAAGATAAGTTAGCTGATACATCTCTAGCATGATGCATCTCCATTTTTTTTTTGTATTGAGTGTACTCTCATCAGTAATATATTTCAAAACTTTATTTTTTTAAGTAGAAATTGAAATGGTAAATATTATGTTTTTAGAGTTTGTTTTTAATTTAATTTTTCTTTTATATTGGAATATAGTTGATTGACAATGTTATGTTCATTTTCAAGTATACAGCAAAGTGACTCCATGATACATAAAAATATACATATATTTACTTTTCAGATTCCTTTCCCATATAGGCTATTACAGAATATTGAGTAGAATTCCTTGTGCTATATAGTAGATCCTTGATGATTATTTACTTTATATATATATACTTTATATATAACGTGTATATGTTAATCTGAAAGTCCTACATGATCCCTCCCCCCTCAACATTTGTATTTTAGAAATCCCACTGTTAAATTCTATCCCAAGTGTGAGGAGCTGAGTTGATACCACTCAGTCCTTCTCTTACTAATTCGTCTTGTTAGATTTACAAAGGAAAATGTACTCCCATACAGATGGATCTTTTATTTAAGTCCATCTGGTTGTTATGTACCTGGATTTATTTATGATTAATATTTTTTGGCTCCTTCCATTAATAAATTTTGATGCTTCTTAGTATATGCTTCATAGGCTTTGCTTTTATTTTTCCCACGGATAGCTACTATAAGCAATAGGTACATATCAGCATCTAAATGAATATGGGCAAATTCTTAGAAAATGAAGTTTCCAGTACTGTAATAAGAACTGTACAAAAATGCAGAATCTGATTTTTTTTAATCTCATAGGCAAATAATCTNACGGATAGCTACTATAAGCAATAGGTACATATCAGCATCTAAATGAATATGGGCAAATTCTTAGAAAATGAAGTTTCCAGTACTGTAATAAGAACTGTACAAAAATGCAGAATCTGATTTTTTTTAATCTCATAGGCAAATAATCTAATAAAACAATGTATTTTTAGGGTTAAGATGGGAGTTTCTATCCCAAGATGGGAGTAGTAGAAAATTCTGAATTGACTAATATAAATGATGCTTTAGCTTCTGGATTTGACAAGTATTTAAAGATATCTCTAGGTTTTGGGGACACCACATCATCCCTGAGGAGTTTTTTCACCTAAATTGCTTCAGTGCCACCAAATGTACCTCTGATTTGGGCAGGTAACAGGAGTACTCTTTTGTCTGCTGAATATTCATTGTTCCTACCAGGTGAAATTCCAACCTGAGATAGACACTTGTCCTCTGTGCCCAATAGCTTCAGACACTCTGAGTGGTCTTCTTGAGGTCTCTTTTCTAGACTTTAGATGAGAGATAGATACCCTTCACCCTCTATGGGTGGGTGATTGGAGGGGATTGAACCTGGAACAATCCACAACCCTCCGAAACATTTTCAGTTCAATTATTCACCTCATTTCTTTAATCAGTTTTATTATATGTAGGTGGATGGACAGCTGAGGCCAGAAAATTAGTTTTCAGAGAGCTATGTGCAAGTTATGCATGATGACCTTGCATCTTACCTTAGAATATGGTATTCATTTCATTCATTAATTGATTAATTTTTAAAATTACTTTAAATTTTTGGAGATAATTATAGACTAAATGCAATTATAAGAATTAACGAAGAGGTATCCCAAATACACCACACATTTTCTTCAAGGATCACATTTTGCATAAATATAGTATAGTATCAAAACTGAAAAATAAACTTTGATGACATCTACCAACTTTATTCAGATTTCAGCAGAATTATGTGCACTTATTTGTGTGTGTATGTTTAGTTCTACACAATCTTATAACAAGTATATATTACTACGAGCACCACCACAGTCAAGATATAGAATATTTCCATCATAGGGATACCTCATGCTATTTATTAAATTAATTTTATTGGAGAATAGTTGATTTACATTGTTGTGTTAGTTTCTTCTGTGTGTGCTTAGTCACTCAATTGTGTCCAACTCTTTGTGACCCCATGGACTGTAGCCTGCCAGGCTCCTCTGACCATGGGGATTCTCCAGGAAGGAATACTGGAGTGTGTTGCCATGCCCTTCTCCAGGAGATCTTCCCAACCCAGGGATCAAACCAAGGTCTCTGTGTGGCAGGTGGATTCTTTACTGACTGAGCTGCCAGAGAAGCCCAGTTTCTTCTGTAAATGAACTTATTTTTCAAACCATAACAGAGACACAGAAGTAGAGAACAAACCTCATGCTATATTTTTACAGTTACAATCACTAGCCTTTCTCCCTACCTCTGTATAAGTCAGGGTTCTTCATAATCAGTAGTATAAATATACATATACACAGAGAGAAATGTGCATGCTACCTGGCCCTGTAGAGAATGTACAGCCTTCAAATGTCCCCACTCCTGTTACTCTGACAGTCTCTGTGGGCTGTAGCAAGGGAGTGGGTGAAATTGCCTCTGATGCAGGTACAGAGTTGGGCCAAATTGGGGCAACCTGCCCATGTGGGTTACAACTGTTATTCAGTCCAACATTTATACAATCTGGATGGAAACAGAAAGAAACTGCAGGAGTCCATGGGCTGAATTCAAAGCAGTTTGATTGGTGATCACTCAGAAGCCTGGGCCATTGCTTTTTACATTAATAATCAAGTTATTCTAAAGGGATTGCTGGGCTTCCCTGATGGCTCCTACAGTAAAGTGTCTGCCTTCAATGTGGGAGACCCGGGTTTGATTCCTGGAGAAGGAAATGGTAATCCACTCTGGCACTCTTGCCTGGAAAATCCCACGGATGGAGAAGCCTGATAGGCTACAGTCCATGGGGTCGCAAAGAGTTGGACATGACTGAGCGACTCCATTAACTCTATAACTTGGACAATGAGAAGCTGAGGGGTAAATGATCATGATTAAACCCTGTGGGGTCAAAATATGTGGAAATAAAGTTGGGCTATCTTGCAAGAGACTGAGACTGTCCTCTCTGTTTCAATCTGCTAGTTCATACTAGCCTTAGCCTATATATGGATCCTATGAACTAACACTTCAATAGACACGACAGGTAAAGTACATAGAAAAGCAGTTAGCACAGTGCCTGGTTAAGATGGTGTATTTCCAAGAATGCCAGATGGCCTTTGAAATACAGTGACTTGGTTAATGCTATCACAGAATGTGTTGTTTTAGACTCTAAACAAAGCCCAAGACAACTGCCAAATGAATCTGGCACCACCCACCAGAATTCCCAGCCAGTAAGAAACTGGAAAATTGTTTATATTGGTCCTCTCTCTCTGACTGAGGGTTCTCAATGTGCCCTTGCTTGTGTGGACACTGTATAACCAGTTTGCACCATTATGGTATTAGAGATGCAGAGTACAATGCACAAATGCCCTGGTAAAACAGACAGTGATTAGTGTTATATTTTAAAGGTCATGCTGTGCAAGACTGGGCTAGAGAACATAACATTGAATGGAGGCTCTATCTCTCCCATAGTCTGAAGCAGCAGATTTGGTAGAAAGGAAGAGTAGAATATCAAAGCAGCAACTTAAATGACTACCATGTAAAACCACCTTGGCCTAGGGACTAACGTGCTATCTCCAGCTTCCATACATTCAAATGAGCAATCAGTAGGGACTATTGCTCCACACTCCAGACTGGAGATGCCAGCTGAGACACCCAACACTATAAAGTTATGGAAATCACAAGAAACCACCATTGCTCCATTTCTCATGGTGGAAAATCACACTATATTGTTGATAAAACTTCATCCAATCACAGCTGGGGAAGATATTCTCTACCAGAATTTGTAATGGGACAGCCCATTGGGATAGTTGAGTTACTCTGCACCCCTGTATAAGGGATAAAGGCTGCGTTATCACTGACATCTTGTCCTACTATGAACTGACCTTGCTGAAAACCATTATACCTGGAATAAAGCACTCACCACTTAAAGAGGGGAGAAGATGCAGGTCCCGTGGGATATCCCATCCCACAGTTCATCTCCTTATACCTGACAGTGCTTCCTCCCCTACTAATAATGTATAATATATGCAAACAGGTCAGTTTCCTAAAGTGCCATCTCCCTCTTCTCAAGGCCAGGGGAGCATGCTCTTTTTCCTCTTGGTACGGGCATTTGGCCTTCATCTTTATTCTTTTTACTGGCCTGGAGGACATTATAACCCTTACAAAATCCACCCAGCAAGCCTTAATGAGAACCAACAAAGTCTGTCCTTGGTGGTGGTGGTGGTTTAGTCACAAAGTTGTGTCCAACTCTTGCGACCCCATGGACTGTAGCTAGCCAGGCTCCTCTTCCCATGGGATTCTCCAGGCAAGAATACTGGAGTGGGTTGCCATTTCCTTCTCCAAGTCTGTCCTTACTAGCACTGAAATGTCTCTAATAAGAAAAACTGTCCTCTAAAATTGAATCATCTTGGACATTATCACTGCTTTGCAAAAAAGTACCTGTGCCATTATCCAAACAGGCTATCGTGTGTCCAGACCTGATAAGACTGCTCATCAAATGATGAATCAAATGATGGCACCAGTGAACTCCCTGGATAATCCAACCCCCCAACCTAGGGTTCAGTAAGGTGTTGTTGTGACAATTCAAACTAAGTATATTACTGAATTTGGTTAAGGTCTCTATATAACTGTTAAGATTCTGATTGTGAGTGCAAAGACCTACTTGTCTTTTTAATTTTGGATATCCTGGGCCTTTCCTTATGGTACTTCAGTGCAGATGTTCATTCTGGTACACAGAAGTTTCTCTAGTTGAGGAACATAGCTCTATAGCTCATGTACTTAATATTAACAGTCACAGCATACAGGTTCTCTAGTTACAGCATGTGGGCTTAGCCACCCTGCAACATGTGGGATCTTAGTTCCCTGACCAGGGATCAAATCCGCTTCCCCTGCTTTGAAAAGTCTGAATCATTCAATCATGTCTGACTCTGTGACCCCATGGATTCTCCATCCATGGGATTTTTCAGACAAGAATACTGGATTCAGTTGCCATTTCCTCCCCCAGGGGATCTTCCCAAGCCAGGGACTGAATCCAAGTCTCCCACATTGCAGACAGACTACCATCTGAGCCACCAGGGAAGTTGAAAGGCGGATCCTTAACCAATTGGCCACCAAGGAGGTTCTTAGACCTACTTGAGTTGTAGTCACCCAAGGCACCACATAAGTAAATTCCATTATCAAAATACATACCTACCAATTTGGAATGGCTTGCCTTTTTCTTTGGTCTGTCCTCATCTTTAGTGTATGGGGATCCGTTTCAGATTATACCTGGGGAGTTCTCAAGGTTGCAAAACAACATTTATTTTTTGTTGGTTGTAAAAAATAACTTTATTTCACAGTTTGTATATTACACTGACTTCTGGTATCCATTATTATTATGGTAATGTGGTTTGAACATTATTCTTTGTAGGCAATTTGTCTTTTCTCTCTGAATGCTTTAAATAACTTTTATTTGTTGCTTTGAAGCTTGAATATAATATTTATAAGTACAAACTATTTCTATTTACTATATTTGGGAACATATATCTTCCCAAATAATTGAGGAGGTGTTTTTATTTAAGTTAGAAAATTCTAAGCCATTATGTCTCCAAATAATGCTTCTATTTTTAGTATTTTTTAACAACTTGCTTGAATCCTAATTTAGTTTTGTTAGACTTTTCTATTAATGTCTAGATTTCTTAACCTTCATACATATATGCCATTTCTTTACCTCTGCTTCAGAGTTGTCATTCAACCTAAGTTTACAGTTTGCTATTTAAAATTTTCATATAATTTCTGATGGCAATAACTATACTTTTCTTTTAAGAAATTCTGTTTGGTATNTCTATTAATGTCTAGATTTCTTAACCTTCATACATATATGCCATTTCTTTACCTCTGCTTCAGAGTTGTCATTCAACCTAAGTTTACAGTTTGCTATTTAAAATTTTCATATAATTTCTGATGGCAATAACTATACTTTTCTTTTAAGAAATTCTGTTTGGTATCTTTCAAATCTTCTTAGTCATTCTTTATAGTTTTTCTTCATGTATTTGGTACTTTTGTTTCTTTATGTATTGTGATACTGTTGTTATTAATAACTCAGTAAAGTCCAACTCTTTGCGACCCCATGAACTGCAGCATGCCAGACTTTCCCGTCCTTCACCATCGCCCAGAGCTGGCTCAAACTCATGTCCATTGAGTCAGTGATGCCATCCACCCATCTCATCCTCTGTCATCCCCTTCTTCTCCTACCTTCAGTCTTTCTTAGCTTCAGGATCTTTTCTAACAAGTCAGCTCTTCACATCAGGTGGCCAAAATATTGGAGCTTCAGCATCAGTCCTTCCAGTGAATAGTCAGGGTTGATTTCCTTTAGGATTATCTGGTTTGATCTCCTTGCAGTCTAAGAGCGCTCAAGAGTCTTCTCCAACACCACAGTTCAAAAGCACCATTTCTTCAGTGTTCAGCCTTCTTTATGGTCCAACTCTCATATCCATACATGACTATTGGAAACTTCAACTATACAGACCTTTTTCAGCAAAGTAATGTCTCTGCTTTTAAATATGCTGTCTAGGTTTGACATAGTTTTTCTTCCAAGGAGCGAGTGTCTTAATTTCATGGCTGCAGGCACTGTCTGAAGTGAATTTGGAGCCCAAGAAAATAAAGTCTGTTACTCTTTCCATTATTTCCCCATCTATTTGCCATGAAGTGATGGGACCAGATGCCTTGGATTCCCTGCTAGTTCAGCCAGTAAAGAATCTTCCTGCAATGCAGGAGACCTAGGGTTGATCTCTGGGTTTGGGAGATCCTCTGGAGAAGGGAATGGCAATTCACTCCAGTATTCTTGCTTAGAGAATGGACAGAGGAGACTGGCCGGCTACAGTCCATGGGATAGCAAAGAGTCAGGCATGACTGAGTGACTAACACATTCATTGATATATATATATATAACATTTTAATTCTGTTTTTAATAAGTTAGTATCTAATATTATTGAGATCTGATTTTGCATTAAATCTATTTCCAATTCTCTCTAAAGTCTTTCATTTTTTTCTCTTTTAAAATTTAATTAATTAATTTATCTTGATTGGAGGTTTATTATTTTACAATATTGTGGTGGTTTTTGCCACACATTGACATGAATCACCATGAGTGTACATGTGCTCCCATCCTGAAAGCTCCTCCCACCTCCCTCCCCATCCCATACCTCTGGGTTGGCCCAGTGCACCAGCTTTGAGTGCCCTGTTTCATGTATCGAACCTGGAATGGTGATCTGTTTCACATATGGTAATACAGATGTTTCAGTGCTATTCTCTCAAATCATCCCACCCTCGCCTTCTCTCAGAGTCCAAAAGTTTGGTCTTTATATCTGTGTCTCTTTTGCTGTCTTACATATTGGGTCATCATTACCATCTTTCTAAATTCCATATATATGCATTTGTGTACAGTATTGTTCTTTTTATATGACTTACTTCACTCTGTATAATAGGCTCTAGTTTCATCCACCTCATTAGAAATGATTCAAATGCATTCTTTTTAATAGCTGAGTAATATTTCACTGAATATATGTACCACAACTTTCTTATATATTCATCTGCTGATGGACATCTAGGTTGCTTCTATATCCTAGGTATTGCAAACAGTGCTGTGATGAACATTGGGGTACACGTGTCTCTTTCAATTCTGGTTTTCTCGGTGTGTATGCCCAACAGTGGGATTTCTGGGTCATATGGAAGTTCTATTTCCAGGTTTTTAAGGAATCTCCACACTGTTCTCCATAATGGCTGTACTAGTTTGCATTCCCACCAACAGTGTAAGAGGTTTCCTTCTTCTCCACACCCTTTCCAGCATTTATTGTTTGTAGAATTTTTGATAGCAGCCATTCTGACTGGCATGAGATGGTACCTCACTGTGGTCTTGATTCACATTTTTTCTGATAATGAGTGATATTGAGCATTTTTCATGTGTTTGTTAGCCATCTGTATGTCTTCTTTGGAGAAATGTCTGTTTAGTTCTTTAGCCCGTTTTTTGATTGGTGGTTTATTTTTCTAGAATTGAGCTGCATGAGCTGCTTGTATATTTTGAGACTAATTCTTTGTCAGTTCCTTCATTTGCTATTATTTTCTCCCAATTTGAAGGCTGTCTTTTCACCTTGCTTACAGTTTTCTTCATTGTGCAAAAGCTTTTAATTAGGTCCCATTTGTTTATTTTTGCTTCTATTTCCACTTCTATGGGAGGGGGTTCATAGAGGATCCTGCTGTGATTTATGTCAGAGAGTGTTTTTCCATATGTTTTTTCTAGGAGTTTTATAGTCTCTGGTCTTATGTTTAGATCTTTAATTCATGTTGAGTTTATTTTTGTGTACGGAATTAGAAAATGTTCATTTCATTATTTTACAAGTGGTTGACAGGTTTCCCAGCACCACTTGTTAAAGAGATGGTCTTTTCTTCATTGTATATTTTACTCCTTTGTCAAAGATAAGGTGTCCATCAGTTCAGTTCCATTCAGTCGCTCCGTCGTGTTTGACTCTTTGTGACCACATGAACTGCAGCACGCCAGGCCTCCCTGTCCATCACCAACTCCTGGAGTTCACTCAAACACACGTCCATCAAGTCGGTGATGCCAGCCAGCCATCTCATCCTCTGTTGTCCCCTTCTCCTCCTGCCCCCAATCCCTCCCAGCATCAGAGTCTTTTCCAGTGAGTAAACTCTTCGCATGAGGTAGTCAAAGTACTGGAGTTTCAGCTTTAGCATCAGTCCTTCCAAAGAAATCCCAGGACTGATCTCCTTTAGAATGGACTGGTTGGATCTCCTTGCAGTCCAAAGGACTCTCAAGAGTCTTCTCCAACACCACAGTTCAAAAGGATCAATTCTTCGGCACTCAGCTTTCTTCACAGTCCAACTCTCACATCCATACATGACTTACTGGAAAAACCATAACTTTGACTATAGGGACATTTGTCACCAAAGTGATAGACAGTGTCTGAGGTCTGCATGGGTGAATGTTTTCCAAACTGCTTTCCAAGGAAGATTCAAAGGCACTGGTCAACCAAATGGAAAGAAGCACTGATTTAAGGGAAATAGAATGCATCCTGTATCAGAAGGCATTGCAGAGCCCATGGGTGACACGTGGCAGGTGCATATACTGGGGTGAAACGTGGACATCCATCTGGGCTTTAGCAGAATAACTCTTGAGTCTCCTTGTTTCCTGGAGCACACTTGGGGAATCTTGATATGTACTCAAGGAAGAAGAGAAGGCTCCCTGACTCCATTAATTCCTTAGCTTATGGTCCTTACTCCAAGTGTGAGACCATTGAATTGCTTTGTACCAAGTACAAGACAATCAGCTTGCTTTGTCTGTCTGGGAGGACACAAGAAATTAGATACAGCAGCGAAATGAAGCCCTGTCTCAGACAGGAAAGCTGTTCTAATCAGGTACCCCGCCCCCTGCGTTTTGTGCTAGAAAGAGATGAGTTTGAAGAAATCAGTGAGGACATATGAGGCTGTCACTTTACTACAGACACAGAGCTGCATTTAGGAAGCAGAGGGATTCATATGACAGTTTCATATCTTCAAAGATGATGTTTTATCCATTTATTGTGAAAAACTTGCATATCTCTGAGTTTCCTTCTCAGTTTATACTTACTTGATGATTAAGGACAGGTCCATCTTCTGGGTGAACATCTTCCATTTCCCTGAGGTCTGTCGCTTCTAGCTTCTCATTACTTTTCCTTATCACTTTACTATTTCGTTTCCCTGTGCCTTAATTTGCTTACATATCCCATTTTGTAGAATGGACATTTGAGCCATGAGTAGAAAAGATTAGAAAAGAACATCTCCTCTTTTCAAAAAAGAAAGGGAAAACACAAGAAAATTGAAGAAATTAGTGTTGATTGGTGGAGAAGGCAATGGCACCCCACTCCAGTACTCTTGCCTGGAATATGCCATGGATGGAGGAGCCTAATGGGCTGCAGTCCATGGGGTCGCTAAGAGTCAGACATGACTGAGCGACTTCCCTTTCACTTTTCACTTTCATGCATTGGAGGGGGAAATGGCAACCCACTCTAATGTTCTTGCCTGGAGAACCCCAGGGATGGCAGAGCCTGGTGGGCTGCAGTCTATAGGGTCGCACAGAGTCGGACACAACTAAAGCGACTTAGCAGCAGCAGTGTTGATTGGTAGGAAAAAACATGGCATCATTTCAGAATGTCCTGAGTGATGTAACAAGCACCAATAATCAGCTCCACTGTGAAGCCTGTCCTTTGAATGTTTTTAACCTAGAGAAAGTAGGTTTTAACATGACTTCAATATGTGTGTCTAAACAAAGGTCTTCGTTCTTTTTTCCTGATTTTCTANGTATCCTATCATTTTGCCTTTTCATACTGTTCATGGGGTTCTCAAGGCAAGAATACTGAAGTGGTTTTTCCATTTCCTTCTCCAGTGGACCACAATCTGTCAGACCTCTCCACGATGACCCACCCATCTTGGGAGAAATTAAGGAAACAATCTCATTCACCAATATGAGGAAAAGAATAAAATAATTAGGAATTAATCTACCTAAAGAAACAAAAGACCTATATATGGAAAACTATAAAACACTGATGAAAGAAATCAAAGATTACACAAATAGATGGAGAAATATACCATGTTCCATTTTGTTCCATAGATCTATATTTCTGTCTTTGTGCCAGTATCATACTGTTTTGATGACTGTAGTTTTGTAGTATTGTCTGAAGTCAGGCAGGTAGATTCCTCCAGTTCCATTCTTCTTTCTCAAGATTGCTTTGGCTGCTCAAGTTTTTTTGTATTTCCATACAAATTGCGAAATTATTTGTTCTAGTTCTCTGAAAAATATCTTTGGTAGCTTGATAGGGATTGCACTGAATCTATAGATTGCTTTTGGTAGTATACTCATTTTCACTATGTTGATTCTTCCAATCCATGAACATGGTGTATTTCTCCATCTACTTGTGTCATCTCTGATTTCTTTCATCAGTGTTTTATAGTTTTCTATATATAGGTCTTTTGTTTCTTTAGGTAGATTTATTCCTAAGCATTTTATTCTTTTCATGATATTGGTGAATGNTGATTCTTCCAATCCATGAACATGGTGTATTTCTCCATCTACTTGTGTCATCTCTGATTTCTTTCATCAGTGTTTTATAGTTTTCTATATATAGGTCTTTTGTTTCTTTAGGTAGATTTATTCCTAAGCATTTTATTCTTTTCATGATATTGGTGAATGGGATTGTTTCCTTAATTTCTCTTTCTGTTTTCTCATTGTTAGTATACAGGAATGCAAAGGATTTCTATATACTAATTATATATCCTTCTAATTTACTATATTCATTGATTAACTCTAGTAATTTTCTCTTGGTGTCTTTAGGGTTTTCTACGTAGAGGATCATATCATCTGCAAACAGTGAGAGTTTAACTTCTTTTCCAATCTGGATTCCTTTTATTTCATTTTCTTCTCTGATTTCTGTGGCTAAAACTTCCAAAACTATGTTGAATAGTAGTGGTGACAGTGGACACCCTTGTCTTGTTCTTGTACAGTTTTATTTCTTAATAATTAAAAAAAAATCAGGCTGAATCTATGTTTGTTAAAACTTTGTGGGAATAACTTAAAGTTGGGTTTGAGAATGTAGTACTGCATGAAAGAATTTTATTTCCTTATGCCAAGTATCTAAGACATTTAAATTAAATTTAAATTAACTTAAAACTCCTAACTTGTAGTTTCTTAGTTCATAGACATAGAGTAATCTGAGCAATCATTTCCAAAGACAAGAGGGTGAACAGGTTTCTCCTGAACTCTCAAATAAAGCTTTCCTTCTCTACCCAGGGCCACAGCTAATACAAAATTTTTTCTGACATCTGCCTTGGGTCTTTTTTATTTGAATCTTTTCATTGAGCATATATTCATTTGAATTCTAGCTTTATGGTAAGTTCTCCAGTCCAATTTTATCTCATACCCCTAATAATCATGACCATTGAAGCCGAAGCTCTGTCATCATACATTTTTAGATGGCTCAAAGATTAACCAGAGCTTTGTTTTTTTCCAGTATATATGTATGGATTTGAGAGTTGGACCATAAACAAGGCTGAGAGCCAAATAATTGATATTTTTGAACTGTAGTAACAGAGAAGACTCTTGAGAGGCCCTTGGATGGCAAGGAGATCAAAACAGTCAATCCTAAAGGAAACCAACCCCTGAATATTCATTAGAAGGACTGATGCTGAAGCTCAAGCTCCAATATATTGGCCATCTGAGACAAAGAGCTGACACATTGGAAAAGACCCTGATGCTGGGAAAGATTGAAGGCAAGAGGAGAAGGGGATGACAGAGCATAAGGTGGTTGGATGGTATCACCGATTCAAAGGACGTAAGTTTGAGGAGCCTCCAGGATATTGTGAAGGACAGGGAAGCCTGGTGTTCTGCAGTCCATGGGGTGTAATTAGTTGGACACAACTGAGTGAGTGAACAATGAACAACAACATAGATAAACTAAGTCTTTCACTCTTGGACACTTTCTGAAGGTCTTTCTTTTATTCTGAATCAGAGTGACACCCCTATTATTTAAACATTTAATCCAGCATTTGTTGGTTTTGTTTTTGTAGCAAGGATGTTTCAGTATTTTGGACTATTATTACCAGAAATTGATATTTTCCCTGTAGCTCAAATGGTAAAGAATCTGCCTGCAACACAGACCTGGGTTTGACCCCTGGGTCAGGAAGATCCTCCTGGAGAAGAGAATGGCAATCCATTTCAATACTCTTGCATGGAGAATCCCATGGACAGAGAAGCCTAGTGGGCGACAGTCTGTGGGATTGCAGAGTCGGACATGACTGAGCAACTAACACTACTAACACTATGTAAAACTTAATTGTCAGACTCCTGAAATACAACTTAAACTTACAAACATTAGTCAATCAATTAACAGCTGTTAAACATTCATATACTATGTTCTCATTATAAGGAATTAATGCAATGTGTAAAATTCTTAGTGTAACTTCAAGAATACAATATTTATTGAACAATGTCAATTACTATTATTATGATTATACTAATCTGCTGGAGTCCAGTTCCAGCAGCCAGGGAATCAGTCTGAAGGGATGAGTGGTGTTGGCGAACAATGATGTAGCCTCTGACTCAAGGTGCGGGACTACATGTTTATTTCAAGCTTCAGGATTTCTTTTATACTTTGACAAAAGCATTAGGTCAGAGGATTGATAATTTCAGTCCCCTCTCCACCCAGATTTATTGTCTCCAGAAATCACTGTTGCCCTTCAAACAGAGTTCCTGCTTTAGCGATTCTCTCAGAATCAGCTTTACTATCTATTATCTACTTCCTTTTATGTGTTCTATACTTGTGATTACATTGTAACTCATACTTATGTCTACATAAGTACCACATGTGGGCTACATACCACATTCCTCAGTTTATTTCTTATCTTTCTAAATCCTGTTTGCTCCTAGTATCTTAAGGTCACTATCTCCTAAAAAGGCTTCTAGCTATTAATATCTCTAAAATACGCTAACACTATAACATTCCTTAAACTTTTAGCCTCTAACTATTCTTAATTATTCCTAACCCTAACTTCAGCAAACTTCTTTTGCCATAAATATATCCCTCACAAATAGATCTCAGATAACCATCTTTCCCTTGGCCTCAAGCTGCAGCTTACATGTTCATTCTGGAACATTCTTTGTAAAGATCCTTGAACAAATGCCAATGATTAATTTATAGATTATTTTCTGGGCACAACTGCAGAAGGCTTTGTGCTTTCTCATGCATCTCTCTAGAACAATAAGCACCTTAACATTCTTTCCAGCCAACTCAACTGAAGAAAGGAAAGAACAAGTCAGAATCACAAGACCTAACTCCTTCATCCCGGGACTGTGCCTGCAGGACGAGGAGAGGGGGTTGGGGTCATGCCTCCATTTTGTCAGTAATGTCTAATGCAGCTCCCGACACTAATTGCTATTATTAAGATATCAGAAACAATCTTGGACCTCAGAGAACATATATGCTATAATAAAATAAAAGGCTAGAATATAAATATTATATGTTAATTGCAATTCTAGAAAAGATGATGAAATGTATAACTTTAATATGTACCTTTTCACATTGAAAATATTTGACATAATATTTACATATATAAACCCTTAATAAAAAATATATATCCAAATGTCATGTCTTATTGATGGTATAACAAAGTTTTATCTTCTTTATGATTGTTTAGAATTATCCAATTTGAAAAATAATACATTACTTTTTTTCCCATCAGTATGTTACCAGAATGTATTGATGCTTTTTGAACAATTACAATTCTATTTTGCTATTGTTCTTGAGCGAGTCAAGAATGATCTAATGCAATATTTAATTTTTTCTTCCCTCTTCCTCTTACCTCCCTGCCTCCCTCTTCTCTTCCTTTCTTCCTTTCTCCCTTTTCTTTCTTATAGAACTTAGAAACAGTGGATAACTGCCTATCTTTTTATGTAAAATATAAGAATGTTACAAAAGAACTTTAATTTCTTATTAATCTCCATATTATTATTGCTATATGGTGTATCACAGCCTATGTTACTAACTGCAACACTACACAGTTTTTATTTTTGTTGAACAGTCAACTACATTTGACTTTAAATAATGAGACAAAATGTCTGATATTTACTTACAGAGTTATCATTTTCCTATTAGCTTCATTCTTTGACGAGCTTTTTTTTTTAAGCCAGTGTCATTTCTTTTCTGCCCCAAAGGACTTCCTTTAACATTTCTTTTAGTGTGTGTCTGCTGGTGATGTTTTTTCCCCACTTTAATATGTCTCAAATTCTTCTTTGCTCTCATTTATGAAGTAAATATCCGTAAGTATAAAATTCTAGATTGATAGCTTTTTAAAGGTACTTTGACATTGTTGTTGTATTGTCTTCTCACTTACATTGTTTCTGACAAGAAATCTGTGGTATTCCTTATCCTTATTTGTCCATAATGTTTCTTTCTTTTTTTTGGGGGGGGGGGATGCTTTTAAAATGTTTTCTTTATTACATGTTCTATGCAATTTGATTATGATATACTTTTGTGTAGTTTCCTTTATATATTTCTCATGTTTAAGGTTTGTTGAGATTCTTAGATCTGTTGATTTATAGTTTTTATTAGGTTTGAGACATTTGGAGCCATTATTTCTTGTAATGCTTTTCTTCTTCCTTTTCTCCTTCCTTCAAGTATTCTAAATGTATGTATATTAGACTGCTTGAAGTTGACCCACTCTTCATGTTTTTTTTGGCAAATTCTTCTTTAGAATTTTATTTTATGTTTAAATATTTTTATTTTGTATTGGAATATAGTCAAATAACAATGTTGCGATAGTTTTAGATGAACAGCAAATGGACTCAACCACACATATACATGTATCCATTCTGTAACTTTTAATCTTATCTTAATCTCATCTAGTGACATTTTATCTCAGACATTTTTGTGTTATTTTCTAGAAAGTTGATTTGGGTCCTTTTAAAAATGCATTCCATATCTTAATATGGTCAACATTTTGGAATGTATGCAATATAATTATAATGTCTTAATCCCTTGTCCTCTGATTATAAGATCTACCAGCTCTGTATAACTTTAAATTGATTGATTTTTCTCCTCCTTACATTTCAAACATTTCTGCTTCATTGTATACCTGGAAATTTATTATTATATGCCAGTCATTGTGAATTTTAATTTATTAGATTCTGGGTATTTTAAATTCCTATATATATTCTTGAATTTTGTTCTTGGATGATGTGTCAGAGTACTTAGATCCAGGCAAAGTTTCAATGATTCTCTAGGAAAACATACATGGCTCAATGTATGTCATACATGTACCTGAATGTTACCATGAAGGAAGAAAAAAAAAAAAGTAAAATCAGCAAAGAAGAAAGTCACATGGGGCAGAGATTGAAGGAAACCAAGGCCAAGTTATTAAGGGTCCTCCCAGAGTGGAATCACAAAGGACATTCATAAGGCCCCCAGCAATGAGTTGTGGCAGCATAAGTGAAAACATTTTCAACCAGGAAAGTATTCCCAGTCCATCAAGTACACAAATCCCCTAGTCCCAAATGAAAGAAAGATGTACAGCATAAGCTATGTTTCTGTTCAACCAGCTTAGACACAGTTAGTCACTCCTATCAGTGTATGGTAAGAGCTCTTCCCCAAACCTAACTTCCTGGATGCCAGTCTATGTCACTCTTGTATGCAGGTCTTTCAAAGGATAGCAGTCAGGACTTCTATATTAACTCTTTTCTGCAAAGATGCTATTAAGTTACTCAGAAGCAGTTTTATTCTTTCCAATCTTAATTTGTGGGACTGGAACACTGTTTGGTTAGTGGCGAATTAGGTTTAAGCATTTGCCTGGAATGCAGGAGACCCGGGTTCAATCCCTGGGTCGGGAAGATCCCCTGGAGAAGGAAATGGCAACCCACTCCAGTACTCTTGCCTGGAAAGTTCCATGGATGGAGGAGTCTGGTAGGCTACAGTCCATGGGATCGCAAAGAGTTGGACATGACTGAGCGACTTCACTTTCACTGAAACCAGACACTTTGAATACTTTACCTAGTAGTGCATAAACTGTAAGTTTTAGAGTCTGGCTTATAGGAATAAGCACTCTTTCACAGACTGGTGAGTCTCAGGTACAGTCTGATCTTATTTTGTGGATGTTTCTTTGTCAGCCTCACATAACGTTCCTGAAAACTAGAAAGAAATACTCTATGGGTATCCTAAGTCTCTTTTTGTGCATCCATTTCTTTGATGATACTCTGTCCTTTGAATGGGCTTCCCTTGTGGCTCAGCTGGTAAAGAGTCTTCCTGCAATGTGGGAGACCTGGGCTCTATCCTGAGGTTGGGAAGATCCCCTGGAGAAGGGAACAGCTACCTACTTCAGTAGTCTGGCCTGGAGAAGTCTATTGTCTGTGTAGTCCAGGAGGTCGCAAAGAGTCACACATGACTGAGTGACTTTCACTTTCACTGTCCTGTGAACTCAAGTTGCTTTGTTCTTCCCACAGTATGCGCTTCATTTCCTCAGTCAGAAAGTCTTGCAGGCTGTGCCTATTTTTCCTCCTTGTGACAGCCTGAAAACTTTCTCCATGTAGTAAGTCTTAGCAATCTAAAGGCTTCTCTTTTTATTTTCTTTCTCTCAGATATCACTGTCTTTTATTGCCAAATGTCTATCTATGTCTTGAAAACTTTGTTTCAAGTATTTAGCATGTTTGTCATTTTAAGGCTGAAGGATAAATCTGGTCCTATTATTCTATCTTGGCCAGAAGCAAAGATTTCTCAAGAAAGATGAATTTAAGCAGTTACCTGTCATAGTATGGGGCTTCCCTGGTGGCTCAGAGGTTAAAGCATCTCCTGGAATGAGGGAGGCCCAGGTTCGATCCATGGGTAGGGAAGATCCCCTGGAGAAGGAAATGGCAACCAACTCCAGTACTCTTGCCTGGAGAATCCCATGGAGGGAGGAGCCTGGTAAGCTACAGTCTATGGGGTCACAGTCGGACACAACTGAGCAATTTCACTGTGTCATAGTATAGCATATAAGAAAGATAGATTTAAAGAGTCTCCTTTTGAGGTCTATTATTAGGTTCAGTTCAGTTCAGTCGCTCAGTCATGTCTGACTTTTTGCGACCCCATGAATCCCAGCAGGCCAGGCCTCCCTGTCCATCAGCAACTCCCGGAGTTCACTCAGACACATGTCCATAGAGTCAGTGATGCCATTCAGCAATCTCATCTTCTGTTGTCCCCTTCTCCTCCTGCCCCCAATCCCTCCCAGCATCAGAGTCTTTTCCAGTGAGTCAACTCTTCGCATGAGGTGGCCAAAGTACTGGAGTTTCAGCTTTAGCATCATTTCTTCCAAAGAAATCCCAGGGCTGATCTCCTTCAGAATGGACTGGTTGGATCTCCTTGCAAGTCCAAGGGACTCTCAAGTGTCTTCTTCAACACCATGGTTTAAAAGCATCAATTCTTTGGTGCTCAGCCTTCTTCATAGTCCAACTCTCACATCCATACATGACCACAGGAAAAACAATAGCCTTGACTAGACGGACCTTAGTCAGTAAAGTAATGTCTCTGCTTTTGAATGTGCTATCTAGGTTGATCATAACTTTTCTTCCAAGGAGTAAGCGTCTTTTAATTTCATATCTGCAGTCACCACCTGCAGTGATTTTGGAGCCCAAGAAAATAAAGTCTGACATTGTTTCCACTGTTTCCCCATCTATTTCCCATGAAATGATGGGACCAGATGCCGTGATCTTTGTTTTCTGAATGTTGAACTTTAAGCCAACTTTTTCACTATCCTCTTTCTCCTTCATCAAGAGGCATTTTAGTTCCTCTTCACTTTCTGCCATAAGGGTGGTGTCATCTGCATATCTGAGCTTATTAATATTTCTCCTGGCAATCTTGATTCCAGCTTGTGTTTCTTCCAGTCCAGCATTTCTCATGATGTACTCTGCTTAGAAGTTAAATATGCAGGGTGACCATATACAGCCTCATCGTACTCCTTTTCCTATTTGGACCAAGTCTGTGTTCCATGTCCAGTTCTAACTGTTACTTCCTGACTTGCATACAGATTTCTCAAGAGGCAAGTCAGGTGGTCTGGTATTCCCATCTCTCTCAGAATTTTCCAGTTTATTGTTAGGTTAGCCTCCAGTTATGCTATCCTTTCTTTTTATAAGAATGTCTTCTTTTTTCTACCCTTGATGATTCCCATGATTCACCTGAACATTTTTTAGCAATGCTATCTCTTATTTAGCTCTCTTACAAAGTTTTCAGGTTCACTCTGTGTCAAGTACTGTGTATTCCTTAAGCTTTGAGTGCTGTGATTTTTTTTTCCCCAAAATGTATAATTTTTTAAACTAACAATTTACTTAAACTCTACAGTGTAGCTAGACCATCACCTTCTCTGTCCTATTTTTGTCTTATTATCTCCTCTTTCATGCATTGGAGAAGGAAATGGCAACCCACTCCAACATTCTTACCTGGAGAATCCCAGAGACAGAGGAGTCTGGTGGGCTGCCGTCTATGGAATCACACAGAGTCAGACATGACTGAAGCGACTTAATAGTAATAGTAAACTCAATTATGAATCAGGTCAGGTGGAAACTTGACCTTGATCATTTTAAAGTGATCCCTCCTGTTCATCAAAGGTCAAAACTCTTCTTGACTCTCTCACAAGGCATTGTACTCTATGATTATATCTAAAATTATTTATAATACTTTTTTAAACTTCTTTTCTTTGAAAGTGAAGCCTGTATGAAAACAAATTTTGTCTTCTGTTTTTATTTATGTCATAAATCTCAGTCTTGGGAATTATTTCTAATATTTGATTAATAAATGTTTGCTAAAATCATTATCAAATTTTGAGCTGAATTTTCTATTATCTAATGTAACCTCTTATTTTATATATGAAAATAATTGTGACATCCAATGAAAACAGCAGTGTAGTTTTGTAAAGCATCCAGAAAAGAAACATGGGGCGAAGCTTCCTTGGCAGGATGGATCAGTGAAGGTAGTAAAGGTGAGGGATAAGCACAGAGCTGACAGATATAGCCTATGTAAGGGAAGAGAAAGTGAAACTGTCAATACTTGTAGAGCACATGGCATTGGCAAGAATAAAACAACACAATTCCGTGGCTTATGAATTCTTAATCTTAGTATTAAGAAATGATATGGATTTAACAGAAAAGAAAATATTAACAAGAGGCGGCAAGAATACACAGAACTATTAAAAAAAAATCTTCAAACTCAGATAATCACAATGGTGTGATCACTCACCCAGAGCCAGACATCCTGGAATGTAAAGTCAAGTGGGCCTTATGAAACATCACTACGAACAAAGCTAGTGGAGGTGATGGAATTCCAGTTGAGTTATTTCAAATCCTAAAAAATGATGCTGTGAAAGAGCTGAACTCAATATGCCAGTAAATTTGTAAAACTAAGCAGTGGCCACTGATTGGAAAAGGTCAGTTTTCATTCCAATCCCCAAAATGACAGTGCCAAAGAATGCTCAAACTATCACACATCTGCACTCATATCACATGCTAGTAAAATAATGCTCAAAATTCTCCAAACCAGGCTTCAATAGTATGTGAACTGTGAAATTCCAGATGTTCATGCTGATTTTTGAAAAGGCAGAGAAGCCAGAGATCAAATTGCCAACTGGATCATCAAAAAAACAAGAGAGTTCTAGAAAAACATCTACTTCTGCTTTATTGACTATACCAAAGTCTTTGACTATGTGGATCACAACAAACTGTGGAAAATTCTGAAAGAGATGAGAATACCAGACCACCTGACCTGCCTTCTGAGAAATCTGTATCCAGGTCAGGAAGCAATAGTTAGAACTGTACATGGAACAACAGACTGGTTCCATTAGAGAAAGGGATATGTCAAGGCTGTATATTGTCACCCTGCTTATTTAACTTAATTATTTGCAGAGTACATCATGTGAAATGCCAGGCTGGATGAGGCATAATATGGATTCAAGATTGCCTGGAGAAATACCAATAACCTCAGATATGCAGATGACATTACCCTTATGGCAGAAAGTGAAGAACTAAAGAGCCTCTTGATGATAGTGAAAGAGGAGAGTGAAAAAAAACTGGCTTAAAACTCAACATTCAGAAAACTAAGATCATGATATCCAGTCCCATCACTTCATGGGGAAACAGTGGAAACAGTGACAGACTTTATTTTGGGGGGGCTCCAAAATCACTGCAGATGGTGACTGCAGCCATGAGATTAAGACACTTGCCCCTTGGGAGAAGAGCTATGACCACCATAGACAGCATATTAAAAAGCAGAGACATTACTTTCACAACAAATGTCCGTCTAGTGAAAGCTATGGTTTTTCCATAGTCACACATGGATGTGAGAATTGGACTCTACAGAAAGCTGAGTGCTGAAGAATTGATGCTTCTGAACTGTGATACTGGAGAAGACTCATGAGAATCTTGGACTGCAAGATCCATCTAGTCCATCCTAAAGAAAATCAATCCTGAATGTTCATTGGAAGGACTGATGCTGAAGCTGAAACTCCAATACTTTGGCCAACAGATGCAAAAAACTGACTCATTTGAAAAGACCCTGATGCCCAGAAAGATTGAAGGAAGGAGGAGAAGGGGATGACAGAGGATGAGATGCCTGGATTGGCATTACTGACTCAATGGACATGAGTTTGAGTAAACTCCAGGAGTTGGTGATGGCCAGGTTAGTCTGGCATAGTGCAGTCCGTTGGGTTGCAAAGAGTTGGACAGGACTGAGTGAGTGAACTGAACTGAACTGAACTGAATCTTAGTGTATTGTGTATCACTTATATGACCCTACAGAAAAAATAGGAAAATTTGAGTCATATATTTTAGAATGAATAAAAATAATAATTATAATAATAGAAATATTTGACATCTATTGCATATTTATTCATGAATTTTATGGTAAACACTCTCCAAAGAATTTGACACATAAGACCTCCTTTAAGCCTCACAATAAACCCTGAGGTATGTACTTTTGCATCCATGTTTTCAAGTTGAGAAAGAGAAACTCAAAGAGATTAACAAATTGCCTTATGCTCATACAGCTAGTAAACATCAAAGCCAAGATGAGGATCTTTGCAACCAAAGATGTTAACTATTGGTTTATAATAGTCATGAATCACTGACTCTTGATAGAAAAAGTAGAAAACTCAGATCAAATTTCCTTAAGAAAAAAAATAAATAAAAGAGCTGGGATGACCCAGAGAGATGACATGAGGAGGGAGGTGGGAGAGGGGTTCAGGATTGGGAACTCATGTACACCTGTGGCAGATTCATGTCAATGTATGGCAAAACCAATACAGTATTATTAAGTAAAATTTAAAAAAAAATAGTAAAATAAAATGTATAGGGGATTATTTTAGCCTCTGATAATTTGATCCAGGGCTTCAGTGATGTAATCAGGATGCAATTAAAAAAGAAATTTTACAAGTCTTCCTCTTGCTTTCTTCTTTTTTTTAAAGATCTGCACAAACCATAATTCCTTCATGCAGTTTAGTCCTCTGTTCAGGTAGGTCCCATTGATAGAAAAATAAAATTTTTTTCTTTAACAACAGTGTGGGTAAAATAGCATTTTTTCACCAAAAAAAGTATCTTCTTTCATAATATAATGATATTTATTGGGATGTGCTGTTTTGAATCAACAACTGGCAAGATGAAGAAAACAGGATTGAGCCAAGGGAGAAATTGAGGTTCAGTTATGTTCAAAGAAGAGCTTCAGCCAATTCCATGGGAACTGAGATGACTCTACAAAGTTGTATAACATAAAACCAAGAAAGGTTGGGCCCCACAGCCCTCCAGGAAGCAGCCATTAGGTGTGGAGTTTTTCCAGGAAGGGCAACATGATTTTCAGTATCATTGAGGTGGCTTTCTTTAACTCTCCAATATTGCAGAAGTGCCCAGATATTTTATGTTAGTGGTTGATAAGTTCAACAGATGAAGGAATGAGTGTTGGAGAGGGGACATGGATGAAATATCATGGCATCCATTAGTATAAATATTCTCCCATATTGCACAGCTCAGAAGTAAAAATATGTTTCAGAATATAGCACCTCTACAGCAATAGGCATTAATGGGCTTTCTCATCACATACTTAGTATTTTTTACTTTATATATATATTTTTTCCTTTCCTGCTTTGTACTTTTTCAGCTGTGCTGTCTCTGGTTTTCATTGCTGCAGCTACTGCTGTTACTGCCTAGCTTAACTTAAATCATTTAAGTCTTCAGAGACACATAGAGTTCTTTTCATGGGTCGTTCCCTTTCCTATATACTCTACTGTCTGCTTATCTCACATCTAATTCCCTAGAGAGAGAACGTTATTGTTTTAGCCTCTCACTATTCAATAAAATGTGCCTCTTGGGCAGATTTCTTGTGCCAGGACCTATTATGAGTTGATCTATATAAATGACTGCCTTTGAGTATGTGATGTGGCCAAATTAGTGAGATCACAGGGCATACAACATGATGATCTATTTAGAAAGAACTTCCCAGAAAGAAGTCTGAGTAAGGCAGGGAATAAAGGGGCTACTCAATAGAGGTTGATTTAAACTGAAGCTCATTATCTGACTTACAAATTCATAGTTAACTCCCTTACAGGGGTTTAACACCCCATAATGTTAGACCCAGCCAGGATTGTCAAATTTCAGTCTGCAGTTTATACTCTAGGAAGAGAATTTAAAATGAAGATTATTAGGATAACAATAAACATTCTATACCCATTAAGTAGCAGATAATAAAACTACTCTAGTTAGTTTCAGAAGAAAGAGCTTTATAGTAGGCAACCAGATGCTTACAAAACTTGGGGGAGTGTTGGCACACCTGGCTGCTAATTTGACTTCCAGTAATAACTTTCAATATAGTACCATAGAATTGGTGTGTCAGAAAAGCTCCTTTCTTTTCTGTGATCAGGTCGTTAGGGATTAAGGCTGTCTCTGACACAACACACAGCAAAATCAGCAGCACACACCTCTGCTGGTACCAAAAAATGGTATGAGAAAAGCACAGGGGTGTCTTCTACAGCTGTCCCAGGAAAATCTGACCATAACTCTAAATGCAGCAGAAATATGGGAAGCAGAAGAAATAGAACCTCTGCTTCACGATATTCACTTTCATCTTGCAAACTGTGGCAGGTGTATCTGCCAGCAGAAGATAATCCCACATGGAATCAAGAGGAAGGCAGACTTGAGAAAGTTTCTCTATCTTTAAATCTACAAGGACTAAGCTAATCTGAATCATCTGCCAAATACTCTCAGTGAATTTAATGCTGGTGTCCACAGACACATAGATCAGGGAAATAGGAGAGATGCTCCCCAAATAATAAACCTAAGCATATATGGTCAATTAATTTATGACAAAAGTCTCTTTGAAAAGTGGTGCTGGGAACTGGACAGCCACATGCAAAGCAGTAAAACTGGACCACTATATTATACCAAACACACAAACACAGCAAAATAAATGGAAGATTTCAATTTAAAGCCTACAATCATGAAACATCTAGAAGAAAACAAAAATGGTACATTTCTTGACAAAAGTCTTTGAACTTTAAAAATCTATACCAGTAGCAAAAGCAACAAAAGCAAAAACAAATAAGTGGAACTATATCATACTAAACATATTCTACAGAGCAAAGAAAATCATCAACAAACTGAAAACACAACCTACTGAATAGGAAAAAAAAAAGATTTGAAAATCATTTATT
The DNA here is from genome assembly GCA_006410875.1 of Neotragus pygmaeus. Classification (NCBI taxonomy): domain Eukaryota; kingdom Metazoa; phylum Chordata; class Mammalia; order Artiodactyla; family Bovidae; genus Neotragus; species Neotragus pygmaeus. Next base: position 1,371,435 of record SJYV01022790.1, read on the forward strand.
TTCAAATGGGATAATATCTAAAATATGTAAAGAAATTGTACAGGTCAATAGCAAAAAAAGAAAGAAAGAAAAAAAAAAAAAGAAAACAACTGGTACTAAGCCCATGCTTGTACTGCTCATCATACAATAGGCCAATAAATCAAGAGACAAGTTGTTTGGGGAAGGAACGTGGACTTTATTTGGACAGCCAGCAGACAGAGAAGAAAATGAACTAGTTGCCAGGGTCCAGCCCCAGTGGATCCAGAGTGANGCCCATGCTTGTACTGCTCATCATACAATAGGCCAATAAATCAAGAGACAAGTTGTTTGGGGAAGGAACGTGGACTTTATTTGGACAGCCAGCAGACAGAGAAGAAAATGAACTAGTTGCCAGGGTCCAGCCCCAGTGGATCCAGAGTGATTTGAAGGTGGGGACGGAGTCGGCATCCTTGGAAAAATACATATTTAATTACAGATATATAGAGAGATTAGAAACAGATAGTGTAGTAGGAAAATTAGTGGAGAAAAAGAGGCTGAATAACTTGGTTTATGTGGAATAGCATCCATGCTCCAGATGGGAATTCAGCCAGAAANATGGCTGGATGGCATCACGGACTCGATGGACGTGAGTCTGAGTGAACTCCGAGAGTTGGTGATGAACAGAGAGGCCTGGCGTGCTCCAATTTATGGAGTTGCAAAGAGTCAGACACGACTGAGCGACTGAACTGAACTGAACTTGGGAAGCTGTGTGATTGAAGGTGATACACTTAGGCAAAGAGTCTGCATGTGTGCTTATTCACTCAGTTGTGTCTGACTCTTCGCCACCTCCTGGATGTAGCCTCTCAGGCTCCTCTGTGCATGGGATTCTTCAGGCAAGCATACTGGAGTGGGTTGTCATTCCCTTTCCAGGGGATCTTCCCAACTCGGGGATCAAACTTGGGTCTCCTGCATTGCAGTTAGACTCTTTACCCTCTGAGCCACCAGGGAAGCCCCAGGCAAAAAGCCTAGATCCCTCAAATAACTGACATGGACACTTATACTGAACTTTCTGTGTGCAAAATATAAATTACTACTATGTTAAATTACGGGCTTCTCTGGTAGCTCAGCTGGTAAAGAATCCACCTGCAATGTAGGAGACTCCAGTTCAATTCCTGGGTCAGGAAGATCCACTGGAGAAGGGATAGGCTATCCACTCCAGTATTCTTGGGCTTCCATAGTGGCTCAGCTGGTAAGGAATCCCCCTGCAATATGAGAGACCTGGGTTCGATCGCTGGGTTGGGAAGATCCTCTTGAGAAGGGAACTGCTACCCACTCCAGTATTCTGGCCTGTAGAATTCCATGGACTATATAGTCCATGGGNATAGTGGCTCAGCTGGTAAGGAATCCCCCTGCAATATGAGAGACCTGGGTTCGATCGCTGGGTTGGGAAGATCCTCTTGAGAAGGGAACTGCTACCCACTCCAGTATTCTGGCCTGTAGAATTCCATGGACTATATAGTCCATGGGTTGCAGAGTCAGACACAATGTCATTTTTACTATGTTAAATTACTGAAATTGAGCGGATTTTCTATCAAAACAACTTGTATGGAGTTAACTATTGAAATGCACAATATACCATGTTTAGATGTCAAGATTTTCAATCAGAAATAATTCACTTTACAAATGAATTGTCCTTATATTTTTTAATGATTTCCTCATTTTCAAAAAATTCAAGGTTTAGTCAATTAAGTTTAAATTTTAAACATGTTCTTATTCATGGATGCCACATTTTACTTCATTGTTTTCAAGCCCTAAAGTAAGGTTTTCATTTTTCTCAAGCAGGTCTTTCCTGTCACTTTGAAATGAGAATAAGTCAATCAAAAATGGCCTGATTTAGGTATATGCCCACATTACTTTTCTTCAGTGTAAAGAGACTAAATCTATCTCTACCACCTAGAATAGATTAGGCTCTGGATAACAATTTGTTGACTGAACAATGAAATTAATGCTGTCATTTTTCAACACACATTATCAGCACACCCTTCCATACTGAGAAAATTGTCTTTTAATTGTAAGATAAATATTTTTACTTTTTATGATTAGAACTGCATTTGCATGTGTGCCTCTTTGCTCATATAATGCATTTACATCTTTTCTTAATGTGAGAACTCCACTCAGAGCAGATGAAGGCCCTCTTTATTCCATAAATAATACCTATTCCTCATAGTATACACAATAATAATAGTTCAGATTTATTGTGTCAGATGGGTGCTTTCAAAATTGTGTCACTATTCCTCATAATAACTCTTCAATAGGCATTATGAGGCCACGCTACAATGAAAAGTTCAAGATTGCTGAGAGTACCTTATTCAAACAATGAGTTTTAAAGACCAACTGTGATTTATTTTCCAAAGGCCATTATTTTTCTACCATTTCATTCCATGAAGTATATTGACTGACGTAATTTGTACACATCTACATGGCCTTAAAGTGATTTTGCTGCACATAGTATTTGTAATCAACACTACTTAATTCCTCTATTCAACAGCCAGTGGGACAGCTAGTATCAGGAGGTTTTCTGATATACTTCCTGTTCTGCCTGAGAACTCTGTTTGTTCTAAGACCTCACTATAGTGATTCTGTTTACCAGTTGGAATATGATACTAGAAAACTTACTGGATAAACCAGTGATTTTGTTTGTGATAAGTCCAACCTCTGACAAAAAACAATCGCAAAGCACTGGATGGTTTCTAGGCTTTCAGCTTGCTTCCCAATCTCTTAACACAGTTTGGTAATTTAGAGTGTGGGCTCTGAGGCCAGGCAGAGTCAGATTCCAGACTCAGATATTCCATTTACCAGCCATATGACCTAACACCAGTTTCATAACCTCTGTGGTCATCAGTTTCTTCAACAGTCTGTTTCATGAAAATGATTTAAGATTAAATAAATGAATCCATATAAACCAGTTAACACACTGACAAGCAAGTATAACTGTTTAAATAAATAAATAGATACCAATTTTTACTGGTCTAGATTTCTTATTTACCAATTTCTAGTTTTGCATGTTTGACTCTCTCACTGGAAACGTCCTTGTTCCACAGAAGAGGATCATGGTATTATTTTTCCTGTTTGAGTAAATTTACATGGGACACAGAACTAAAATCCAATAATCAAAAAAATGAGGGGAGAAACCTAGTTAGAGAAAAATATTGAAGAAATGTGATAAGGATTCCATAGAGTGATTTAAGTAGCATGTTAATTGACATACACATCTTAAATATCTATCATTTCTAGTGAATATGAAAAGGTATGCATATTGATAATTAGTTTTTTTAATGTTTTATATATGAATGACAGTATTTATGGGCCTTTGGCACAGAAGTAGCTCAAAGGAAAGAGGATCCATCATATAACATGGTATCTTTCAAACTCCCTACTTTTTGAAAAAGTTATATTTTTATTTGTCTTTTACAAGAACACCTAAAGATGTGATGAGACTAATATTTTAATCCTTTTTATCAGTTATCCTAAATATTTTCAGAAGTTAGAAAATTTAGTATTATTTAAAATCACTCTTGCTAAGGATATTTTAGGGAATGCTCTCAACCAGCTGCAACTCCATGAAAACTCAAGAGAAACTGTTATTCCGGCTGACTATACGATGATTAAACAAACACAAGAAACAAAGCACTGTCAAAAATTGACAATTGGTAAGGTGTCAGCATTTAACTAGTATCCATCTAAGAAAATATTTTATTAAAAAATAATTTTAAACAATAAACTCTGTCATCTTGAGAAGATAATTCCAGAGTTTCCTATCTCCTCCACATTTTAGGACTTTGTGTTCTTCAGTGTAGGAGGAAAGAGCCAAACAGGAATTTGTTTTTATAATGTTAAGTACCTCTAAATACAAACCAAATTTTTTTTAAGTAGCATTAAAAATTATTGGAATTCTTCAACTAACCAGGTATTTAATATATTCATGAAACTCATCCTTTTTATAAGCCTCAAATGGAGCAAATTATACAAATCATCTAAAATATTTTNTTATAATGTTAAGTACCTCTAAATACAAACCAAATTTTTTTTAAGTAGCATTAAAAATTATTGGAATTCTTCAACTAACCAGGTATTTAATATATTCATGAAACTCATCCTTTTTATAAGCCTCAAATGGAGCAAATTATACAAATCATCTAAAATATTTTTATAATATACTAACTCAAGATTTGATGGTCATTGTAAAATAATTTTATATTGAGCATATTTTGCATTGCTATAAAAATAACTTATTGTAATACAAAGAAATATTATTGTAATAAAAAATTATGAAAAAATAATACCCATAGTCATGCCCATATTTTTAGCCTTTTTGTATGAATACTTTAAAAGTCAGAATGGATTCCAGCAATCAAGCAGGCAGCCTTGCTTGTGTCCTGTCCCTTAAAGTCATGGGCTGTCACTTCTCCCCACATGTGGCATTCTAGTCTGCTGACCATCATTTCCATCTTCCAACAAGCAACTCCTTGCTCTGTGAGGAAGAGCGTACATTCTCAGTGTAAATTAAAATGCAAGTCCCTCTTTCCCTGGTGATGGATGAACTTTGTGGCAAGTCCAAGTAGTCTCTTCCTAAGTGTCCATCACAGAACTTACCTCACCTCATCAAAGAAAAGAAAATGAAATAACTCAGCTCTGAACTGCAAAACAGAGCTAATGAAATTCAGTATGTCCCAAGCCAGTTGCTCACACTGATTGTGTAAAAACATGTTTCACATCTCATACTTGATTTACAGTACAGCTTATCAGAAAGTAACTTTATCTATTTTTTCCAATTAAACAATGTAATGTTCTAACAAAAAAAAAAGAATACATATAATATTTTGCACAGGAAAGGAAACCATAAACAAGATGAAAAGACAGCCCTCAGAATGGGAGAAAATAGTTGCAAATGAGGCAAGTGACAAAGGATTAGTCTCCAAAATACAGGAGCAATTCATGCAGCTCAATGTCAGAAAAACAAAGAATCAAAAAATGGGAAGAAGACCTAAATAGACATTTCTCCAAAAAAGACATACAGATGGCCAATAAACACATGAAAAGATGCTCAACATCACTCATTATTAGCAAAATGCAAATCAAAATTACAATGAGGTATCACCTCATGCCAGTCAGAATGGCCATCAACAAAAACTCTACAAACAATAAATGCTGGAGAGGGTGTGGAGAAAAGGGAAACAACTCACACTGTTGATGGGAATGTAAATTGATACAGCCACTAAGAAGAACAATATGGAGGTTCCTTAAAAAACTAAAAATAGAAGCGCACATGACCCAACAATCCTACCACTGGCATACACTTGGTGAAAATCATCATTCAAAACTACATACACACCCCAACATTAATTATATTACCATCTACAATAGCCAGGACATAGAAACAACCTAAGCGTTCATCAAGAAATGAATGGATAAAGAAGATGTGGTACATATATACAATGGAATATTACTCAGCCATAAAAAGGAATGAAACTGGGTCATTTATAGAGATGTGAATGGACCTAGAGACTGTCATACAGAGTGAAGTAAATCAAAAAGTGAAAAACAAATATAATATATTAATGCATATATGTATTCAGTTCAATTACTCAGTTGTGTCCAACTCTTTGCCACTCCATGAATTGCAGCATGCCAGGCCTCCCTGTCCATCACTAACTCCCAAAGTTCACCCAAACTCATGTCCAACGAGTCAGTGATACCATTCAGCCATCTCATCCTCTGTCGTTGCCTTCTCCTCCTGACCCCAATCCCTCACAGCATCAGAGTCTTTTCCAATGAGTCAACTCTTCGCATGAGGTGGCCAAAGTATTGGAGTTTCAGCTTCAGCATCAGTCCTTCCAATGAACACCCAGGACTGATCTCCCTTAGAATGGACTGGCTGGATCTCCTTGCAGTCCAAGGGATTCACAAGAGTCTTCTCCAGCACCACAGTTCAAAAACATCAATTCCTCAGCACTCAATTTTCTTCACAGTCCAACTCTCACATCCATACATAACCACTGCAAAAATCACAGCCTTGAGTAGACGGACCTTTGTTGGCAAAGTAAAGTCTCTGCTCTTTAATATGCTATCTAGGTTGGTCATAACTTTCCTTCCAAGGAGTAAGCATCTTTTAATTTCATGGCTTCAATCACCATCTGCAGTGATTTTGGAACCCAAAAAAACAAAGTCTGACACTGTTTCCACTGTTTCCCCATCTATTATAAAATCTAAAAAAAAAAAAAAAAGGGTAAAAATGATTTCATTTGCAAAGCAGAAATAGAAAACAATGTATGGATACCAAGGGGAAAAGGGTGGGGGTGAATCAGGAGATTGGAATTGACATATATACACCACTAATACTACACAAAATATATAACTAACGAGAAACTACTGTATAGTTCAGGGAACTAGATTCACCATGGTGACCTAAATGGGAAGGAAATCCAGAAAAGGGGATATATATGTATGTACAGCTGATCATTTTGCTGTATGGTAGAAACTAACAAACATTGTAAAACAACTATACTCCAATAAAAATTAATTTTAAAATAAATATTATATATAATAAAAATTTTGCATTCTGCTTGTTCCATTTATTGTAACTACTTTCAATATCATTAAATATTCTTTCTAAAAAAATTTAATTTTTATATATCATTTTAACATAGGTGTTCATTTATTCTCTAATATAGAATAATAAAATCATTATATTCTTTATATTAAAATTAATTCTATTTCAAATATCATTATGCGTAACTTTTAACTTACATTTCTTGGAAAAAAGCTCTCATAACTAACATTACTGACCCAAGAGGGAATGAGTGAACATCACTGACATGCCCTTCCCTACTATTTAACAATCAGCATAGCTTTCTTAACCTGAGACACGAGCATTTGAAGTTTTTAAAATTTGAATTCCCTTCATTATAAGTGGAGTTAAATTTTTTTTTAACATCAGCTGTATTTATTTTATCAACAATCCACTGCTTGTGACCTTGATTTTCTTTTCAAGTGATGTCAACTTTAAAATACTTATATAAAAAAATAAATAAAATAAAATAAAATACTTATATATACAGAGTAAGAAACTCAGGACAATCTGTGTGATTCTTGACTTAGAAGTTCTGCTACTCAAGTCAAGAATACGTTTAGATTTTATTCAATGCTCCTGAATCACCTTGTTTCTAAGGCTAAATCTTGTTATTAATTGTTCATTAACTTATTTTTCTTATCAAGTTACAAAATCTACAAATGTTTAAGAATACTTATATACCTAGGAATAAATTTACCTAAAGAAACAAAAGACCTATATATATAGAAAACTATAAAACACCGATGAAAGTCATCAAAGATGACACAAATAGATGGAGAAATAAGACCATATTCATGGATTAGAAGAATCAACACAGTGAAAATGAGTATAATACCCAAAATAATCTATAGATTCAACACAATCCTTGCCAAGTTACCAATGGTATTTTGCACAGAACTAGAACAAATAATTTCAAAATTCATATAGAAACACACACACACACACAACTTGAATAGGCAAAACAATCTTGAGAAAAGAAGAATGGAACAGGAGCAATCAACCTGCCTGACTTCAGACTACACTACAAACCTACAGTCATCAAGACAATATAATACTGGCACAAAGACAGAAATATAGATCAATGGAACAAAACAGAAAACCCGGAGATAAATCCATGCACCTATTGACTCCTTATTTTTGACAAAGGAGGCAAAAATATACAATGGAGAAAAGACAATCTCTTTAACAAGTGGTGCTGGGAAAACTAGTCAACCACCTGTAAAAGAACGAAACTAGAACACTTTCTAACACCATACACAAAAATAAACAAATGGGACCTAATTAAACTTAAAAGCTTTTGCACAGTGAAGGAAACTATAAGCAAGGTGAAAAGGCAGCCTTCAGAACAGGAGAAAATAATATCAAATGAAGCAAATGACAAAGAATTCATCTCCAAAATATAAGATCAACCCATGTAGCTCAATACCAGAAAATAAATGACCCAATCAAAAAACAGGCCAAAGAACTAGAGAGACATTTCTCCAAAGAAGACATACAGATGGCTAACAGAAACATGAAAAGATGCTCACCATCACTCATTATTGGAGAAATACACACCAAAACTACAATGAAGTACCAGTCAGAATCAGTTCTGTTCAGTTCAGTCGTTCAGTCGTGTCCGACTCTTTGCGACCCCATGAATCACAGCACGCCAGGCCTCCCTGTCCATCACTAACTCCCGGAGTTCACCAAAACTCATTTCCATCGAGTTGGTGATGCAATCTAGCCATCTCATCCTCTGTCGTCCCCTTCTCTTCCTGCCCCCAATCCCTCCCAGCATCAGAGTCTTTTCCAATGAGTCAATTCTTCACATGAGTTGGCCAAAGTATTGCAGTTTCAGCTTTAGCATCAGTCCTTCCAAAGAACACCCAGAGCTGATCTCCTTTAGAATGGAGTGGTTGGATCTCCTTCCAAGGAGTAAGCGTCTTTTAATTTCATGTGTGCAATCACCATCTGCAGTGATTTTGGAGCCCCCCAAATAAAGTCTGACAGTGTTTCCACTCCTTCCCCATCTATTTCCCATGAAGTGATAGGACTGGATGCCATGATCTTAGTTTTCTGAATGTTGAGCTTTAAGCCAACTTTTTCACTCTCCTCTTTCACTTTCATGAAGAGGCTTTTTAGCTCCTCTTCCCTTTCTGCCATAAGGGTGGTGTCATCTGCATATCTGAGGTTCTTGATATTTCTCCTGGCAGTCTTGATTCNGTGCCAAAAAATTGATGCTTTTGAACTGTGATGTTGGAGAAGACTCTTGAGAGTCCCTTGGACTGCAAGAACATCCAACCAGTCCATCCTAAGGGAGATGAGTCCTGAGTGTTCACTGGAGGGACTGATGTTGAAACTGAAACGCCAATACTTTGGCCACCTGATGCGGAGAGCTGACTCATTTGAAAAGACCCTGATGCTGGGAAACATTGAAGGCTGGAGGAGAAAGGGATGACAGAGGATGAGATGGTTGGATGGCATTATGGATACCATGGACATGGGTTTGGGTCGACTCCGGGAGTTGGTGATGGACATGGAGGCCTAGAGCGCTGTGGTTCATGGGATCTCAAAGAGTCGGACACAACTGAGAGACTGAACTGAACTGAACTGAAGCACTTATCCATGTATTATAAAAATATATATGAATAAAATATAAACAGACTCAAGAGATACAGAAAACAAACTCATTGCAAGTGAGGATTGGAAAGGAAAGAAGGATGATATAGTAGTAGGGAATTAAAAAGTTCAAACTACTATGTAAAACTGTAAGGATATATTGAAAATATATATAGAAAAGATATAGAAAATAATTTATAATAAGTTTAAATGGAGTATAATCTACAAATATAAAATTGCTGAATCACTATGTTGTACACCTAAAACTAATATAATATTGCAAATCAAGTATACTTCAATTCCTAAAACAAACAAAAATACTCACCAATATCTGAGAATATACCTATACCATACAGTGTTATACAAACCCAGCTTGGGAAATGACATACTGACTCTCTGTGCTATGTCAGAGAGTTGTGATTCACACATAACAGTATTATTCAGAATAATTATTTCCAGGTTAGCTGCTTCTATTTTGCAAAAATGATTTCCTTAGTTAGAGTAAGGAAAGAATACCTTTCCTTAGTTAGGTACCTGAATAGGATATTTCTGCTATTTACCTTTCTAAAGGCTCAACTATCAAATCATCTCTCAAAATTTTAATATCTATATTTAAATACCCTGAACTTTTCACCACAAGTGATCTGGCACCAGGTTATTCCTTTTTTTTTTCAAATTTCTGGAAAATTTGGACTGAAATGAGTTTGATCAACAATGTGGATTTGTATTGATAAACTCTTTCCTTTTATTCTTATGTATAAATTATCTTTTACAGTCGTTTCTTATTGATTACTTTAAAATCTCCAAACATTTCACAATTCCTATTTGTTTGGATTCAGTCCAAATAAAACTAATGTCAAATTATTCAACCCACTTTTTTCAAATTCTATTACTATAAGTCTCAAAGCTGAGGAAATTAGACGCATAATTACATGGGAAAGCAGATATTGCACTGACCTCAGTTGAGACAACCTGTAGTCATCTGGGTTTCTCTTGTGAGCAGGGGCCCTATTGAAGCTGTATTTCCACAGGTCAATGACAACGTCTTTTCCCCTCAAAGGTAGAAATTATTTGCTACGTGAAACTCCTTAATGAGTGAAACTCAGCTTTAAAATGGGAGAGAACTTGGGACAGATAACTAATTATTCTCTCTCTCCTCCCACAGATTCATGAGAAATTAGAAAATCACTTTAAAATAATTTTTGTTTACCTTTTCAGCTTTTTATCATCAAGAAATAAAAGATCATAAAGCTTTATGAAATTCATATGTCACTTATTAAAAGTTGTAATTCTCAGTTCCATCTAGATAAAAATCATTAGAATGGCACTAAGTTTTATGAATTGTCAGGATATTTTTTTTCCTCCTGTAGAGTTAGTAATAAAAAGGAGAACATTAACTCAAATAAGAAACTTCACATTAGTTATAGAAAAGAATCTCTAGAAAAATCTATTAGTAATTATTTAATTCTGCTGCTGCTAACCATTTGCTATCAGAATGATAGCATGATTTCTACTGTCAATATTACTTTCTCTTCAAGGAAAGAAAGCACAAAGTTTACTACCATTCAGTTTTCTTTGTAGAATGATTTGGTTACATGAAGTTTCTAAATTTATGTATTCTTGCAGGTTTTTTTCAACAAGATCACTTACAGCTTTGAGAATCAATTTTCCTAGCAATATAATGGTTTTCTTACACACTCAACTACACACAGGTTTTACTCATTTTTCGGGACTGTGTGTTCCAACTAATTAGTTCCACCGAATTTTGAACATTTTAAAAATAACACATAGCATAAAAAAGAAAATGATACAATACTACAATGTCCACCCACTAGGATAAACTAACTTTGTGACAGCTTGATTATCACATTATTGCTTCTTACTTGAAACATCTTCCAATAGTTGCATAATTAAAGGTTAGAAAAAAACAACTACCACAGGAATAATAACAATGATAATATAATAAATTGCATGAAAGAGATTAAATTCATATGATAAACATAATAATAGAAGTTTTCTGATATTTGGCTTATATAACATTGATTTCAGTTCTCTTTAACACAGATACTACTGATCACAAAGTAACTGTTATAAGAATACCAGCCAGCTAGAGCCTATGAGCTGATTAGCATAAGGAAAATCTATACTTGTGAATACAGACAAAACCTAGCTTTGCAGAACACAATGAATGTGATTGGCATAACTATTTGACCTCTAGTTAAAGGGGGAATTCTTGTGATTCCATTCTTCCTTTAGAGTCACTGTATGAAATGAAGGCAGAATGCTCTCATTCTAACCCTTTCCATTCCTCTTCTCTCCTCTATTATCAACTTATAAAGCTTTTGCTGCAAGTCTTAAGATTCTGCTTGTGTGAAAAAGGAGCAAAATGTTGCCATTAGAAACTTTAGTTTGGCTCACTTACCGTCCTGGAAACAACAACAAAAAGAAGCAAAAGAGAAATGTAGTTTGTAAGTGCTTTAAAGAATGGCCAAAATGATGAAAACCAATCTAACAAAGAAGTTGTAAATCAAATAGCCAACACTTTGCTTTATACAATCAGTATCATTTCCTCTATTAGATTGAAAAGTACATTGAGACTAAAAAGTCAGCTTTTTTTACAGTGTTAAAATAACTTTTTTTCATATGTCTATGTATCTTACTATTGTAGGGAGTAAAAGCACTTTCATAAAGTCTACATGGTGATGTGCCTTGGATGAAGTTTGGATTGTGACTCAGCTTCAAACAACAAAAGTCAGAATATGTATCTCTCTAATAATTATTTGCAGAATATGTATCTCTCTAATAATTATTTGCTGAAATTACTGCTCATAAAACAAATATTTGAGATGTAGCCAACACTTATTTTATTCCAGTTTCTCTTCTAAGTGCTTACAGGTATTAACTCATTTGGCCCTATTAACAATCCTATAAAGGAGGAATTAATATTTTCTCCATTTTATAGATAAGAGTACTGACAGCCAGTAAGGCAAAGGTTCCCAGATCTCATAAATAATCATACTGGAATTCAAAAGCAGGCAGTCTTGTTTCAAATTTTCATTCTCTAAATCACTACATAAGATATGTCAATACAAAGTACCTGATTAAGGAGATAATATGATACTGTGGAACTGGATTTGAACTCTAAAATTTTCCACAAACAAGCTATCTGTTGTATTGTATTGGGATTCAGTTTTCCCATTTTTAAAGCAAAGGACACTATTTTCATATTATATGTATAGTTCATATATATGCATGTGGTGTGGATACTGGCTCAGTCGTGTCTGACTTTTTGTGACATTTTTTATGACTCTATGGACTGTAGGGTCCATAAAGTCCATGCTCCTCTGTCTGTGGAATTCTCTAGGCAAAAATACTGGAGTGGGTTGTCATTTCCTTCTCCAATATATATGCATACTTTAAACATTATGAAGTATATTTTGCACGTTTTTTTTTCTAAAATTAATGCTGATCTCCATTTATCTACTGTGTTCCAAGGGGACTTCTTTACAACAATGAAAGTGGCATTATTGCAAGTCTCTGGATCAACATAATGTTGTATCTACTTTCTCTCTGTACCCACTTTATAAGTAGTAAGTGAGTTCATCTTTCTACTCTGAATTTGTTGCATTATTTCTGTGCTATAACTTAGAGTAATCATTCACATAATTGAAATTTGCTGATGACCAGGTTTTCTGAATTCTGTGTTCCAGTGGAAAAAAAATTTGTCAGGCACACTATGGATAACATGTCCAACACTGCTCTTTTTTACAAAGTTTTATTGAGAGGTAATTGAAATGCATCATTTTATGTTTTTCCCATAGTCATGTATGGATGTGAGAGTTGGACCATAAAGAAGGCTGATACTTTGAAAAACTGATACTTTGAAACTGTGGTGTTGGAGAAGACTCCTGAGAGTCCCTTGGACTGCAAGGAGATCAAACCAGTCAATCCTAAAGGAAATCACTCCTGAATATTCATTGGAAGGAATGAGTCTTAAGCTGAAGCCCCAATACTTTGGCCATCTGATGCCAAGAATTGACTCATTGGAAAAGAATGAGATTACTGGGAAAGATTGAAGGCGGGAGAAGCGGGTGACAGAAGATGAGATGGTTGGATGGCATCACAGCTCAATAGACATGAGTTTGAGCATGCTCTGGGAGTTAGTGATGGATAGTGAAGTCTGGTGTGCTGCTGTACATGAGGTCACAAAGAGTTGGACATGACTGAGCTACTGTGAACTAAACCAATATAACATGCTGGTCCGATTTACATATGTTGTGAAGCGATTGCAATAATAGGTTCAGTTGACATTCATCTTCTCATATATTATAAATACAATAAATAGATAAGAGAGAAAAAAGGAAAATGATATTCTTTCTATTGACATTGTTTTTGAACATTTGATATAAAGGTTTTTTGCATCATGAAGAGGAAAATGAGCCCTTATGCAATGATCATAAAACCCTACAGGTGAGAATATTTTAAAATGCAATAGTCATATTCTGAAACAATTGTCTTAAAAATTGAATGTAACATAAAAGCAAATATAAGTAAATAAAAATCATTTGGTAAAACTCTTGGCCTTTCAGATTATGGTAAATTTTCATGGAAATACTTTGTGAAGACTAAGATGAAAGTAAAGTGAGGAAATGATATTAAAACTCCATCTTTTTCAGAAAGATTTTTCAAAACACATAAATATCATGCCCTTTTACCACCGTGTGGTTAATATAGGCCCTTTGTCTTAAAGTAATATATGTATATAATTATAAGGGGCATTGAAATAAAGATTTCATATTTTGATGGATATTTAATAACCATTTTGACACCAATTTTATGCTGACCAAAGACCATAACCCTTAATTAATTTTCCACCACATTAATGCAAAAGTGAAAAAGAAGAATTAAATAACTTTTTCTCACTTCTTTGTTCATTCTTCTGAGTCTAGCCAAATTTTCCCCAAATACTTCCCATAAAGTACATTATATAAACCTTGACAACAAATTGGATTTAAGGGTCCACTTCCGTGTATCACTGTATGAAAAATGCTTTATATTCTATGCTTACTTGTCTAGTGAATTCTTAGGATATGAAAATATGCTATAGATTGCAGATACACTGGAGAAAAACATATCACTCTTCTGTGATGTATATCTCATAGAAGAATATATCTTAGATGCATCAGTTGATGTTTTTCAGTTTTCACCTATGCCTTTCTTCTGTATGTTGTGTGTATGGATGATGGTACAAACTTTGAACTGAATTAAATATTTTATAAATTATATTCATCTTTTATTCCCTACAAGGTTAGTCATTTTTGGAAAAGTTATTGCTTAGTTTTTTCCTGGAACTTCCCTGTTGAAAGGATTGTTGATCATATTAAGGTTTTTAACATTTCACAGTTTTTTACAACTGTATCTTAGTCTGTCTTGCTGCCTCATTTCTACTTCATTCAATTATATTTTGTACATGGCCCCTAGCAAGTGATTGTATATATTGATAATGTGATCTAATCACCTTTCCATTTGACCTTTGAGCATATATATATTAATGTGATCTAATTATTTTTCCCTGTGTTACATTAGGTCAGTTGTCTGACAGGATCATTTATTTATTTCTGGCTCAACTTATTATTAATTATTTTTTTGATTCACGCTTAAAGTATACATATGGTATAATTCAAAGTTCTGTGGGTTTTGAAAGTGGATAGATATATGTAACCATCACCATAATCCAGACATAGAAGAGTTCTATCACTCCATAAAATGACATTATGCGGAAATTTTGTTAGTTTCTCCCCCAACTACTGATCTTTATTCTATTTTTATAATATAACCTCTTCTAAAATACCTCATAAGTGCAATCATATAATATATAGTGTTCTCTGTCTGGCCACTTTCACTCTGCATAATGTGTTTGTGATTTATTCATGTTGTTTGCTATATCAGTAATAGTTTTCCTTTACTTTTGCTCAATAATATTCCAGTTTATCCACTTACTGATTCAAGGGCATTGAGTTGTTTCTAGTTTATGATTATCATGAATAAAGTTGTTAAAATATGTGTGTACAGGTTTGGGGATTAGTATGTTTACATTTTCTTTAGGTAAATATTTAAAAGTATAGTTACTGGGACATTTAGTAAGTGTGAACAGCTGTTTTCCAAAGTGGCTGTATCAGTGTGCACTTCAACCTGCAGTATAGAAGAGTTCCAGCTATTCTATGCCTCTCTAGTACTTGATATGATCTTATTTTATTTATAATGTTCAGTTCAGTCACTCAGTCGTGTCCGACTCTTTGCCACCCCATGAATCGCAGCACACCAGGCCTCCCTCTCCATCACCAACTCCTGGAGATCACTCAGACTCACGTCCATCGAGTCCGTGATGCCATTTAGCCATCTCATCCTCTGTCATCCCCTTCTCCTCCTGCCCCCAACCCCTCCCAGCATCAGAGTCTTTTCCAATGAATCAACACTTCTCATGAGGTGGTCAAAGTACTGGAGTTTCAGCTTTAGCATCATTCCTTCCAAAGAAATCTCAGGGCTGATCTCCTTCAGAATGGACTGGTTGGATCTCTTTGCAGTCCAAGGGACTCTCAAGAGTCTTCTCCAACACCACAGTTTAAAAGCATCAATTTTTCGGCGAATGTTGGCCATTGTGAAATATGTTCTAGGGAGACCTAGAACAAACTCAGACCACCACCACCAACAGCCTCTCCCCTTGGCCAGATAGTAATAATCACTTGCATGAGTTATCTCATAACAGAAATTTCTGATAAAGAAAACAGAACAGACAAGTTACCACCAGCTGAAAGAACTGGGGAGAGGCCAAGAGGGAAGAGGAGACCCCAACCAATAATATGCCCTGCCAATTTCCTAGAAACCCTTATGCTGGAATCCATCTTGGTTGAGAAATGCATGGGCCACCAAGAAAGATCTTGGTAACAGACCAAGGTAACAGATATAATAGCATCTTATTGTAATTTAAAAAAAAAAAGCTTATTTGAGATGTAATTGATATAAACTAAGTAGTTACAATATCTCATGTTTATTTCTTCACGTAGATTCAGATGTCCATTTGGTGTTGTATTACTTCTAAAAGGACTTTCTTTAATATTTTCAGCTGTGCAGATCTCCTGGTGACAATGTTCTTTTAACTTTTGTATGCTTTCATTTTAGAATAAAATTTTCCCTGGGTATAGAATTCTAGATTAGTTGTGTGTGTGTGTGTGTGTTTTGCCCCTTTTTTCTTTTGATAGTTTAACTATGCTGTCTTTATACTTGTTTTATTAATATTTCAAAAAAAAATCTGTTGACATCTCCATCTTTGTTTCTCTGTCTATAATGTATTCTCTTCCCCACTGGCTTTTAGGATGTTTTTTTATAACTGATTTTGAGCAATTGGATTATGATGTGCAAGTTATCATTTTCTTTCCAGGCAAAGTTTTCTCTATGTTTTTGTGTTTTGAGTTCTGTGAATTTATAGTTTTCATCAAATTAGAAAACTCTGGGGTCACTATTTCTTCTATTTTTATCTATTCCTCTCTACTCTCTTTTGGGCATTATTGTTATATATGTTTCAGAACTTTGGAAGCTGTTTAAATTACTGTTTCTCTAGTTATATATTTTTTAAATTTCTTCTGTTTCATTTTGAAAATTATTATCAACTTTATTTGCTTTGTCTTCAAATTTACTAATCTTCTATAATATCTAACCAGGCAATAATTCCATCTAATGTAATTTTCATCTCACATATTTTAGTTTTTAATTCTAGAAGTGTGATTTGTGTTTCTGTTTCTCTGCTACTCTTTAAAATATATTTATATAAAGTGTCTGAACTTAACTCTTTGTACTTATGGAATATACAGTAGATATCTGCTAATTCTAATACCTATGTGAGTTCAGGGTCAGTTTTGATGGGTTGATTCTTTCCCTTAAGTCATATTTTCTGACTTCTTTTCATGCCTGGTGACATTTTACTGACATTTTTAGATTGTCATGTTCTCCGTGTTTTGATATTATTATGAAATTCTTAATTTTTCTCTAGGATGCAGGTAAGTTGCTTGGAAACAGTTGGATACTTTCAGGTCTTGCTTTTGAGATTTATTAGCTGGACCTCAGTCTAGGATCAATTATTACCACTGACCAAAAAATTTGTGTGCTCCATCAAATATTCTGTGAATTATGAGATTTTCTAGTATTATTGGTGAGAACAGGCTCTCTTCCTAGCCTTGTATGTGTGTAAAACACTGTTTCCTTTTATCTTTTTCAAGTGATTCTTTTCCTAACCTTAAGTAATTGCTTCACATGTATATGTACTCAGGTGAATACTGAAAAAAACTCCTCCCCACTGTCCAGAATTCTATAGCTCTCTCCCCTCTTTAGACTAGCAACATTGTGCTCCTGGGATTCTTCATTTCAGAGTTTTCTGGTAAAATTTGTATTTTTCTTTTCTCCATATGCCACAACTTGAAAGCTCTCTCAAGGAAGTGACCTGGGGCAATCTTAAGAACCACTTGCCTTGTTTTTTTTAAGCCATCTCTTTTGGTCCACTGCCCTTTATGTCCAGTGTCTCAAAAACCATAGCCACATATCTTATCATTTTTGTTGTTGTTTCAGGTGGGAAAGAAGATCAGGTCTCTATTAACCCATCTTGACAAAAAGCAGAAGTCAACACTGCTCCTTTCTAAACTTCCTTAAGTGTATGCAAAAAAAAAAAAAAACACCAGTCAAAACCCACAAAAACACAGATGGTGTTAGAAGAATGGTAGTTGAAAGGAATACTAAGGAATTCTACAATATGAAAAATAGATGAGCAAGCAGTATCTGATTTAGTTTGATCAGAAGAAACTGGAACCCAGGTACTTTCATTGCAAGCAACCATTCAGAGAATTACAGCTGGTCTCAGGAACTCTGAGGAACTTCTTNTTGAAAGGAATACTAAGGAATTCTACAATATGAAAAATAGATGAGCAAGCAGTATCTGATTTAGTTTGATCAGAAGAAACTGGAACCCAGGTACTTTCATTGCAAGCAACCATTCAGAGAATTACAGCTGGTCTCAGGAACTCTGAGGAACTTCTTGTTCAGAATGAATGTTTTATTAAAAGAGAAAACCCTGTTTTAAAAGAAAAGATTTTGGGAGTTGGTGGTGTTTCAATGGTTCATCACACCCAAACAAGGAGCGAAACTCCTAGCCAAGAACTCAGAGTCTTTCTCCTGTGGCCTTATTCAGGTTTTTTTGTTAGCTCAAAGATAAGAAAGGAGATGAATTTTCAAGCTTTAGTTAAGAAAATTCTTTCAAATATTCAATCTTGTAGAAACAGGGGTTGAATCTTCAAGGAAAGTAATCTTGGGCTTATGCAGTTGGAGTCTGAGAGGTAAAGGACTGGCAGGAGATCCTGTGTGTGTTTGTCGCTCAGTTATGTCTGACTCTTTGTGACCCCATGGACTGTAGCCCAACAGGCATCTCTGCTTGTGGGATTCTCCAGCCAAGAATATTGGAGTGGGTTGCCATTTCCTTCTCCAGGGGATCTTCCCTATCCAGGGATACAACATAAGTCTCCTGCATTGCAGGCAGATTCTTTACCATCTGATACTGGGAGCAGTCAATTCCAGAATTCTAGAATCTGTATTTGGCTTGGATCTGATGATGACTGATCTTAATTTTTAACCAGTAGTTCTTCAGATCCAGGGCCAAAGACAGAATAAATAAGTAATATTCTATAAAAGAGTACATTAAATATCCATATACTTTATCTGCTCTCATATAAGTCAAATGACTACCCCCTTTTTGCCCCCATACAAAATTGAATTTATGCTTAAGATGTTGAATTAGACAGAATTTATAAGGGGCTTCCCTGATGTCCCAGTTGGCAAAGAATCTGCCTACTATGCAGGAGATCCCGGTTCAATTCCTGGGTGGGGAAGATCCCCTGGAGAAGGGTTAGGCTAGCCACTCCAGTATTCTTGGGCTTCTCTGGTAGTTCAGTAGGGAAAGAATCCACCTGAAATGTGGGAGACCTGGGTTTGATCTGTGGGTTGGAAAGATCCCCTGGAAGAGGGCATGGCAACCCACTCCAGTATTCTTGCCTGGAGAATCCCCACAGACAGAGGAGCCTGGTGGGTTGAAGTCCATGGGGTTGGAAAGAGTCAGAAACAACTGACTAAGCACACATAGGATTTATGAACNAAGAGGGCATGGCAACCCACTCCAGTATTCTTGCCTGGAGAATCCCCACAGACAGAGGAGCCTGGTGGGTTGAAGTCCATGGGGTTGGAAAGAGTCAGAAACAACTGACTAAGCACACATAGGATTTATGAACATCAAGTAGAGATGAGAGCAAGAGAATTAAGTAATGAATCTTCTTACATAAAATAGCATGATCTATTTTTTTTTTCCCTACTGAGTTTCCACAGTGCTGGCATTCAGGCTTACCAAACTCAAGAAATACACCGAAATGCTTGCTTTTCTGTGGGAAACTTGCTAGTTTAAGTGGAAACATTTCTGAAGACAGATATTTGAAAGTCCCTCAGGGAAATGGTGAAATCCCCACACATTTTGAGGTTGACTAATCTACACATACTTACTATTCACATAGTTTGATGACTCCCTTTTTACATATGAAATAAAAGCCCATCATTGGTCATCCTGTTAATAAGTTAAAAAAAACTTCTATTATGAAAAATAGCAAAACAAATAATGCAAAAGTAGATTTCCATGAAGTACAAAAAAGGAAAGATTCAGAGAAATTGCATCTTTACAGAGATGAAGTATAATACTCATGCACAGAAAAGAATAAGATACTATTAAATACAAAACTTCAGAGCATATAAAAGCTAAAATAAATAAAAATACAGTAATTCTACTATGAAATTTTCCACTGACATTGTAGGAGATGAAGCTGAGAATTCTAAAGGAAATCAGGACAAATGGATTAAGAAATGGACATTCTGTACATCTGTGTCTCTTTTGCTGTCTCGCATACAGGGCAAAACCAATACAATATTGTAAAGTAATTAAACTCCAACTAAAATAGATAAATTTATATTAAAAAAATAAATAAAATGTGTCCTGAACCTAAAAAAAAAAAGAAATGGAAATTCTGACAGAAATGGAAATACATTAGAATANCCCTAATACCAAAACCTGACAAAGACACCACAAAAAAAGAAAACTACAGGCCAATATCACTGATGAATAGAAGCTGTATTTATAAACTGATAGTGAACAGAAAACTCTTGGTTCTAGGGAAGAGAAGATTTTCATCCAGTGCCATTATTGTACCCAGGGAATAATCATATTCTGAAAATCCCATTCCCTTTCACCAAACTTTAGTCCAAGGATAGGCATATGACAGTTTTAACCAATGATAAAGAAAAATCTGCTTCCTGAAGCTCTTTATCCAAAATAACAGGGGAAATATTCATGAAAAGAAAATCCTTTGTCTCATTTTTCTTTTCATTTTCGGGATGCTAGAGGTGCAGTAGCCATATTTCAACCATAAGATATAAGACACTAGGTCAAAAATCTAATACATGAGAACAGACAAAGAGGGAAAAAAAGTCTGGGTCCTTAACGACATCACTCACTTGCTGCACCTTAATGACCACAAATGATATTGTTTGTTATTTTTACAAGTGCCATTATATTTAGAGCCAGTTTTAGTCTTTTGTTGTGGTTATTTGCTGTTGGAAGTCTTCTTTACAAATATATTAAACAATTTGTTTTTCTTCATTAATTTCTAAAGGTTTTATTTTAAAATGCTCTTCCTAATTAATATTCATTATTATCCTACATTTTTTGATCTCGGGTTATATAATCATCATGTCTTTTAGTTTTGATTTTCTGCAAGCTCTGAAACAAATCTCATTCATAAGCTGGAAAGCACAAGATTCAACAGGCTTCTAACTCAGTTATTCAACTTCAAGTAACTGTTGCATGCAGATTCCAAAATCAGCATTTCTTCCAGAATCTAAGGAATAGGATTTTGAGTTTTTCCTCTGGGAGTAAACTTGTCCATTTTCCTGGACATGTGCATACTGTCTAAATGCATGAATTAGTTTCAAGTCACCACTCTGTCATTTATTTGATTTGTGAATTGAGCAAGTTAGAAAATTTTATGGGGCCTTGCTTTCTTTGTCTGTGAATTGGAGATAATGATACTACTAGAAATTAATATGGAGGTGAAAGGAAAACATGTTTTAGCTCAGTGCCTGGTACTGACTCAAAGAATCTAATAGAAGGTACGAATATCAGTCTTTTAGGGCAGACCAAGTGGAGGTTCAGTGGGACTGAGTCAATTTNTGATACTACTAGAAATTAATATGGAGGTGAAAGGAAAACATGTTTTAGCTCAGTGCCTGGTACTGACTCAAAGAATCTAATAGAAGGTACGAATATCAGTCTTTTAGGGCAGACCAAGTGGAGGTTCAGTGGGACTGAGTCAATTTTTCAAAATCTCACAGATATTAGAAACTCAGAAAAATAAAGATTTAAGCCATGTGTGTCTGTAAACTGGATGTGTATCATTTCCATTTTACCATGTTGCCTCATTTCGATGTTTATTTTTAGTAAGTTCACTCATTTCTCTTATTTTCCTGAAAGCATCTCCCCTCCCTCCCCCAGCATAGTTTTATTTCCACTCTTCCCCACTATGTGGAAGGACATCAATTCTCTTGGTTAGTTGGTGAAAAAGTTGAAGAATATTGAAAATTTGAGATTACTGGGAAAAGATCCCTTGTGATTATTTGGATTGCCAGCTTGTTAAAATAAAGTGATAGTTTAAAATAGCAAGGTGTTTTTGTTATTTTTGAGACCTGAAGTCCTATGGTTTGGAATTAATATCCTTTTGTCTTAAGTGCTAAGTCACTTCAGTCATGTCCAACTCTCTGCAATCCCATGGACTGAAGCCCACCAGGTTCCTCTGTCCATGGGATTCTCCAGACAAGAATACTGGAGTGGATTGCCATGCTCTCCTACAGGGGCTCTTCCTGACAAGAGGGTTGAACCAGCATCTTTTGTGTCTCCTGAATTGGCAGGCAGGTTCTTTACCACTAGCCCAACCTGGGAAGTCTTTTGTCCTAATTTCTTTTAATTTGTTTTCAAGAAATGATTTCCTATGAAGTAACATAAGGAATAAATAGTAATAACCAAATTAATGATAGTCTCCTCTGAGAGGTGGTAAAGAATTAAAAGCTCAGAGACCTTTTCCCCTTTTACACCCAAACTTTATTCTTTTACATCTGGTGCCTTGTGAGAGTAGTAGAAAGCACTGAATGAATCATTGTTGCACTATCATTAACATAATGCCCATGTGTAGATTTATCAGCAGACTTTCAATTTGATAAACTGTTGGCATGTAAATATTTCCTTGAAGAAATTTCAGTCCAGCTGCTTTTGTTTACAAATCTATCAATGGTTAAAACCACTGAATGTATTTTGCCTGTTTCTGAATTATAATTACACATCTAATTGTGAATTAATTATAAAAGAGGAAGACAAAACAACACAATAAATATTTCCTCATTTCTGGACACATGCCAGGTTTCCCCATATTCAACTTCACATTCTAGAATGAGAGTATACGGTACTAGAACGAAAAAAACGTAAAGACGTACGTCCATCAATCTACTTTGTTCAAAATTTTGTAATAAACTAAGAAGTCTTCTGACAAATAAGGAAACAAAATGAAAACAAAGATAAACGAATTAGAAAGATCCTGAAATTAATTCTAATCTAAAACTATATGGTCAGTGTGATTGTAGCTTTGACTGGACTTATAACTTATAGACAGTGAAAGGTTACAAAAGTAGTGTACGTTAGTTTTACTAAGATCTTAAACGAACTAAAAGACAAAAAGTTGACACTTGGTGTCATTAGTTTATATGTGTTACTCAAGTGATCGTTATGTCAATGTAACTTTCCTTCTCTAGTAGACATGACGAGCTTGATGAATTTTCCGTAGAATAATAAGTTACATGGACATTGTGTTCTGTATATCACTTACTCAGTGAGACCTATTCGATACTTCCACACACACACACACACACACACTGAGAATTTGTGCCAAGAGCCCTTCGGAGAGAGTCAATATTACAAAATAGTGCTCCCACCTCTGCCCCAGAGCACTAAGAAAGGGAACATGGGAGACTGCAGAAGGCAGCTATAATGTGAGGCCTAGGGCAGAACACTCCTGGCTCAGAGAAAGAGCTTTGATCACTTCTTGTTTCGGAAACCTGCCACCCAACCTAGCCCATTTTACCTGTATCACACATTCCAATGGTCTGTAGAAGCTTAGCCACAGAGATTCTTATTTGCCTTTAAATCCCAAAGTACAAAGTGTCCAGCACAGACTAGCAGCCCAATAAATGTTTGTGGCACTGCGGAATGGAAGCATGCTGAAGATCCCAGAGAATTTCTCTGATATTAGCAGAGAAAGCTGCAAGCATAATGGCCTCTTTGTGCAGCAGGCAAAACTCTGAAGCTCATTTCTCCCTCTGTTACTTTCCTCTAGGGGCCAGTGCTTCTTAGAAATCTTCAAATAACAACAGTAGCCACAACAGGAAAAATAATAATATAACATAACATAGCATAGATTGGCACTCTGCTAAATGCTTTGGAAGTGTTGTCTCATTCAATCTTCCAACAGTTCTTTGAATTAGAAAATATTGTTGTCACCATTTTGAAGGGAAGAAAACTATTGTACCACTTTTCAGACAAGACTAATGAAGTGTTTAACTGGTGACACAAGAACTCAGTCAAGTTCATTTCTCTCTAAATTTCAAATCTCGGTTGGTAAATTTTATGTCTTCCAGAGATGATCAGATTTGACTCTTCAAAGGAATATCTTTAGACTTTTGCTATAAGTTCATCTCTTGGTTCTAAAAGTGCAAGGGGACAGTAGAAGGCACTTAGGAAGCAGTAGTCTAATAAGCACACAGATTAGTTTCATTTAGTGATCAACTTATTTAACACTGAGTAGGGCTCAAGTAGCAAAAAATGTGCCTGCAGTGCAAGAGACACTAGCAATGAGGGTTTGATCCCTGGGTTGGCAAGATCCCCTGGAGAGGGAAATTCCCAGACAGAGAAGCCTGGTGGGCTACAGTCCAGGGTGTCACAAAGAGTCAGACACAACTAAATTGGTAATGGATTGAGACATAATTACTTTTAAAGTTATCTTAAGAAGTCTTTCATTAAGATATTTTTGAGAAGTAGGACCCTTCCAAGAAAATAGTTTGTTCTGCTACTCTCTTAGCTTTTGAGACTTGGGGCCTAGATTTCAAAGAGATGAAAGCCTCCCTGAACGTGCCACCTGCACAATGTATTAATACATGAAAACTGCATTTATTAGCTCTATCTTGCTGATAATAGGAGACCAACCAAGCAGTTCATATGTGAAAGTCAGAAGTTTCATTATCATGCTGATAAGTGCACATCCTTCTCCCTGTAATCAAATGTTTTTTCTTCTTTATTTTGTATCATTTAACAAGCAATATAAGATCCTTTTTAAGAAAAGAAAAAAAAAAAACACCTCCCATAATATATAACTCTGGGAAAGATTGAAGGTGGGAGGAGAAGAGGACGAGAGAGGGTGAGATGGTTGTATGGCATCACCGATCCAATGGACATGAGTTTGAGTAGGCTCTGGGAGTTGGTGATGGACAGGGAAGCCTGGCGTGCGGCAGTCCATGGGGTTGCAAAGAGTCAGACACGACCGAGTGACTGAACTGACTGAATATAGAAGGTTATAAATTATAAGTCTGCCCAGTGCTCTCCCCGACTTCAGCATCAAATTATCTTAAATCACTCCAACATTTTGTACTCTGTACATATAGTCACATACTTAAAAATATATTATTTGTAACAGAACTTTTCCTGTATTAGTACTTTTTCAGTAATCAGTCTATCATGAAGACTGAGAATATGCAGTACAAACTTACCTCCACTTCACTCTTTTAATAGCTGCTTAATAGTCTGCAAAATATATGTAACTGCTTTTAGGTTTACCTCTATTGATGGGTTTCCCTCGTAGCTCAGATGGTAAAGAATCTGCTTGCAATGCAGGAGACCCGAGTTTGATCCCTGGGTCGGGAAAATGCCCCGGAGAAGGAAATGGCAACCCACTACAGTGTTCTTGCCTGGAAAATCCCATGGGTAGAGGAGCCTGACAAAGCTAGGTCCATGGAGTCACAAACAGTCACACATGACTGAGTGACTAACACTTTTCATTTTACATTGTTGAAAATTTAAAATGTTTCTATTTTTCTTAGTTAATAAGAAATCCTAAAGGTGGCATGGGCTTCCCTGGTGGCTCAAACTGTAAAGATTCCACCTGCTGTGCAGGAGACCTGGGTTCAATTCCCTGGGTTGGAAAGATACCATGGAGGAAGGTCTGGCAAATAACTGCTGGAGAATCCCCATGGACAGAGGAGAGTGGCAGGCTATAGTCCATAGGGTTGCAAAGAGTCGGCCACGACTGCGTGACTAAGTACAACATAGCACAATGATAACATGTTATATAGAATCTCATAAATTAGTACATATGCTATCATTTTAAGTCAGAAAAGGTAAAACAGATTGATAGCAATGGTCCTCTTTATTTGAGTGATTGGAATATTATTCTGTGAGTCCTGCCTATGTGTTTTTCTTTATGTTTGATTGTTGCTATAGCAGAATCTGCTAGCTCATCACCCTATCTTTTCCTTTTTTCTCTTGGGCACAGTCAGACTGTATTTCTAAGCTACCCTTATGCTACGTATGATCTTACAAGTAAGCTGTGGCCTCAACCATGTCAGCAAAGTGAGGGAACACCTCCAGGCCCAGTCCATCCTGTGGAATTTTGCCACAACAGTCTTCCCAGCCATCTTCTCCATGTCAGGCTTCATGTAGACAAGGCTGAGTTGAAGATGGCATGTATGAGAAGGGGGAAGAGTCTGAGGGTTTGGGTCACTCTATGTAGAACAATCAATTTTAGATATTGAAACCCCATTTTGTATCTTCAATGAGTGAGAATTTAACATTTGGTATACTTGTTCTATCAAATGGTTATAAATAGCATCATTGACTCAATGGACATGAATTTGAATGATCTCTGGGAGATAGTGAAGGACAAGAAAGGCTGGCATGCTTTAGTCCATGGGGTTGCAAAGATTTGAACACAGCTTAGAGACTGAACAACAACAAAATACTTGATCTATAGTATCACCTTTGAGTAATACTCCCACCTCCATTTTAAAAAAAATCACTAGTAAACACATATGACTTAGGTAATGTAAAGCCTTTGACTGTGTGGATCGCAATAAACTGGAAAATTCTGAAAGAGATGGGAATACCAGACCACCTGACTGGCCTCTTGCGAAACCTATATGCAGGTCAGGGAGCAACAGTTAGAACTGGACATGTAACAACAGACTGGTTCCAAATAGGAAAAGGAGTACATCAAGGCTGTATACTGTCACCCTGCTTATTTAACTTATATGCAGAGTACATTATGAGAAACACTGGGCTGGAAGAAGCACAAGCTGGAATCAAGATTGCCAGGAGAAATATCAATAACCTCAGATATGCAGATGACACCACTCTTATGGCAGAAAGTGAAGAGGAACTAAAAAGCCTCTTGATGAAAGTGAAAGAGGGGAGTGAAAAAGTTGGCTTAAAGCTCAACATTCAGAAAATTAAGGTCATGGCATCTGGTCCCATCACTTCATGGGAAATAGATGGGGAAACAGTGGAAACAGTGTCAGACTTTATTTTGGGGGGCTCCAAAATCACTGCAGATGATGATTGCAGCCATGAAATTAAATGAC
>SJYV01022790.1:1399572-1434921 GCA_006410875.1 Neotragus pygmaeus
CTGAGCACCGAAGAATTGATGCTTTTGAACTGTGGTGTTGGAAAGGACTCTTGAGAATCCCTTGAACTGCAAGGAGGTCCAACCAGTCCATCCTAAAGGGATCAGTCCTGGGTGTTCTTTGGAAGGAGTGATGCTAAAGCTGAAACTCCATTACTTTGGCCACCTCATGCAAAAAGTTGACTCATTGGAAAAGACTCTGATGATGGGAGGGATTGAGGGCAGGAGGAGAAGGGGCGACACAGGATGAGATGGCTAGATGGCATCACCAACTCGGATGAGTTTGAGTGAACTCGGAGTTGGTGATGGACAGGGAGGCCTGGCGTGCTGCGATCCATGGGGTCGCAAAGAATTGGACACAACTGAATGACTGAACTGAACTGAACTGAAAGAGATTCTAAAAACTTTACTCAATGTACACAAAATCTTGTAGACCTAGTCATTTTTTCCTTCTCTTTGTTGTAGAAGATAAAAATGCAATTCCATTTAGGCTCTCTTTTTTATAGTGCTTATTTTTTATCAATTCAATCAATGTGATGTATTTTTCCCTCTGTCTTCTATACAATGAGGTCTCCTTTTATATTTAAATTCCAGGAATGAGTACTATTACTCTGAGGAGAACAGATCAGAATTGTTATCAATAATGAAACTATTATTTACCAAATAGTTCTAGGAAAAATAATCTTTGTCATGAACTTGACTAATATTCTATGTTCAATAATAAAAACCAAAACAAAACAAAATTGTAGACTCAAGAAGGTAGGAGAAATCCCCTAAGCAACTTATCAAAAGTTTATGTAATAGATCTTATTCAACATTATCCAGTAAAGAAAAAAAATTGTTCCTTAAAGTCATTAAATCTATTCAGTCATTGAATTAAAGACCAATACATTAAGAATATTTTATACTTTTACAAAGTCCTGCTACAATTTTCCCAAAGCTAAGAAGTTTATATTTTAAGAAAATATAACAAAAGTAAATATGAAAAGCAATTCTTTTAGAGGAAAAAACAAGGGCCTAAGAGATAAGTACTCACAGTGCCATGGCATTTCTCAGTGCCATATATTTGCATAAATCTCATTTATCATACTTTCCAGCTATCTGTACTATATATTGTTCATTTGCTCATATTACATTTAGTGATCTTATGCCACAAGCAACTTTTCCAATAATGATAACTAAAAAATCCTGACAATTATAGAGAAGTAAGCTGACAAATGGGTGAATAAAAATCCCACTAGTTCTGTAAAGGCAATCCTTTCATCACACACACACACATACACACACACACACACACATACACACACAGAAGAGAATGCTTAATGGCCCTTCCACTCTACATTAGCCAACTAAAAGGCCTACTTTACCTGTGATGTAAAAATAACTACCTCTAGCATTATTGAGAGCTATGCAACAGCAGAGAGAGGATAATATTATGCTTTCTTATGAAAGGAATTTAGAATTATGTGCTGACTATTTGACTTTAAATTACCCTGGGTTTTAGTAATCTTCAGTGGAAGTTTCATGAGTACCTATCCAGGAGTAAAATATGACAAATTCAGTGAGTTATTCGAGTATTTATTATATTCTATGTTTCTAATTTAAAAAATTTTATTGTTGCTGCATATAGCGGGCATTCATTCAGGAAAAAATATATTTAAAAAATGGAGGCAAAGTTACTTATTTAGATTGTAAAGTAGGACCATATATNACAAATTCAGTGAGTTATTCGAGTATTTATTATATTCTATGTTTCTAATTTAAAAAATTTTATTGTTGCTGCATATAGCGGGCATTCATTCAGGAAAAAATATATTTAAAAAATGGAGGCAAAGTTACTTATTTAGATTGTAAAGTAGGACCATATATAATTCACCTTTTACTATCTTCCTCAAACAGTATTTAGTGATTGTCCTTCATTCGTATTCCAGAAACAAAAGAAAATGGATTGGTAATTTGAGGCATAGGCTGTTCTTTTTTTATTTTTAACATCAGCTTTTTTCAAGGAAATGGATTACAAAATACACCTAGAACTTTATGAAACTAATGAGTCTCAAAGAATTAAAATGTCTCTTTAAAAATGTATTTAACAATAGAGTACTAAACTCAGAGAGGAGACAAAGCTCCAAGATAATGGAAATAAATGCACAAATAAATTTGTAAAATTTTATGTTAAATTTATATTTTTAATTTTAGATGAAGAGCAATGTTTTTCAAAGAGTTAAGGCAACTTGTTAAAATCTACCCATGATGTAGACCTGGGCCTGTATGGTTCCAAAGCTGATGCTTTTTCTGCTACATTAGACTGTATATCAGAAAGATGTCTTCTTGGATAAAAAATCACAAAGAGGAAAATGGAATTGTGTTTGAAACCTTTCAGAGAGAATAAGAGATGAGAGAAGCAGAAATAAAAATTCTCTAAATTTCTGAGCCAAACAAACAATATTCAAAATGCTTTCCTAGTGCATATCATAAAGTAAGATCAGCACCAAACTGATAATGATGGAGAACTTTATTCGTTAGAAGTTTTATTCTGCTAAAAACAGAACATCTGATAAATTCTTGACTTGCCTTATTAAATATTTCATCATGAAAAATGTCGAGGAATCAATATGGGGAATTGCAACTCTGGACACTATTATGATGAGTAAAGAAAACTGGGAGTGGAAGCAAAATGATCTTTGGGAATAGGTAGCCATGCCATTTTTGAGTGTATTAAAACCAAACAAATGAAGGCTGGAAGTCACCAGACAAGTTCCCAGAATTTTATGAAAGTGTATTTCAAGATATTGAAAGGAAGACAGTTATTGTTCTATTGTTGGCTCTAAAAATAAAAATGACTTGAGGGATATATGGATTATATAGAACTAACTTCTATTGTTACTATATCTTAATGTTTAATATTTGAAAGTTATATTATTGCATTGTAGTCACTGGCACTCTTTCTCTCTCTGTCTATATATTTGTATCTGTTGCATCTACATCTATAGCTATGTCCTCTTGCTAAAAATTAATATAACCAGGGATAGCTATAAAGCACAAACATTATATATATATATATATGCAATTATATGTTTATGCATTATATATACTAGATTACACATTGAAAGAGTTAGCTTAAAGCTCAACATTCAGAAAACTAAGATCGTGGCATCCAGTCCCATCACTTCATGGGAAATAGATGGGGAAACAATGGAAACAGTGCCTGACTTTATTTTTCTGGGCTCCAAAATCACTGCAGATGGTGACTGCAGCCATGAAATTAAAAGACGCTTACTCATTGGAAGGAAAGTTATGAAATACTTTCTAGACTAATCTAGACAGCATATTCAAAAGCAGAGACATTACTTTGCCAACAAAGGTCCGTCTAGTCAAGGCTATGGTTTTTCCAGTGGTCATGTATGGATGTGAGAGTTGGACTGTGAAGAAAGCTGAGCGCCAAAGAATTGATGCTTTTGAACTGTGGTGCTGGAGAAGATCCTTGAAAGTCCTTTGGACTGCAAGGAGATCGAACTAGTCCATCCTAAAGGAGATCAGTCCTGGGTGTTCATGAAGGTCTGATTTTGAAGCTTAAACTTCAATATTTTGGCCACCTGATGCGAAGAGCTGACTCATTTGAAAAGACCCTGATGCTGGGAGGGATTAGGGGAAGGAGGAGAAGGGGATGACAGAGGATGAGATGGCTGGATGGCATCACTTAATCAATGGACATAGATTTGGGTG
The DNA here is from genome assembly GCA_006410875.1 of Neotragus pygmaeus. Lineage (NCBI taxonomy): Eukaryota > Metazoa > Chordata > Mammalia > Artiodactyla > Bovidae > Neotragus > Neotragus pygmaeus. Next base: position 1,403,293 of record SJYV01022790.1, read on the forward strand.
GACTCCCAGAGTTGGTGATGGACAGGGAAGCCTGGCGTTCATGGGGTCGCAAAGAGTCAGATACAACTGAGCAACTGAACTGAATGGATATTACATATTATACATATCATATGAATAATACTATATTATACAATAACATGGAGAAGGAAATGACAACCCACTCCAGTAATCCTGTGGAGAGAGGAGCCTGGTGGGCTGCTGTCCATGGGGTCACACAGAGTTGGACATGACTGAAGCGACTTAGCATGCATGCATGCATTGGAGAAAGAAATGGCAACCCAACCCACTCCAGTATTCTTGCCTAGAGAACACCAGTGACAGAGGAGCCTGGTGGGCCACTGTCTATGGGGTTGCACAGAGTCGGACACGACTGAAGTGACTTAGCAGCAGCAGCAGCAGTAGCATAAAATAAAATATTTATATTGTGTATATTATACATATGTTCCTTGTATATTATAATACTATATGATATATAATTATGCATTATATATATATGTAATATATGTAATACTATGATGTGTTATGTATGGTGTATATCATTTGCAACTGAGTTAAGGCATAAATTATTTTTTTTCTCTTTAAAGAATACTTTAGAAAAAAGTTCAGCCACGTAGAGGCTTTATCTATCCTTGATCTCCTTTGGATTTAGCTCTCCAGTCAACTTAGTTGTGTGGATTCATTCCTCTGTTCGTTCTTTTCTCCCTGCTCTTTTTCTCACAGCAGTCTGTGGTGGGGTAATCAGGTTGACCAGTACTTCATACATGGGTGTTTTTAATCAGTTTTTTGGTCTGCATTTCATCTTTATTCAACTACTAGATATAAAGTTTCATCAAAATAATGTTTCCACAAATACTATTTTCCTTCAGTATATGTTCTGAATAATGCTTTTTCTAGTGGCAAAATTTTAAAAAATGTGTCTTTCCTGTTGGTGTTTTCGTTTGTCAGCTAAATAGCTGTAGCACTGTAAGGCTTATGACAGCCCATATTCCTGAATGCTTAAGACAAAACAAGTTACATATATGTAATATTTTTTTAAAAAAGGTTTGGCCATCTTGGTATACTTAACATAAATTCATGCTTTGTTAATTACTGTCTACACTTCTCTTGCTCTGCTAATTACTATGTATAATTCTTGAGTGTGGCAGAGATAGCATGCTCACTTAATATTTCATCTGTCCCCAGATATCTCAGTCTCTTCACAGTTAGGTAAGGGCATGTGATTAGTTCTGGTCAATGGGCTTTGGGCCGAAGGGACATGTGATTTGTCCTTTCTGGGCCAAAGCATGGGATCAAAGTGCATGATCCTCAGGTTATCTTCAGTGGTAGCAAACACAGTGGTCTCGTCTGAAGAGTAGTATTCAACAGATTAAGTAGCCTGGTCCCTGAGTCATCACTGAGAGGAACATTGCCCTAAAATGGAGATGGTTAACTATAGCCGATGGATCAAATCTGGCTTTCCACTACTTTTGTGAACAAGAGTTTCTTTACTGAAATACACACTCATTCATTTGCTATTATCAATGGCTACTTTGATGCTATGAGAGCAGAGTTGAGTAAATGCTACCAATATTGTTTAGCCCCCAAAGCCAAAAGTCTAATCTTTTATTGAAAAATTTGCCAAAGCCTGATTTAGAATATCAACATCAGTAACATGAGATAGTTCCGATATCTCAGTAACTCTGAACTAAAACCATTAATGTCATAAACAGAGTATTTCTAAAATATCCTTCAATATATTCTAATAAATAATCATAAAATCACACATAATAAAGTAAAAAAAACATGTTCCCAACAGTATATAATAAATTGTGATTTATCTCTAAACAAAAAGAATATTTTAAACCTAATACACAAAAGAGAAAATGAAATGCAAGCAGCATCATTTGAATAAATCAGGCAACTTATGCTAAAAATGGAATTGGATGCTCTCACAAAAGAAATCTCCCTGTATATTCTCCACTTTGCTTTAATGATGTCAATCCATTCACACTATGAATCTGAAATATTTTTCCTGCCCTTTATGAGCCATTAGTAAAGCAGAACAAAAATAGTGATTGACTTAAGATGCTGTGTATTTTTAACCTGTAGATATTGCACAGAAGACAGTTCGTATCTGAAGTATAATTTGGTAGTTGTTGCTCATCTGAATCAGTTCAGAGAAATATAAAGGGAAGAACTAGATCTTGTGGATCATTGTGTGTGTGACTATGTCATCATCTATAGCCAAGGATTCAGTGTTATTAGGTCTTGCACTTATTAGGAGGAAAAGGATACAAGCTTTTTATTGTTCCATTTACCTTTGATACTGTACTCTTGTGTGATGATTTTGAAGAGGGAGATGAAGATGGCTTAGATTTCCTTACCTGTATCCCTGAAAGAGTGAATGCCAAGCTGTATCATAGACACACGGCTCACCTACACAAAGTGGATTAGCTCCATTATTTGGGGGCTGAGTTTTACCATCTTCTAATCTTTTAATTTAAAGCAATGCTTCCTTCTAGGAGTTCTCAATAAAATTCCAAAAGGGGAAGATTTTTCAACTGTCTTTTTCATTTTTTTATATCTTTTTTTAAAGCAAGGTCTATAATTAATTATTTGCATGCTGTGTGATGTCACTTCAGTCATGTTTGACTCTGCAGCCCTATGGACTATAGACTGCCAGGGTCCTCTGTCCATGGGATTCTCCAGGCAAGAATATTGGATTGGATTCCCATTTCTTACTCTAGGGGATATTCCTGACCCAGGAATTGAACCCACTTATCTTATATCTCCTGCATTGGTAGAAGGGTTCTTTACCACTAGTACCACCTGGGAAGCTCATTATTATTAATGGTTGTTATTAACCATTATTTACACTCAAAATGATTTCTAACTGTCTTGTTCAAATTTTCTATGCCATTTACTAAGAATTGGACTAGGCTTTACAACCATCTCAGATACTATATTTTTGCTTTATTTCTGTCATTTTGAATAAAGTAATGCTGACATATGACTGATCTTACTTTATACTTTTATGATCAAGCATTTCATTATAAGCCAAATGACATTTTGGATCTGTGAACTTGTGAGTTATTTTTATTAATAGCAGAGGATATTATCTTGTACTCTCTGGTATCTATGGCCAAACCTTCATAAGGCAAAAATGTTGCAACCAATCCTGGAAATCAAATACTATCTATTACCCACATTTTGTCTTCAGCACTCCTGTTATCAGTTTTGTCATTTCTCTCTGGAAGTTTTCCATGCCCATTAAATCTTCTTAGAGAAATCAACTGGATAGCCAGGAGTTATGTACAAGGTCCCTGAATCCTCAGTCTCTATATCAATCACATTTGCTTTAACCCATGCTTACACACACACACACACACACACACACACACATACACACACACACACAGCTTTCATTAACTAAAGCAGTAATTTTCAGCTGTAACTGCCAAAAATCAGTACACAGATACCTCTGAAACATTCAAACCTATATTTGCAACCATTCCAGGAAAATTCAGTCAAAATTTCTGACTGAGGTTAAGTAGGAACCTATATATTTGTAAGTACCTCAATTTAAGAAAATCAAAATTGACAATACAGTTCAAAGAATATCTTCATACCAGGAAATTTTATCATTTACTTGCTTATATAATGGAATCATATCACCTAAAATTAAACTAATTGGTTTCCTGGTCCAAATAGTACATAATAATCAGAGACTTTAGTTCATTGTATTCAGCATCTCTGTATGTAATTAAAGTAAATATGAAATGTGTTGAATTTCTGTCAAGATTGCTTTTCATTGATCTGCAAATACAGCAAAAAATCTTTGTGAATTGTGGCTATCATTTAAGATACGGTAATAATTTACCTTCAGTTGAGTCACTCAGTCGTGTCTGACTCTTTGCGACCCCATGAATTGCAGCACACCAGGCCTCCCTGTCCATCACCAATTCCTGAAGTTTACCCAAACTCATGTCCATCGTCGGTGATACCATCCAGCCATCCTCTGTCGCTCCCTTCTCCTGCCCCCAATCCCTCCCAGCATCAGAGTCTTTTCCAATAAGTCAACTCTTCACAGGAGGTGGCCAAAGTATTGGAGTTTCAGCTTTAGCATCAGTCCCTCCAATGAACACCCAGGACTGATCTCCTTTAGTATGGACTAGTTGGATCTCCTTGCAGTCCAAGGGACTCTCAAGAGTCTTCTCCAACACCACAGTTCAAAAGCATCAATTCTTTGGCACTCAGCTTTCTTCACAGTCCAACTCTCACATCCATACATGACCACTGGAAAAACCATAGCCTTGACTAGATGGACCTTTGTTGGCAAAGTAATGTCTCTGCTTTTGAATATGCTATCTAGGTTGGTCATAACTTTTCTTCTAAGGAGTAAGTGTCTTTTAATTTACCTTAGTAGAAATATAATATTGTTCAAGGACTTCCCAGGTTGCGTGCATATGCATGCTTAATCACTCAGTCATATCCGACTCTTCACAACTCCGTGGACCATAGCTCACCAGGCTCCTTTGTCAAAGGGATTGATGTAAGAGACTTGGGTTTGATCCCTGAGTTGGGAAGATCCCCTGGAAGAGAGCATGGTAACCCACTCTAGTATTCTTGCCTGGAGAATCCCATGGACAGAGGAGACTGGTGGGCTACAGTCCATAGGGTCACACAGAGTTGGGTATTACTGAAGAGACTTAACATTCCACAATGTTGTTCAAATAGTGTTTAAAATTTGTTTTTTGTATATTGCATGTATATATGCACAATTCTGAAAAGTTCAAATATGTTCCTTCTTTTAATTTCATGACTCTAACTTGTAGACTCCATCTTCAGGAACAGATAAAAAAGCCAAAGATATTAATTATGCTGCTATTCATACAGCAAAATATATAATCTGAAATATCAATTAAAACACTACATCATATAAATATAGGGAATAACCAATAGTTTGGCATCGGTAATATGACTATAAATGCTCATGTCTTAAAGGTCAAAGACATGAGCATTAGGATATTAAGAAGATTATTATTGGATAATTTCAATTATATTAAATAACTTATTTTTAACTCTGCAAGGAAGAGAACACCAGTATGGCCTTTACAGTGGAGAATTTTAGGAAAATAAGAGATGGTGTAAGAATCTTTGGTAAGATATCAAGTCAGAGTTTACCTTTGTCATAATGTTTATAATTGGCATTATTTATATAGTTTCAAAAATAACAAACTATGTCAGAATTAAGAAGGGGAGCTTGTCACAGTCAGGCTTTTGGTGTGTGTCTGGCTAGAGGTGTCTGGCTAGAGATATCTGGTTGTGAGCTCTTGCAATGCAGTCAGGCAACAGATGAAACAGTAAGTTTAGTGAGTTTGGAGTGTTGAAAAACATCACACCTGCAAGGAATCTTGGAAAGCAATTCTATTCCCTCTCCCATTATTTTCTTCAGTGTGGCAGTTTTATGAACATAGCAAGAACGAAGGTTATTGCTTTTTGTCTTATTTGTTTTTGCTTTATTCCAATTTGTTTCCTATTCTGTCTGTTTAGGTTGAACATATAAATTATCTCTGGCTTTAGAAATGTGGAAATTGGCCAGATGTCAATGAGTAAATAGATGTATATAGTTTGAAATGAAGCTTCTTTTCTCTCTCTCTCTTTCTCTTTAAAAGGATGGTGGTACTAGGTTGAGCCTGTCTACGGCAGACATTCATTATTATTTATTTACAAGAACTGGCAGCATAGCTGAAATTTCTTTAATGGGCAGAATAAGATGGTTTTATATCTCAGAAGACTTGATTTAAATGATAGACAAAGCAATCCGGACAGAATGGCATTAATGAAGAAGACTACTGAGTCTCAATAGGACTATAGTATTCAAGTTGGTTTCCTCACAACTTCTTTAGCTCTTCATTGTTTTTTAATTACTCTTCAGTTTTGATGGGTGCCATTCATGGTGAATCGTCAATAAAAATTAAATTAAAATTAGCTTTTAGAAAGCATTTCCATGGTTAGTTTTATATAAAAAAGAGAAAGGTATGTATTTTCCTGAAATAAAGTCAACTTCCATGGATCTTTCAGAATTATGTTGTAGGGATTGAAGTGTAAGATTAAATGGGCTAAAAAGAGTTGGAAAAAAATCTAAAAAGCTNTCTGAGTGAACTCTGGGAGTTGGTGATGGACATGGAGGCCTGGCGTGCTGCGATTCATGGGGTTGCAAAAAGTTGGACACAACTGAGTGACTGAACTGAACTGAGTGATCATGAATTAAGAGAGAATTTTTGTTTTGGAAGAACTGAAAGGATAACAGTGTCCCTAGACATGAACAGTGACAAGCATCTAGGATGGAACTAGAAAAATAAGTTGTGGTCAGATTACATAGCACTTTGAAATCCATTTAAAATATGTAAGTTATATCCTTAGAATGCTGCAATTATCATTTTAGTGAGGGCATGATATTATCTTATTTAGGATCTGAAAAAAAAAAAAAGAGAGAGAGAAATAACATGAGAGTGGGAAGGTCAGTTAGGAAGCCAATATACTAAGCTTGGGAAGATATTAGGTTAAGGGAAGTGGCGATAAAACATGAATTAGAGAGATTTCAGACAAATTAATAGGATCAAATTTATGGGAGATATTAATATAAGAGGATTAAAAAGAAAGGATCTCATGAGCCAGATAAACACAATGGTGTGATCACTCACCTAGACCAGACATCCTAGAATGAAAAATCAAGTGGGCTTATGAAGCATCACTATGAACAAAACTAGTGGAGGTGATGGAATTCCAGTTGAGCTATTTCAAATCCTAAAGAAGATGCTGTTAAAGTGCTGTACTCAATATGCCAGCAAATTTGGAAAATTCAACAGTGGCCACAGGACTGAAAAAGGTGAGTTTTCATTCCAATTCCAAAGAAAGGCAATGCCAAAGAATGCTCAAACTACTGCACAATTGCCCTCATCTCACACCATAGCAAAGTAATGTTCAAAATACTCCAAGCCAGTCTTCAACAATGAATTGTGAACTTCCAGATGTTTAAGCTGGATTTAGAAAAGGCAAAGGAACCACAGGTCAAATTGCCAGTATCTGTTGGATCATCGAAAAAGCAAGAGAGTTCCAGAAAAACATCTACTGCTTTATTGACTATATCAAAGCATTTGACTGTGTGGATCACAATAAACTGTGGAAAATTCTGAAAGAGATGGGAATACCAAACCGCTTTACATGCCTCCTGAAAAATCTGTATAGAGGTCAAGAAGCAACAGTTAGAACCAGACATGGAACAACAGACTGGTTCCAAAATTGGAAAGGAGTACGTCAAGAATGTATATTGTCACTATGCTTATTTAGCTTCTCTGCATTATACATCGTGAGAAATGCTGGGCTGGATGAAGTGCAAGCTGGAATCAAGGTTGCCGGGAGAAATACCAGTAACCTCACCTAGGCAGATGACACTACCCTTAAGGCAAAAAGCAAAGAAGAACTAAAGAACCTCTTAATGAAAGTGAAAGAAGAGAATGAAAATGCTGTCTTAAAACTGAATACTCAAAAAAATAAAATCATGGCATCCAGTCCCATCACTTAATGGCAAATAGATGGGGAACCAATGGAAACAGCCACAGACTTTATTTATGGGGCTTCAAAATCACTGCAGAAGGTGATTGCAACCATGAAATTAAAAGAGGCTTGCTCTTTGGGAAAAAAGTAATGACCAACCTATACAGCATGTTGGAGAAAGCAATGGCACCCCACTCTAGTACTCTTGCTTGGAAAATCTAATGGATGGAGAAACCTGGTAGGCTGCAGTCCATGGGGTCACCAAGAGCCAGACACGACTGAGTGATTCACTTTCATTTTTCACTTTCGTGCTTGGGAGAAGGAAATGGCAACCCACTCCAGTATTCTTGCCTGGAAAATCCCGGGGATGGGGGAACCTGGTGGGCTGCCGTCTATGGGGTCACACGGAGTCCGACACAACTGAAGTGACTTAGCAGCAGCAGCAGCAGCAGACAGCATGTTAAAAAGCAGAGACATTACTTTGCAGACAAAAGTATGTCTAGTTAAAGCTATGATTTTTCTAGTAATCATGCATGGATGTATGAGTTGGATTGTAAAGAAAGCTGAGCGCCAAAGAATTGATGTTTTTGAACTGTGGTGTTGACGAAGACTCTTGAGAGTCCCTTGGACTGCAGGTGATCCAACCAGTCCATCCTAAAGGAAATCAGTCCTAAATATTCATTGAAAGGACTCATGCTAACGCTGAAACTCCAATACTTTTGCCACCTGATATGAATGACTGAGTCACTGAAAAAGCCCCTGATGCTGGGAAAGATTGAAGTCATTTCTTCAGTAAAGCTTTTGCAGGAGAAGAAGGGGTTGACAGAGGATGAGACAGTGGGATGGCATCACTGACTCAATCGACTTGAGTTTTAGCAAGCTCTGGGTGTTGATGATGGACAGGGAAGCATGGTACGCTGCATTCCTTGGGGTCACAAAGAATCGGACATGACTGAGTGACTGAACTGAAACAGAAAGGAAAGAATGATTCTTAGATTTTATACTTAAGCAATTAGTTGGAAGGCGGTATCTAATAACTGAGAAGTAAAGACTGACTTACTGGGTAGTCTGGGAGTTCATGAGTCATTCTTACATAGAAGGTTAGAGCTATTGCAAAATAAATGATTTAATTTTGAACGGTTTAAATTTGATAATTATCTGTACTAGTGAAGAGGTCAAACTATGCAGATGGATATGAGCTTTTATAATACAAGGAATAATATTGGAATGATTTGGAAGATGTTTGTCTGGAGCATCATTGGAGAGACAATAAGAGAACCAAACAAGGAGGAGAATGTCAACATTTGGAGAATCTGTAGAGAGAAAGACAAGTGATACGTTACATAACAGAGTGAGATAGTGGAAGATAAAAGGGAATAATAAACTGCATTAAATAAGGTAGTGATTCAGAATAAGATATATACAGAGACATATTCACCTGCAATGCAGGAAGACCTGAGTTTGATACCTGGGTTGGGAAAATCCCTGGGAGAAGGGAATGGCAACCCACTTGAGTATTCTTGTCTGGAGAATTCCATGGACAGACGAGCTTGTTAGGCTACATTCCATAACATCACAAAAAGTCGGACACCTTAACATTCTTTGAATGCAGCAACTGTTTGGACATCGCTGAATATGAAAAGAGAAGTTTAAATTGAGTGTTAAATAGAAAATCAAATCTGAGTGGTCAAAGTGGGAGTTCAGTTCAGTTCAGTCGCTTGGTCGTGTCCGANTGGGGTTGCAAAGAGTCGCACATGACTTAGTGGCTAAACAGCAACAGCAATCCTTATGAAGCAAGCTGTTTTTCATTTTTGCTTTTGATCCAGAAATATGAATTCTGACACTGCCTCTGCCCTGTGCCAAATGCTGAGCTAGGCACATGCCGAGTTTTCTTATTCCTAGGAGACTGTGTGCACATGAGGTGTTTCACTCTCTGTTTAACAGCCGAGGCCCAGAGAAGCTGAGTAAACTCAAGCCACACAGCTAGGAGATGGCACCTAAAGGGAGACACCCAGCTGAAGTTAATACCTCCACATATGTGTTTTTCCCACCAACAAGGTGGAGTTTACAAGGCAGGGGACTTCAAGTGTTTCATTAGAGAAGAGGCACATTGGAGAGTTGCCTTCTCAAGTCAACCCAAAAATGCGAGCATTGCTTAGAGTTATGATGACTGGCACATCCCTTAAGCCATCCACAGGTGAAAGTGAAGTTGCCCAGTCGTGTCCGCCTCTTTGCGACCCCATGGATTGCAGCCCGCCAGTCTCCTCCATCCACGGGATTCTCCAGGCAGGAATACTGGAGTGGGCTGTCATTTCCTTCTCCAAGGTGCATTGTAAAGTCATCTCTCTTCAGTCCACCCAGTTACCATTCCCTCCAGGGCTGGAAGAGGTTGAAAGCAACATGAAGTGGTTAGCTGGTGTCTCGGGGCTCTGTCATATGAAAAAGGGCTTTCCAGGCGGCTCAGTGGCCAGGAATCTGCCTGCCCGTGCAGGAGCCGCAGAGTCTTGAGTTTGATCCCTGGGTCGGGAAGATCCCCTGGAGGAGGAAATGGCAACCCACTCCAGTGTTCTTGCNATGACCACTGGAAAAACCATAGCCTTGACTAGACAGACCTTAGTTGGCAAAGTAATGTCTCTGCTCTTGAATATACTATCTAATTGGTCATAACTTTTCTTCCAAGGACTAAGAATCTTCTAATTTCATGGCTGCAGTCACCATCTGCAGTGATTTTGGAGCCCCAAAATATAAAGTCTGACACTGTTTCCACTGTTTCCCCATCTATTTCCCGTGAAGTGATGGGACCGGATGCCATGATCTTCGTTTTCTGAATGTTGAGGTTTAAGCCAACTTTTTCACTCTCCTCTTTCACTTTCATCAAGAGGCTTTTTATCATCTGCATATCTGAGGTTATTGATATTTCTCCCGGCATAGGTTTGAAAGTTAAGGTGGCAAGAATGGACAATTTTTCTTAGAGTTTGTCTCTGAAGAAAACCAAAAGTGTAAGCTGTTACTGGGAGACTCTGAGGAGGTAATGGGACTTGGTTTGCAAATGCTTGAGATTCTGGATTATTTTTCAAAAATATTGGAGATGATTCATTAAGGATGCAGGAAATTCTGACTCTTCAGTGATTAAAATTAGTTACGTTTACAAGGAAATGTGATCTATAGCTCAAGTTTGACGATGAACTTGAAAAATGCTACTTCCATTAAAACAGAAAGAGAGAGGAAAAGATGAAAGCAAAATAGGTTAGAAGATTTAATTGGTGAAAATGAGAAAATTCACTGGGAATGAAGAAGGAAAGATATTTGTGGCAGGAGGAGATTTGACAAATTATCTGAGATAGTGAGATCCAATACCCATTACCTTTACAATTGTTCATTTGTGTCATAATTATCCACCATAGGTGAGTGTCAGCCACGTGCAAGGCGGTATTTGAATAGCTGGGAAACATTGGTATGGAGATAGGCAGTCATAATTGCTTTCGTTATTACAAATTAAAACAACATAGATGTAGAGGGATATACTGTAACAGGTGATTTTCTGCATCTGCTCAGGGATAGACACAGAGAAGGTGAATGGTAAGGAATCTTGGCACTGGAATGGCTCTGGGTCTGTGATCCCCTGATGTTTCTCTAGATAATTTCTTAACTGATGTCTCCCTTAATTGTGAAGAGTAATATAGATAAGACATGTTTCCATTTCCCAATTTTATTAAATCTTTTTATTTCCATTTTTCTAATTTATTAGTTATGTTAAAATGTTCTGATATCTTTTAAATTTTCTCCCATTCCACTTCTCACTCTTCTGAATCTGCTGCTCTAAATTATCATTCTTGTGAATATTTTTACATCTTCTATACATAGCAAATCATATATAGCATTGCTTTGAATGTTTAAAACTATGTAGTGATCAATTTACATCATTCTACCCAAGTGCATCGTAGCTCTTCTCTATTTATTTTAGCTGAAGCACATTATTCTATGTATCAATATAAAACAGATTTGTTTGTTTATTTTTCTATTAAAAAGAGACCTGGGACCATTTTGGCAATTAATTTCCATACTACCTGCTACTCTGTCTATATCATCATGTCCCTTTGCCTCCCAAAAGTGACAATTTATGTATATATATATATATATATGTATATACATACACACACACATGACACTCTTCGTTTCCTTTACTCAAAATGATCCATCCACATTGTTGCAAGTGCCTAAGATTTTTATTTTTATTTAAAATGATGTTTCATATTATGTGAATGTTATAGACTATTTCATATTCTATTATGCTAGAATTTGTTTACCCTTTCCACATTTGAGGGCATTTGAATTGTTTCTAACTTTGAATAGTGTCCGAAGGATTGTCATGTACGTGTCTTTAGGTGCATATGTGTACATAATTCTTTGTGTATATTCCACAGATGATATTATGAGTCATAGAATATATGCATTTACTGCTTTATGGGATCTTACTAGATAATATTCCAGTACAGTGGATATACTGATTTATACTTCTGCCAGTGCTGCATGCCAGTCCAATTTCTCTATATCCATGATCTTTCTCTTTTAGGATTAGTACTTTTCATGTCCTATTTTAAAACACTTTGTCTTCCCCAAAGCCATATTATATTATTTGCTAGAAGCTTTGGTATTTTAACTCTTACATACATATTTTCACAAAAAATTCAGAAAGTGTTTTTCCATATATTGCAGTTATAGATCAAAATCTATGTTTCCCACTTAAGGACTTTCAATTGAGTGGCAGTTTTTATTGAGAAGACCAGCCTTTGCTCTTAACTTTGTAGGGTCTTCTTTTTCATAATCCATTGCCATTTGTGCTCTGTTTTTGATTCTGTGGTTTCCTTGCCTATGTTTGAGCAAAACCTGTATTGTCTTAATTCTGTATGTTAGTAATGCATTTTGATAAATTTTGTCATTAAAACTTGTTTTTCTTCAACATTGCATTAAATATTATTGATCTTTAGGATTCCTATATACATTTTGGAGTCAGCTTAATTTACACACACAGTTCACCTTCGGTGATGCCATCCAGCCATCTCATCCCCTCTTGTCTCGTATTTATATTGTGTAAAATATATATATACACAATATAGTGCAAGTGTGTATATATATTTTATGATCGTGATATTAAGTATATACAGATTTAGAACTGTCTTTTCATTTTGGTGGATCGGTCTTATTCTTTTATTTCTAAAATTTGATTCTTAAACCTGAAACATACTCTTTGTTGTGCGACTTGTTTTGCTTTGTTTGTTTTGGTTATTAATAACCCATTTATTTTTTCCATCATTTTGCTTCAACATTGCTGAGTCCTTATATTTAGATGCATGCTTTCAGCCAAAATATTTTGCTAACTTTTAAAAATTAATGTGACCACTTTTATCTTTTAATTACAGTAGTTACATAATTTAAATATAATTTCTAACATATTTGGGTCTAAATCTACCATCTGTCAGGTCTCTTTTTGTTTACTGTAAAAATTTTAAATATTGCTTTATATTATACCATTTTGTTACATATTGGGCCAGCAGAAAATTATAGCATAAAATTGGCTGATTAAAACCTGATATTTTGTTCACTTCCTGATAGATTCAAGGATCTTTGAACACTTAAATGCATATATTCCCTTCCAAATAGACAGAAACAAATATATTCCCTAAATATGCATATATATAAATATGTAGTACATTATTACCATAATATATTTTAGGTGTATATATACTTTAGATGCTGGAGAAAAGAATGGCAACCTATTCCAATATTTTTGCCTGGAGACTCCCATGGACATAGAGCCAGGTGGGCTACAGTCCATGGGGTCACAGAGTCAGATACCACTGAAGCGACTTACACACACACGCATACGTTAGATGACAAAGGACTTCATTAATTTTTGTATATCACATATTCATTTAGTGTATTCATAAATTTATCACTTCTGTTTCTCTTCATTTCTATTCTTATTTTATCCAGGAATATTTTTCTTTGTGAAGAACTCCATTAATATAACTTATGATTTACTGGAAGGGCTTTTCTGGTAGCTCAGATGGTAAAACATCTGCCTGTAGTGAGGGAGACCTGGTTGCAATCCTTGGTCAGGAAGACACATTTTTTCAATTGTTTCTCTAGAAATGAATTTGGCCTTCATTTTGGAAATAAATAGGACCAAGATACTACAAAATTCTATAATTAACAATAATTTTATTGTTAAAATTTATTGTAAAAATTTCTATAATTAACAATAACAAGAATTTTAAAAGAATGCACACAATCAAGAGGCTTAGATGAAGTGGAGAGAGCTCAGGGACACCAGTGATGGCCTAAATTGGTCATGGTTCCTTTCTGCATCAGTCATGACTCAGTGATTTAGAATGGATGAAGTCTCTAAGTAAGATAATATACAACGTACTCATTTTAACAATTATATTGTTTCCTGTTAACCTCCAGGTAANGAGCTCAGGGACACCAGTGATGGCCTAAATTGGTCATGGTTCCTTTCTGCATCAGTCATGACTCAGTGATTTAGAATGGATGAAGTCTCTAAGTAAGATAATATACAACGTACTCATTTTAACAATTATATTGTTTCCTGTTAACCTCCAGGTAAAAATATTTAAAGATAGCTATGTGGAGAACGGGATGAGAGGGGATGAGATGGCTGGATGCCATCACCGAATCAATGGAAATGAGTTTGAGTGAACTCCAGGAGGTGGTGATGGACAGGGAAGCCTGGCGTGCTGCAATTCATGGGGTCACAGAGTCGGACACGAATGAGCAACTGAACTGAACTGAACTGATGCTATCTTCATTATCCCCTAACAATGAATATTTTGTTTTTGAAATGTTTCTTTTTATTCCATGTAATGCATTTCTTAAATTACAACAAAATATCTGTCATCATTATAGTTAATATATTAATACAATTATGACCAAAAATCCATCATTACATTCTTTCATTTTTATCTTTTCATAATTTTCTAAAGGTTCTTCAATATTTCTTTGTTTGATTTAACACAAATGTAATCAAGAATGTGTCCAAAACTGTGGTCAACTTACGTTAATGCAATCAATTTATAAATAAGCAGAAACCTAGAAAATATTAGAATGTGAAATTTACTTAAGTTCTTGGAAATGAAACATATTGTTTTGGCTGATTATTTAAAGAGTGCTACATCTGTGTGCTGACCATATAAAAAAGCAGTTGATAATATAAGCAACAAAATTAACAAACAGTTTAAAGAAGCTATTTTGGGAAGAAGTTTTATTTATTTATGAGGCCCTTGCATAAAAAGATCAAAACTTTAAAAAAGTTGATCTAACCGCACCCCTTNGTCAAAGATAAGGTGTCCATAGGTGCGTGGATTTATCTCTGGGCTTTCTATTTTGTTCCATTGATCTTTGTAGAGAGAATTTAGCTTTCATATGCAGACACATTTTATATGAGCTATTGAGTTGTTATTTAGTTGCTAAGTTGTGTCTGACTCTTTTGCAACCCCATTAACTGTCCCAGGCAAGAATACTGGAGTGGTTGCTACTTCCATCTCCAGGGAATCTTCTCTACCCAAGGATCAAACATGTGTCTTCTATCTTGACAGGCAGATACTTTACCACTGAGCTTCAGGGAAGCCAAAACTATTGAAAATCATAGCTGTTTCACAATTCTAAAAAGTTTTGTTAAGGAAACAAGTTGACTGATATTATATTATATTTGCAATATACTGAAGATCTGAAAATCATGGTTAGAAAGTTTTTTAAATCTTTTTTTTTCCTTTGAGGTATTTTATTTTTTAGAATAGTTTTAAGCTTACAGAAAAATTAAGATAATATGTTCCTTACCAGGTTTGCCCTGTTATTAACATCTTGCATTAGTATGGTACATTTATAATGATTCAGTCCAGTTCAGTTCAGTTCAGTTGCTCAGTCATGTCCAACTCTTTGCCACCCTATGAATCGCAGCACGCCAGGCCTCCCTGTCCATCACCAATACCCAGAATTAACTCAGACTCATGTCCATCGAGTCAGTTATGCCATCCAGCCATTAGTACATCAAATTTGATACATTGCCCAGTTTTTATATAAAATCTTTTTTTTTTCTTTTTGCTTAAGGGTCTCACCCAGAATATCACATTAAATTTGTCTTCTTAGGCTTTTTGACCATGACAAACTCTCTGAATTTACTTGTTTCTGATGATCTTAACTGTCTGAAGAGTTACTGATCAAGTATTTTGTAGAATTACCCTCTATCAAAATTTGTCTGATTTTTTGGTCAAGATTAGACTGGATTTATGAATTTTAAGCAGAAGACCAGAGAAATAAAATGTCATTTTAATGACATCATGTTAAGTATATATACTACCAACTTATGTTTACATCTATCCAAGTTTCCCTCGTGGATCAGACAATAGAGAATCTGCCTGGGATGCAGGAGACCCAAGTTTCATCCTTGGGTCAGGAAGTTCCCCTGGAGAAAGAAATGGCAACCTACTCCAGTATTCTTGCCTGGAGAATCCTAAAGTCAGAGGAGCCTGGCTGGTTATAGTCCATGGGTTTGCAAAGAGTCAGATGCAACTAAGTGACTAACATTATCACTATGTTTACATAGGATTCATTTGCAATAATATTAGATTTTCAGTTTGCAGTCTTCACTGCTTGGGAATGCTGGATCCTGTCTTCTAAATTATTATTTTTTAACCGTATACATTGAGGTTCACGTGCTGTAAACCTCAGAAAATCTTGACAATTGCATAATATCATTTACTGACTACTAAAGTATTACACAAAATAGTTTCATCACCCTAAAACTCCCTTTGTACCTCACCCATTCCACCCTACTCCCTAACTCTGAACCCATGGCTGTCACTGGTATTTTTATTATCTCTGTAGTTTTACTTTTCCAGAATGGCATATAATTGAAATCATAGAGTATATAGCCTTCTTAGATTGGTTATTTTCACTTAGCAATATGTAGTTAAGGTTTATCCAAGTCTTTTGTCCTAAATGCAGTACTTGGATGCAATCTCAAAAATGACAGAATGATCTCTGTTCGTTTCCAAGGCAAACCATTCAATATCACAATAATCCAAGTCTATGCACCAACCAGTAACACTGAAGAAGGTGAAGCTGAATGGTTCTATGAAGACCTACAAGACCTTTTAGAACTAACACCCCAAAAATAGGTCCTTTTCATGATAGTGGACTGGAATGTAAAAGTAGGAAGACAAGAAACATGTGGTGTAAAAGGCAAATTTGGCCTTGGAATATAGAATGAAGCAGAGCAAAGGCTAATAGAGTTTTGCCAAAAGAATGCACTGGTCATAGCAAACACCCTCTTCCAACAACACAAGAAAAGACTCTACACATGGACATGACCAGATGTTCAACACCAAAATCAGATTGATTATATTCTTTGCAGCCAAAGATGGAGAAGCTCGATACAGTCAGCAAAAACAAGACCAGGAGCTGACTGTGGCTCAGATCATGAACTCCTTATTGCCAAATTTACTCTTAAATTGAAGAAAGTAGGGAAAATCACTAGACCATTCAGGTATGACCTAAATCATGTCCCTTATGATTATACAGTGAAAGTGAGAAATAGATTTAAGGGACTCGATCTGATAGATAGAGTGCTTGATGAACTATGGACTGAGGTTCGTGACATTGTACAGGACACAGGGATCAAGACCATCCCCATGGAAAAGAAATGCAAAAAAGCAAAATGGCTCTCTGGAGGCCTTACAAATAGCTGTGAAAAAAAGAGAAGCAAAAAGCAAAGGAGAAAAGGAAAGATATAAGCATCTGAATGCAGAGTTCCAAAGAATAGCAAGGAGAGATAAGAAAGCCTTCCTCAATGCAAAGAAATAGAGGAAACAACAGGGAAGATGACAGGGAAGGCTGATGTGCTGCAATCCATTGGATAGCAAAGAGTTGGACATGACTGAGTGACTCAAAAACAATAACAGATTTATATGGAATCTAGAAAAAAGTAATTCATGTCCTAATTGCAGGACAGGAATAGAGACACAGGTATAGCTAGGTGTAGCTAATGGACATCTGGATACAAAGGAGAGGAGGGAAAGATGAGTAGCACTGACTTATACACACTACCATGTATAGAATAGATAGCTAGTGGGAAGATACTGTAAGAAACAAGGAGCTCAGCTCCATGCTTTGTGATGACTTAGAGGGGTGAGATGAGGAGATGGAAGGGAGTGCTCAAAAGGGAGGAGATACAGGTATGCATATAGCTGATTCACTTTGTTGTACAGCAAAAAATAACACAATATTATGAAACAGTTATACTCCAATTAAAAATAAATAAATACACACACAAAAGAAATGAGCTATTAAACCAGAAAAGACTTCAGTTCAGTTCAGTTGCTCAGTCATGTCCAACTCTTTGTGACCAAATAAATCGCAGCACGCCAGGCCTCCCTGTCCATCACCAACTCCTAGAGTTCACTCAAACTCATGTCCATCTAGTCAGTGATGCTATCCAGCCATCTCATCCTCTGTCGTCCGCTTCCCCTCCTGCCCCCAATCCCTCCCAGCATCAGGGTCTTTTCCAATGAGTCAACTCTTCCCATGAAGTGGCCAAAGATTTGGAATTTCAGCTTGAGCATCATTCCTTCCAAAGAACACCCAGGACTGACCTCCTTTAGAATGGACTAGTTGGATTTCCTTGCAGTCCAAGGGACTCTCAAGAGTCTTCTCCAGCACCACAGTTCAAAAGCATCAATTCTTCGGCACTCAGCTTTCTTCACAGTCCAACTCTCACATCCAAACATGATTACTGGAAAAACCATAGCCTTGACTAGACAGACCTTGTTGGCAAAGTAATGTCTCTGCTTTTGAATATGCTATCTAGGTTGGACATAACTTTCCTTCCAAGGACTAAACATCTTTTAATTTTATGCCCACAGTCACCATCCACACTGATTTTGGAGCCCCCCAAAATAAAGTTTGTCACTGTTTTCATTGTTTCCCCATCTATTTGCCATGAACTGATGAGACCAAATGCCAAGATCTTAGTTTTTTGAATGTTCGGTTTTAAGTCAACGTTTTTCACTCTCCTCTTTCACCTTCATCAAGAGGCTCTTTAGTTCCTTTTCACTTCCTGCCCTAAGGGTGGCATCATCTGCATATCCAAGATTAAATGTGTTAATACTCAATATTTGTTTTTCTTTTTCTGATTTACTTCATTCTGTATGATAGTCTATAGGGAGATCCACACCATGACAAATGACACAATTTTGTTCCTTTTTGTGACTCAGTAACATTTCATTGTATATATGTCCCACAACTTCTTTATCCATTCATCTGTCAGTGGACATTTAGGTTGCTTCCATGTCTTGGCTATTGTAAATAGTATGTGGTACATGTATCATTTTGAGTTATGGTTTTCTCAGGGCGTATGCCCAGTAGTGGAACTGCTGTGTCATATATTAGCTCCATTTTTAGTGTTTTAAGAAGCCCCCATACTGTTTTGCATAGTGACTGTATCAATTTACTTTCCCACCAACAGTGCAAGAGGATTATTTTTTTTATATCCTCTCCAGAATTTATTGTTTGCATATTTTAGATGATGGCCTTTTTGGCTGGTATGATATGATATCTCATTACAGTTTTTATTTGCATTTCTCTAACAATGAGTCATCTTGAGCATCTTTTCATATATTTGTGGCTATCTGTTGTCTTCTTTGGAGAAATGTCTGTTCAGTGCTTCTGCCCATTTTTGATTGAGTTGTTTGTTTTTCTAATATTGAGCTACATGAGCTGCCTATGTATTTTAGAGATTAATCCTTTGTCAGTTGCTTCATTTGCAATTATCTCTCCCATTCTGAGCATTGTCTTTTCATCTGGTTTATGGTTTCCTTTGCTGTGAAAAAGCTTTGAGTTTTGTTTATTTATTTATTTATTTATTTATTTATTATTCTAGGAGGTGGGTCAAAGATGATCTTGCTGTGTGCAATTTATGTCAAGTAGTGTTCTGCCTTTATCTTCCTCTAAGTGTTTTATAGTGTCTGGCCTTACATTTAGGCCTTCATCAGTTTTGAGTTTATATTTGTGCATGGGTTAGGAAGTGTTCTAATTTCATTATTTTACATGTAGCTGTCCAGTTTTTCTAGTGCCAGTTATTGAAGAGACTGTCTTTTCTACATTGTATATTCCTGTCTCCTTTGTCAAAGGTAAGGTACTCATAGGTAGGTGGGTATAAAAAAGCCCCAGAGGGGCTTTCTATCCTGCTCCATTAATCTTTATTTCTGTTTTTGTGCCAATACCATACTGCCTTGATTGTTGTAACTTTGTAGTCTAGTTTTAGGACAGGGAGCCTGACACCTCCAGCTCAAATTTTATTTCTCAAGATTGTTTTGACTTTTCATGGTCTTTTGTGTCTCCATACAAATTTTAAAATCTTGTTCCAGTTCTGTGAAAATTACCATTGGTAATTTGATAGGGATTGCACTGAATCTTTAGATCACTTTGGGTAGTATAGTCATTTTCACAATACTGATTCTTACAGTCCAAGAACATGGTGTATCTGTCCATCAGCTGGTGCCATCTTTTGACTACTTTCATTGGTGTCTTATAGTTTTCTGCATACAGGTATTTTGTCTCCTTAAGTAGGTTTATTCCTAGGTATATTATTCTTTTAATTGTAATGGTGAATGGGATTATTTCCTTAATATCTCTTTCTGATCTTTTATTGTTAATGCATAGGAATGCAAAAGATTTCTGTGTATTGGTTTTGGATCCTGTGGCTTTGCTAAATTTGTTGGTTAGCTCTTGTAATTTTCTGATTGTATCGTTAGGATTTTCTATGTATAGTATCATGTTGTCTGGAAACAGAGGGTTTTACTTCTTTTCCAACCTAGATTCCTTTTATTTATTTACTTATTTTTTCTTCTCTGATTGCTCTGGCTAGGACTTCCAAAACTATATTGAATAATAGTGGCAAGACTGAATACTCTGGTCTTATTTCTGATTTTAGAAGCAATGCTTTCAATTTATCACCATTGAGAATAATGTTTACTGTGGGTTTGTCATATATAGCATTGATTATGTGGAGGTATGTTCCCTCTATGCCTTCTTTCTAGATATTTTTTTTTTTATCATAAATGTGTGTTGAATTTCATCAAAATTTTGTTCTACATCTATTGAGATTATCATATTGGTTTTATCCTTCAATTTGTTAATATGGTGTGTCACACTGATTGATTTGCATATATTAATGAATCCTTGCATCCCTAGGATAAATCCCACTTGGTCATGAGGTATGATCCTTTTAATGTGTTTTTGGATTCTTGTTTATGTTTCTTTAAATAAGCTTTTTATGAAGATTTTCAGAAGAATTGCAAAATGGTAATAGATTTCTTATAAAACTTCCACTGCTTTTTCTATTATTAACATCTAATACCTGTACAGTGCATTTGTTAAAATTCATGTACCAATATTAAGACATTATAATTAGCAAAGGTCCATATTTTATTCAGATTTGACCTAAGGGTTTGACCCCTGGGGGAGGAAGATCACCTGGAGGAAGAAATGGAAATCCACTTCAGTATTCTTGCCAGAAAAATCCCATGAACAGAGGAATCCATGAGGTTGCAAAGAGTCAGACATGACTGGGCAATTAGGCACACCCACATATCATGTTTTGCGGAACTGAAGCTTATACTGCTTGAAGAGTTCACTTTAAGAAAAAGAATAAAAAATTAGATCAAGGTATGTGTATAGATAGAGCATATTCTTAAAAAATTTTTTTCATTATATATCATTAGAATATATTAAATACCAACCTGTGCTACATATTAGGACATTGTTGTTTATGTATAGTAGTTTGTATCTGCTAATCTCAAATTACCAATTTATCCCTCCCTCCTATACTGTTATCCTTTGGTAATTATAAACTGGTTTTCAATGTCTGTGAAACTGTTTCTGTTTTAAAAATAAGTTGTGTTACATTTTAGATTCCACACTTAAGTGATATTGTCTGGTCTCTGACCTTCTCTTTATGACTTACTTCACTTAGTCTGTAGGTGTATTCAGTTCAGTTTAGTTGCTCAGTCATGTTCAAATCTTTGTGAGCCATGGACTGCAGCATTCCAGGCCTCCTGGTCCATCACCAACTCCTGGAGTTTATTCAAACTCATGTTCATAGAGTCGGTGATGCCAT
This sequence comes from Neotragus pygmaeus, assembly GCA_006410875.1. Lineage (NCBI taxonomy): Eukaryota > Metazoa > Chordata > Mammalia > Artiodactyla > Bovidae > Neotragus > Neotragus pygmaeus. The sequence goes on from SJYV01022790.1 coordinate 1,425,026, forward strand.
CCAACCATCTCATCCTTTGTTGTCCCCTTCTCCTCCTGCCTTCAATCTTTCCCAGCATCAGGGTCTTTTCCAGGGAGTCAGTTATTTGCATCAGGTGGCCAAAGTATTGGAGTTTCGGCTTCAAAATCAGTCCTACCAATGAACGCCCAGGACTGATCTCCTTTAGGATGGGCTGGTTGGATCTCCTTGCAGTCCAAGGGACTCTCAAGAGTCTTCTCCAACACCACAGTTCAAAAGTATCAATTATCTGGCACTCAAGTTTCTTTATGGTCCAACTCTCACATCTATACATGACTACTGGGAAGACCATAGCTTTGACTATATACACTTTTGTGGGCAAAGTTATGTCTCTGCTTTTTAATATGCTCTCTAGGTTGGTCATAACTTTTCTTNCTGGCACTCAAGTTTCTTTATGGTCCAACTCTCACATCTATACATGACTACTGGGAAGACCATAGCTTTGACTATATACACTTTTGTGGGCAAAGTTATGTCTCTGCTTTTTAATATGCTCTCTAGGTTGGTCATAACTTTTCTTTCAAGGAGTAAGTATCTTTTAATTTCAAGGCTGCAGTCACCATCTACAGTGGTTTTGGATCCCCCCAAAATAAAATCTGTCACTGTATATACCATTTTTTGCCATGAAGTGATGAGACCAGATTCCGTGATCTTTGGGTTCTGAATGTTCAACTTTAAGCCAACTTTTTTACACTCCTCTTTCACTTTCATCAAGAGGCTCTTTAGTTCTTCTTCACTTTCTGCCATAAGGGTGTTGTCATCTACATATCTGAGGTTATTGACATTTCTCCTGGCAATTTTGATTCCAGCTTGTGCTTCATCCAGCCCAGCATTTCTCATGATGTACTCTGCATTTAATTTANATCATAAGGGATTTGATTTAGGTCATACCTGAATGGTCTAGTGGTTTTCCCCATTTTCTTCAATTTAAGATGCCTTTTCAATTTCAGAACTTCTATTTTATCCTTTATTATCATTTCTACCTTTTTATTGATACTTTATATTTGGTGAGACTTTATTCTCATACGTTAACTCTTTAGATAGGGTATATTTTAGTGTTTGCACATAAAGTCTTTGTCTAGTAATTCCAACCTGAGCTTCCTCAGGGACAATTTCTATTTTATATTCTCACATATAAGCCATGACTTTTTTTTTTTCTTTTCATGTAATCTTATTATTTGTTGAGGACTGGGCATTTTTAATAATACAGTTGGGCAAGAGTGGAGTTCAATTCTTCCTGTTCCTGGGATTTGTTTTCAGTGATGTTACTCTTGTTGATATTTACTTGTTGGATGACATTCTTGGCAACCCACTCCAGTGTTCTTGCCTAGAGAATCCCAGGGATGGGGGAGCCTGGTGGGCTGCTGTCTGTGGGGTCGCACAGAGTCGGACACGACTGAAGCGACTTAGTAGTAGTAGTAGTATTCTTATAGTAGTTCTTCACAATTTGTATTCTTTGTCATGTGCAACNGGATGGGGGAGCCTGGTGGGCTGCTGTCTGTGGGGTCGCACAGAGTCGGACACGACTGAAGCGACTTAGTAGTAGTAGTAGTATTCTTATAGTAGTTCTTCACAATTTGTATTCTTTGTCATGTGCAACTTCTGAAGTTTCTGTTTGAAAGCTTAGTGGTCAGGTGATAATTGAACAGACATTTCCTTAAATACCTTGAGACAATAAATCTCCCACTCTTTGCATGGGGTCTCAGTGTGTATTCAGACCTGATTGCCATGCTCTGGCAGTTTACAATTCTGCCTCAGCCTTCACTTCTACCAGGTGTATACCATCAGAGTCAGAAAAAAAGAAAGTTTCCTGGGCATGCACATATCCCTACACAAGCACATGGCCTTTTAGGTCTTCCCAAAATGTTAGAAATTTTCATAGCCTGCTGTGGACATTTTATACTCTAGATTGCTATTTTTGTCTCTTCCTCCATCACTTTATTTATCCAATGTTTTTATTTCAGCTGCTATCACTTCTTCAAGGAGCAGCAATATTACCCAATTGATATTTCATTTTGTTTATTGGTTTGTTTGCTTTTGACACACATTTGAGGCTGGGACTTTATTTACAGAGTGAGTTAAATCAGGTTAAATGATGATAGGCTCTGTGAATAAGACTTTTAGCAGCTGCGAAGTCAAATAGTGATAATCCTCTGGAGATTTTTAATTTTTTTTTAACAACAAAGGAGTCAGTTTATTCAGTGCTTAGTATGTTGTAGCCACTGGATTAATCATCTCAAGTTATTTCCCTTATAGATTTTAAAAATTAATTTATCTTTTATTGAAGGATAATTCCTTTACAAAATTTTGCTGTTTTCTGACAAACCTCAACATGGATGGAAGGGGATATATGTATATGTATACCTTTAGGGTTTTTTTCTGTGTGTGGGGTGGGTGGTTGGGAGGGGAGCTCCAGTCTATTCTATCTCCAGTGGCTACAGGACTCCTGTTTTTCGTAGCTACTGTTTTTCTAAGACTGCTGGTTTTCAAGGCTACCACAGAGGTGGGGAGAGGAAAAAGTGAATGGAAAGTTTGAAAATGTGGAAACTCCAGCTGTTCTTACTGATAGGCAACTGTTTTTCTTGAATAAACACTTAGCAATTTGTTTCAAGCCTTAGGTTAATTCCCAGAGTTTTGAAGAAGCTGATTTTGAGGGTTTTTTTGTTTTTTTTTCATAATTTTATGGAGGAGTGGCTATTTGAAGGTCCTTACTCTGCCATTTAGAAATGCTTATCTCTTTTTGGTAGCACTGTTTATAAACTCTGGAGAGAGATGATATGGGGAGGGTGGTAGGAGGGGGGGTTCAGGATTGGGAACTCATGTACACCCGTGGTGGATTCATGTCAATGTATGGCAAAACCAATACAGTATTGTAAAGTTAAAAAAAAAATAGATATATGATTTGCAAATGTTTTTTCCTTGTCTGTGATTTGATTTGATTATGATCTCTTAAGAGAACTGTGTACTTCCAAAATAGAGACTATTAATTTTGATGAGTTTCAGTAAATCAATTAATTTATTTATTAAATTGTGCTTTTGTTTTCCTATATAGGAATGATATGTCTAAACAAGGTAACTAAATTTTCTTCTATTCACTTTAGGATATTTATAGCTTCAACTTTTATATTTGGAACTATATTTCATTATGGATTAATATTTACATAGATGCAACACACAGTTGCGCTCATCTCACATGCTAGTAATGTTCAAAATTCTCCAATCCAGGCTTCAGTAATACATGAACCATGAACTGCCAGACATTCAAGCTGGTTTTAGAAAAGGCAGAGGAACCAGAGATCAAATTGCCAATGTTCTCTGGATCATCAAAAAAGCAAGAGAATTTCAGAAAAACATCTATTCCTGCTTTATTGACTATGCCAAAACCTTTGCCTGTGTGGATCACAATAAACTGGAAAATACTGAAAGAGATGGGAATACCTTACCACCTGATCTGCCTCTTGAGAAACCTGTATGCAGATCAGGAAGCAACAGTTTGAACTGGACATGGAACAACAGACTGGCTCCAAATAGGAAAAGGAGTACATCAAGGCTGTATATTGTCACCCTGCTTATTTAACTTCGATGCAGAGTACATCATGAGAAACGCTGGGCTGGATGAAGTACAAGTTGGAATCAAGATTGCCAGGAGAAATAATAACCTCAGATATGCAGATGATACCACCTCTATGGCAGAAAGTGAAGAACTAAAGCACCTCTTGATGAAAGTGAAAGAGAATGAAAAAGTTGTCTTAAAGCTCAACATTCAGAAAATGAAGATCATGGCATCTTGTTTCATCACTTTACGGCAAATAGACGGAGAAACAGTGGAAAAAGTGTCAGACTTTATTTTGGGGGGCTCCGAAATCACTGCAGATAGTGATTACAGCCATGAAATTAAAAGATGTTTAGTCCTTGGAAGGAAAGTTATGACCAACCTAGACAGCATATTAAAAAGCAAAGACATGATTTTGTCACAAAGGTCCATCTAGTCAAAGCTATGGTTTTCCAGTAGTCATGTATGTATGTGAGAGTTGGACTATAAAGAAAGCTGAGCACCGAAGAATGGATGTTTTTGAACTGTGATGTTGCAGAAGGCTCCAGAATCCCTTGGACTGCAAGGAGATCCAACCAGTCCATCCTCAAGGAGATCAGTCCTGGGTGTTCATTGGAAGGACTGATATAGAAGCTGAAACTCCAAAACCTTGTGCAAAGAGCTGACTCATTTGAAAGATCCTGACGCTGGGAAAGATTGAGGCAGGAGGAGAAGGGGATGACAGAGAATGAGATGGTTATATGGCATCACTGACTCAATGGACATGNTAGAAGCTGAAACTCCAAAACCTTGTGCAAAGAGCTGACTCATTTGAAAGATCCTGACGCTGGGAAAGATTGAGGCAGGAGGAGAAGGGGATGACAGAGAATGAGATGGTTATATGGCATCACTGACTCAATGGACATGAGTTTGGGTAAACTCCAGGTATTGGTGATGGACAAGGAGGCCTGGCATGCTGCTGTTCTTGGGGTCGCAAAGAGTTGGACATGACAGAGTAACTGAACTGAACTCTATGTATGAATCAAATTTTTCTAGCATCAGTTTTTATAAGACTAAATGTTCTTATTGTTATGTATTTTTATCTTGATCAAAAATCAGTTGTTCATATACATGTGTGCTTATTTCTAACATTTTAATCATTTGAAATCTTTGGTTCATGATTATAGTATATTTCTTTTCTATATTATTTATTTATTTAATTCCCCTTTATGGATCACAGCCTTGTCATGGCTTTTGTAACTCAAAGAAGCTATGAGCCAAGCCATGCAGGGCCACTCAAGATGTATGAGTCATAGTGGAGAGATCTGACAAAACATGGCCACTGGAGGAAGGAATGGCAAACCACTCTAGTATTTTTGCCTCAAGAACCCTATGAACAGTATGCTGCTAAGTCATTTCAGTTGTGTCTGACTCTGTGTGACCTCACAGATGGCAGCCCACCAGGCTCCCCCATCCCTGGGATTCCCAGTCGTGTCTGACCCTCAGTGACTCCATGGACTGCAGCCTTCCAGGCTCCTCTGTCCATTGGATTTTCCAGGCAAAAGTACTAGAGTAGGGTGCTATTGCCTTCTCCGATGAACAGCATGGAAAGGTGAAAAAGATATGGCACCAGAAGATGAGCCCCCCGGATCAGAAAGTATCCAATATATTACTGGGGAAGAATGGAGAAATAGCTCTAGAGAGAATGAAGAATTAGGGCCACAGGACTGGAAAAGGTCAGTTTTCATTCCAGTCCCAAAGAATGACAATACCAAAGAATGTTCAAACTACCATATAATTGTGCTCACATCACATCCTAGCACGGTAATGGTAAAGTCTTTCAAGCTAGGCTTCAGCATTACTTGAACTGAGAACTTCCAGATGTACAAGCTGGATTTAGAAAAGGCTGTGCTGTGCCTAGTCTCTCAGTCATGTCTGACATTTTGCGACCCCATGGTCTGTAGCCCACCAGGCTATTCTGTCCATGGGGATTCTTCAGGCAAGAATACTAGACTTGGGTTGCTATGTCGTTCTTCAGGGGATCGTTCCAACCCAGGGATCCCACCAAGGTCTCCCTCATTGCAGGCATTGTCTTTACTGTCTGAGCCACTAGGGAAGCCCAAGAATACTGGAATGGGCAGCCTACCTTCCTTCTCTAGGGGATTCCTGAGCCAAGAATCAAACTTGGGTCTCCTGAATTGCAGGCTGATTCTTACCAGCTGAGCTACCAAGGAAGCCCAGAAAACCAGATATTAAATTACCAACATTCCTTGGATTGTAGAGAAGGGAAAGCAATCCCAGAGAAAAACACCTTAATAGATTACTCTAAAGCTTTTGACTGCGTGGATCACAACAAACTGGAAAGTCCTTAAAGAGATAAAAATACCAGACCACCTTACCTGTATACATGTCAAGAAGCAACAATTAGAACAGGAAGTGGAACAATGGGTTGGTTCAAAATTGGGAAAGGAATATTTCAAGGCTGTATAGTGTCACCCTACTCATTTAACTTATATGCAGTGTATATCACGTGAAATGCCAAGCTGCTTGTATTACAAGCTTTAATCAAGATTGTCAAGAGAAATGTCAACAACTTCAGATATGAAAATGATACCACTCTAATTGCAGAAAGCAAAGAGGAACCAAAGAAACTCCTGATGATGGTGAAAGAGGAGAGTGAAAAGTCTGACTTAAAACTCAACGTTCAAAAAACTAAAATCATGATATCTGATCCCATTACTTCATGGCAAATAGAAGGGGAAAAATGTGGAAGAAGTGACGGATTTTATTTTCTTAGGCTTCAAAATCACTGTAGATGGTGACTGTAGCCATGAAATGAAAAGTCACTTGCTTCTTAGAAGGAAAGCTGTGACAAACCTAGACAGCATATTCAAAAGCAGAGACATCATTTTGCCAACAAAGATTTGTATATTCAAAGCTATGGTTTTTCCAGTAGTCATGAATGGATGTGAAAGTTGGACAAAAATAAGGGGATCACTGAAGAATTGATGCTTTCAAATTATAGTGCTGGAGAAGATTCTTGAGAGTCCCTTGGACAGCGAGAAGATCAAATCAGTCAATCCTAAAGAGATCAATCCTGAATATTCATTGGAAGGATTGATGCTGAAGCTGAAGCTCCAATATTTTAACCATTTGATGTGAACATGTGACCCATTGGAAAAATCTGTGATCCTGGGAAAGGTTGAGAGTAGGAGGAGAAAGGGCAACAGAAGATGAAATGGTTAGATAGCATCACTGACTCATTGAACATGAATGTGCGAAAACTCCAGCAGATAGTGAAGGGCAGAGAAGCCTGGCACATTGTTGTTCATGGACTTGCAAAGAGTTGGACATAACTTGGTGACTAAGGGATAGCAACAATACTATTTATTTAATTTTTAGTTGTGCTGGGTCTTCATTGCTGTACATGGCTTTCTCTTTTTTGGAAAGTGGAAACTACTCTAGTTACACTGCATGGACTTCACATTGCCATGGCTTCTCTTCTTGCAGAGCACAGGTTATAGGCACAAGGACTTCAGTTACTGCAGCATGCAGGCTCAGTAATTGTGGCATGCAGGGCTTGGTTGCTCCTCAGCATGTGAGATATTCCTGGATCAGTGCTTGAACCCATGTTCCCCGCACTGGCAGGCAGATTCCCATCCACTGTATGATCAGGAAAGTCCTAGAGTATATTTCTTTACTTTGGACTTTAATTTTTCTCAGCAGTTCTTTTTAGCTTCCAACATTCTTTTCTAACACATTTCTAATCATTCCATGCTAGTGTATAAATATGTAGTCTTTTTTAAATAATGATATTTGCCCTTCAAGTTTTTTGAATTCACTTAGTTCCAGTAGATTTTTCTTATAGATGTTTTGAAATTTTCTACATAGACCATGGTTTTGCCTATGAACAAAGACTGTTTTATATCTTTTTAAAATAAGACACTTTAATTTTAATATTTTATGGCACTATCTGTAATCCATAGTGCAATGTTGATCATCTTTGTGAGAGTGAACATCTTTGTCTTATTCAGGATCTTAAAGAGAGAACAGTTAGCTTTCCACCGTTGAATATGATGCTGGCTGTCATGTTTTCATGTGTGTTCCTCATGAGTTTGTAGAATTTTCCTTCTATTTCTAGAGTCAAGAGAGATTTATTTTCAGGATCACAGTTGGATTTTGTAAAATTCTCTTTTCTACATTTATTGAGATGATCATATGGCTTTTAAAAATAAATGTTAATATCATAAATTATATTGATTGACTATATAATAAGGTATTTATTTCTTTTTATACATGTGTGTGCTAAGTCACTTCAGTTGTGTCTGACTCTTTGAGTCCCTTTAGACTGTAGCCCACCAGGCTCCTCTGTCCATGGGATTATCTAGGGAAAATACTGGAGTGGGTTACCATGCCTTCCTCCAGGGGATCTTTCTGACCCAGGGATCAAACCTGCATCTCCTGTGGCTCCTGTGCTGCAGGCAGATTCTTTACCACTGAGCCATCCAGGAAATCCATTTCCATTTATGTCTTTGGCTGATATTGTTTACAATGTATAGCCAGGCACATTTAAAAAGTAAATAACTGAAAAATATTCAGGACATCATAATCATAATCAACAGAATTATACTCACACTCTTCTGAGTAGTATACACAATTATGAGTTAGATAGAAATTCATAATTTTCCTATTGTGTATGTTTGTTTAAATGCAAAAGTATAGTCACTAATGGAAACATTAAAATCTTGTTAAAGTAATAAAGAAAATAATATTTATAATGTCTTTTAAAGTAAAATGCATTATTTAGAACTGATAAAATTTTCAAGTAGTGATATTTGAACATTTTAAAGTTTCTGAAATTTGCACCTTGTCCTTTTCCATTACCTATTCTGAAATACATAAGTAGAGGAGCTTCTTTTGATGTCATCGACTGATCTAGTTCACAAAAGAAGCATAAGAAATAGCAGGAAAATAACTCCTTTGTTAATAACCTAAGTTCATTCAAAACAAAGGCAAAAAAAAAAAAAAATCCAGGAAATAAACCCTTGGATTTCTTAGGCAGTTTTTCCTCCTAGGCACCAGTCATTACCAGATAAAATAGATAAGACCATGCAAATTTACAAATGCTATTTCACCTACAGGGAAATTAGTTAAATAATTTATAACTTTGATCTTCATTATTATGGCTTAGTTGAGCTTTCCAGGTGGCTCAGCAGTAAAGAATTGCCTGTCAATGCAAGAGACGTGGGTTTGATCCCTATGTTGGGAAGATCCCCTGGACAAGGAAATGGCAACCTACTCCAGTATCAGTTTAGTCATTCAGTCATGTCCAACTCTTCACGACCCAATGGACTGCAGCACACCAGGCTTCCCTGTCCATCACCAACTTGTGGAGCTTATGCAAACTCATGTCCGTTGAGTCAGTGATGCCATCCAACCATCTCATCCTCTGTCATCCCCTTCTCCTCCGCCTCCAATTTTTCCCAGTGTCAGGGTCTTTTCCAAGAAGTCAGTTTTTCACATCAGGTAGCCAAAGTATTGGAGTTTCAGCTTAAGCATCAGTCCTTCCAATGAATATTCAGGACTGATTCCCTTTAGGATTGACTTGTTTGATATCCTTGCAGTCTAAGGGACTGTCAAGAGTCTTCTCCAACATCACAATTCAAAAGCTTCCATTCTTCTCCTCTCAGCTTTCTTTATAGTCCAACTCTCACATCCATACTTGACCACTGGAAAAACCATAGCTTTGACTAGATGGACCTTTGTTGGTAAAGTCAAGTCTCGGCTTTTTAGTATGCTGTCTAGGTTGGTCACAGCTTTTCTTCCAAGGAGTAAGCGTCTTTAATTTCATGGCTGCAGTCACCATCTGCAGTGATGGTGGAGCCCCCCCCAAAATAAAGTCTGTGGCTGTTTCTATTGTTTCTCCATCTGTTTGCTATGAAGTGATGGGACCAGATGCCAGGATCTTAGTTTTCTGAGTGTTGAACTTTAAGCCAACTTTTTTACTCTCCTCTTTCACTTTCATCAAGAGGCTTTTTAGTTCCTCTTCGCTTTTTGCCATAAGGGTGGTGTCATCTGCATATCTGAGGTTATTGATATTTCTCCTGGCAATCTTGATTCCAGCTTGTTCTTCATCCAGCCAGGCATTTCGCATGATGTACTCTGTATATAAGTTAAATTAAGCAGGGTGACAATATACAGCCTTGACGTACTCCTTTCCCTATTTGGAACTAGTCTGTTCCATTTTTAACTGTTGTTTCTTGACCTGCATACGGATTTCTCAGGAGGCAGGTAAGGTGGTCTGGTATTCCCATCTCTTTAAGAATTTTTCATAGTTTGCTGTGAT
>SJYV01022790.1:1447941-1468803 GCA_006410875.1 Neotragus pygmaeus
CCCTGGGATTTCTTTGGAAGGAATGATGCTGAAGCTGAAACTCCAGTACTTTGGCCACCTCATGAGAAGAGTTGACTCACTGGAAAAGACTCTGATGCTGGGAAGGATTTGGGGCAGGAGGAGAAGGGGACGACAGAGGATGAGATGGCTGGATGGCATCACAGACTCGATGGACATGAGTCTGAGTGAACTCAGAGATGGTGATAAACAGGAAGGCCTGGCATGCTGCAATTCATGCAGTCGCAAAGAGTCGGACATGACTGAGCGACTGAACTGAACTGAAGGGGAGGAAATCTGTGACTTACATTATCTCAGATCAATAAGAGGATAAGGCTTACGGCTGTTTCACCATATTTCCAGTCTCAGGGCACAGGCTTGGATTGCTTTACATCATGATATCTATTTCCATCTGCAGTGAACAAACTGGCAGTAAGTTAAAATTACAATCCCTCCCTTAATCCTACCCAGCACTGTTCACACTGGAGACCTTGGGGATGCTCAACTCCAGCCTGGGGGTCCCAGGAGGTCAACCTGCCTCGATCTGCCTAGGGATTTGGTCCCTGGGAAGTTGTCACACCTCAACCTGCTCAGGTATCCGCCAGTCTGAGGGCTCCTAGGAGGTCGACATGCCTCGACCTGCCCAGATACACAATCCCCAGGCNTCAACCTGCCTCGATCTGCCTAGGGATTTGGTCCCTGGGAAGTTGTCACACCTCAACCTGCTCAGGTATCCGCCAGTCTGAGGGCTCCTAGGAGGTCGACATGCCTCGACCTGCCCAGATACACAATTCTCAGGAGGCTGACCTGCCTCGACCTGCCTGGGGATTCGATCTCCAGGAGACTATCATGCTTTAGCTTGCCTGGGTATCTACACCCTGACCTGAGGACCCCTGGCTCTCAGGTTGCAACAGTACTGGATAGGATAAGCTTCAGAAAGATTCATCCCTAAAGAAGTCCACCCATGGAAATAGAAGGAAGCCTATTACTTGTGTGACTATGCCCAGTCTCAGCAATAACTCAAGAACCCAACTGCTTTTCTTTAAAGACTAAAAGAAGCCCTCTAAAAGTTTACCAATCTGGACTTAGACTCTTACAAGGAACAGGTGATTTTAAAGGACAAATTCCTTTCCCAATGTGCATCAGACATCAGGATAAAGTTACAACAGCTACAGCAAGAGGACCCTGCTGCCTCTTTAGATGAGATGCTCCAGACAGCCACCAATTTTATAACAGGGAACAGGAGAGGGAGGACAAGGCCCAGGAAAGGGAGAAAAGGAAAGAGACAAGGCGTGCCCAGATTCTGGCCGCCCTCCAGGGAAGCCCTATGGCAAACCCCGAGTCCTTGAAGGACAAAGTGAAAGTGAAGTCGCTCAGTCGTGTCCGACTCTTTGAGACCCCATGGATTTCAGCCTACCAGGCATCTCTATCCATGGGATTTTCCCCACAAGGGTAATAGAGTGGGTTGCCATTGCCTTCTCCAGGGGATTTTCCTAACCTAGGAATTGAACCCAGGTCTCCCACATTGCAGGCAGATGCTTTACCCTCTGAGCCACCAATGAAGTCCCTTGAAGGACAAGGCATAAGGCAAATGCCTAATCTGTAGACAGGCATGGCATTGGGCCAAAGAGTGTCCAAACAATGACAAGTCTCCTAAAACAGCTTGCCACAAATGCTGTCAATTGGGACACTGGGAGGCACTCTGCCCTTGGGACCAAAGAGCCTCAGGGTCAAGTGCCACACCTTCCCTCATGGTTCAAAAGGACGGAAGCGGGCCCATTCCAGCCAGCCCTCCTGTCACAGACAACCATCACGGGGCTGGAGCTGAGGGTGCAACTGTATGTGGCAGGTAAGTCCAAGAATTTCTTGGTTGACACAGGGGCTACCTCCACTGTCCTGACCTCCTACTCCAGAGCCTTCTCCTTCCAAACCTGTACCATTTTGGATGTGACAGGAACAATGACTACAGAAAGATTCACCCAAGCACTTCTTTGTTTCTGAGATGGACAGATATTTCCCACCAGTTTCTGGTGGTCCCTGAGTGTCTGTTAATGGAAGAGATCTTTTCTGCCTTTGAAATCTTGCAGCTACTGCAATCCTAATAGAAGATGCTTTAAAACTCTCTTTGGGGGGCAAACTAGCTATTTTTAGAAGCCATCAAGTGAAACAACTCCTGAATGTGAGAGGCCGTTTATGGATGTCTGACGAAAGGATCTGCAGATATCAAGTAGTGCTGATGGAAAATCCAGGCCTCACTATATCCCCTTGTGAGGTTCTTAACCCAGCCACTCTCCTGCCTATCCCCGAGGGCTCTCTCTCTTTTCACTCTTGCCTAGAAACATTGGTCTACTGGACAAAACCCTGAGAAGAATTATTGGAAGATCCTCTAACAAATCCTGAGGAAATCTGATACACTGATGGAAGCAGCTTTGTCTTGGATGGAAAAAGNCTCTCCTGCCTATCCCCGAGGGCTCTCTCTCTTTTCACTCTTGCCTAGAAACATTGGTCTACTGGACAAAACCCTGAGAAGAATTATTGGAAGATCCTCTAACAAATCCTGAGGAAATCTGATACACTGATGGAAGCAGCTTTGTCTTGGATGGAAAAAGAAGAGCTGAATATGCAGTAGTCTCCAATTTTGAGACCATAGAGGCTAAACCTTTGCCACCAGGCACTTCAGCCCAATTGGCTCCTAGCCCTGACTCAAGGTTTAGAGCTGGGAAAAGTCATTTACACTGGCTCCAAGTATGCCTTTCTGGTGCTACAACAGCACATGCTGCTATTTGGAAAGAAAAAAGCCACTTGACCACCCGAGGGTTTGCAATCAAATATGGTTATCAAATCCTTAGGCTCTTGGAGGCTCTTCATCCGCCCACTGAGGTTTCAGTCTCCCACTGTAAGGGACACCAAAAAGGGAGCATGGAAGTGGCACAAGGGAACCAAACAACCACTCAGGCAGCTAAGAGAGTAGCATTACAGAACAATGACCTAACAGAGGTTGTCACCTTAATTCCACAGACTACTTTGCCAGAAACTCGTTCATATCCTGAGGTTGAGACTCTTAAAAATTTCAAGATCATATGGGGTGGTTCCAAAAGGAGGGACTCCTTTTTCTGCCTGGGAACGTCCAATGGAAGTTGGCTAACTTCTTACGTGCCACCACTAATTTAGGGGAAAAGGCCCTCCAAAGATTACTAGAAAGGTCCTTCAGAGGAACAGGCCTCCAAACAACTATNGGAGTTTTTTTTTTTAATATGTGTCATGAATAAAGTTGTTTTTGAAAATAAAAAATGTTTGGCCTTTTGGGTGTATGGATTGTTTATCTACCTGTCCTTTCTTAAATCCCAGATGGCTGTTAATTCTCATTTCTGGAAATGCTGGTGGTATGGAGGGGAAATTGCAACCTAATTAAGGAGCAGCAGTTAAAATTACAACTAGCAGGAACATTATGTGTTTATTTTGAGTTTTCTGAAAATCATGCAGTCTTGATTGGCGTTTGAGAGGTGAATTAACTGAGCCTGGAAATATAAAAGAATGGCTAGTAAAATTTATGTACAAATGAATTACCCATACCAGTGTTAGATTCTTACACTGGGGTCTGGGTATCCTTGGTTTCTCCACCCCAAGGTATCCTCAAAAAATGAAAAGTAATGTTTAATGATACCTGCACAGCTACATTGTCTAGCAATTTGTGACCACTTAATATGTTCAGCTAACTTACTTTGGGTGGTTCTATTAGGACAACTAGTCATTGAATATCCTTTAGTTCAGTTGCTTGGTCATATTAATAACCTGATTTCTCCATTTTATATTCTAAAAGTCCTTGGGTGCTGCATCACACCCCGCAACCCTTTGTAGGCTGCATTACTTACAGGGTTTCTAAATATTTAAACCTGTTTTATTGAACCATTCACTTCTGTTCCTACAATGTTTTGTTCGTGATTGACTTTGATGTAGATGCCTTTTTTTTGATAATCTTAGGTTAAAGAAATAGCTTTCCATATTCATGGAGCCTTCGTCTCTCTGAAATGGCTTGAAATTTTAGGTCAGTATTGACCATCCAGTAATTGAGCATTTGATCATTTGTACTACCTGTTGTTATGTCCTTTGTTAGATATTTGNTGTGGTGGTCTGATCAGCATCTTCTTGAGTGTTTTAGGTACAGTAACTCTTCAGTTGTAGGGTCTGTTTGTGCCCATTTCCTTGAAGCCAGTTCTCAGGATTGTGGCAGTTTATGTTGTGTGCCCATTGTCTGGTCATCCCGCACCTGGTGGAGATTTCAGTATCTACAAGACAGCTCAGAGGATATGGCTCAGAATATTATCTATAGCCCTTGAAGCATGCTAAGTTTCATAATATCTGCTCTTGATACAGAACGTGGAAGACTCTTTAAGAAGTCATTTATATTAAACAGGAAAATATGAAGAAAGTTTGGTAATCAGCAGAGTGTTCTAAGGAAGCAGTTGTAAATTCTGTACCCTCAGTATGAAATAACTTTGTGTCTGATAGACAGATCTTTGTGTAAATAAACACCATTCTAAATAGCAGGCTGTTCTTTCTCAATGCTGCCTGAATATTGGGTTCCCTGTAAACCTGTTGTGTTCTTTGACCCCATGTTCCTTTGAATAGCAAGCTCAGCAATGTTTATTGAGGTAGGATTGTTAAACAAACTATACATCTAGTTTTCTCTTGAACAACTCAACGCTTGGGACGTTGACCATCTTGGGTGCTGAAAATCCAACATAGAGGTGACCCTCCTTATCAGTGGTTTCTCTGTATCCTTGTTTCCCCCTTATCTGTGGTTCTACACTGGCAGATTCATCCAACCACTGATCATGTAGTACTGTAGTATGGATTATTGAAAAAAAAATTCTGCATACAAGTGGATCTGGGCACTTCAATCCTGTGTTCTTCAAGGGTCAACTGTGTTTAATGTATACAGCTTAATGAGTTTGGAGATAGCTGTGAGACCATCACTACAATATATGCCAAAATATATCCGTCTCCTCCCCAGAGTTTCCTCCCACCTTTATTTATGAATTTATGTAATACATTTATTTGTTTGTGATAAGAACACTTAACAGGAAATCTACCCTTTTAGCAAGTTTTTAAGCATATCATGAAATAATGTTACTTCTCTACTGTACAGCATAGCTGCTATATAGCAACTCTCTAGCCCAAGGTAAGGAGGGGTGGGGTGAGCTTAGGGGCGACTCAACAGCTGTGGGGGAGACTTTCCACATGTTACTTTGAAAACTGTGATCAAGTTTAAAAATAACGTGCACTGATGTGGACATGTGAAGAGTAACTATTAAATATAGGATTTGTCTTACAAAGCAGCACCTTTAGCTAGAGCACCTTCCTGAAAAGTCTCTGCTAAGACAGGAAACTCTACATCTGTGGTGGTGAGGTCACTTTACGGGCATGATGGTTGTAAACCAAAGACATCTGTGGAGGAATGGAGGATATTGCTGACGCGCCATAAAATGTTGTTCGTGTTCATCTAAAGACTAAACCTGCTCAAGGCTTCCCTGGTAGTCCACTGGTTAGGAATGCAGCTACCAATGCAGGGAACACAGGTTCGATCCATGGTCTGGGGAAATCTCACATACCTCAAGGCAACTAAACTCATGAGCCACAACTGCTGAATCCACGGGCCCGAGAGCACATGCTCCACGAGAGAAGCCATTGCAATGAGAAGCCCACACATCATAACTAGGTTGGTCATAGCTTTTCTTTCAAGGAACGAATGTCTTAATTTCATGGCTGCAGTCACCATCAACAGTGCTTTTGAAGCCCAAGAAAATAAAATCTGTCACTGTTTCCATTGTTTCCCCATCTATTTGCCATGAAGTGATGGGATCAGATGCCATGATCTTCGTTTTTTGAATGTGAGTTTTAAGCCAGCTTTTCCACTCTCCTCTTTCACTTTCATCAAGAGGCTCTTTAGTTCCTCTTCACTTTCTTCCATAAGGGTGGTGTCATCTGCATATCTGAGTTTATTGATATTTCTCCCAGCAATCTTGATTCCAGCTTGTGCTTCATCCAGCATGGCATTTTTCATGATATACTCTTTGTGATCCCCTGGAGTATGCAGTTCATGGAATTCTCCAGACCAGAATACTGGAGTGGGTAGCCTATCTCTTCTCCAATGGATCTTTCTGACCCAGGAATCAAACTGGGGTCTCTTGCATTGC
The DNA here is from genome assembly GCA_006410875.1 of Neotragus pygmaeus. Lineage (NCBI taxonomy): Eukaryota > Metazoa > Chordata > Mammalia > Artiodactyla > Bovidae > Neotragus > Neotragus pygmaeus. Next base: position 1,454,136 of record SJYV01022790.1, read on the forward strand.
AGGCATATTCTTTACCAACTGAGCTATTAGGGAAGCCCTGGTGTACTCTGCTTATAAGTTAAATAAGCAAGGTGACAATATACAGCCTTGACATACTCCTTTCCCAATTTGGAACCAGTCCATTGTTCCATGTCCAGTTCTAACTGGTGCTTCTTGACCTGCATATAGGTTTTGCTGGAGGCAGGTAAGGTGGTTGGGTATTCCCATCTCTTTAAGAACTTTCCACAGCTTGTTGTGATCCACACAGTCAAAGGCTTTAGTGTAGTCAAAGAAGCAGAAGTATGTTTTTTCCTGAAATTCTCTTGCTTTTTCTGTGATCCAGTGGATGTTGGCAAGTTGACCTCTGGTTAGTCTGCCTTTTCTAAATCCAGCTTGTACATCTAGAAGTTCTCAGTTCATGTATTGTTGAAGCCGACGTTGGAGAATTTTGAGCATTACTTTGTTAGCGTGTGAGATGAGTGCAATTGTGCGGTAGTTTGAACATTCTTTGGCATCACCTTTCTTTGAGATTGGAATGAAAACTGACCGTTTCCAGTCCTGTGGCCACTGCTCAGTTTTCCAAATTTGTTGGCATATTTAGTGCAGCACTTTAACAGCTTCATCTTTTAGGATTCAAAATTGCTCCACTGAACTTCATCAGCTCCACTACCTTTGTTCGTGGTGATGCTTCTTCCTAAGGCACTTGACTTCAGGTGGCACTCCAGGATTTCTGGTTCTAGATCAGTGGTCACACCATTGTGGTTATCTGGGTCATTAAGATATTTTTGTTAGTTCTTTGTATTCCTTCTGTGTGTTCTTTTATTAGTTTCTTGATTTGAGTACTTGAGTCATTTAGTTTGTATTAACATTAGTATGTTAAAAAAAAAGCACTCAAAATTATGATTGTTTCCATCCGTTAAGGCTTTGGTGGGATCAGATGAATTTTGAAATGTTTTTTTTTTTAAATTTCTAAACATTCTGTATTTTAGTTTTGACTTCTGATTTAACCCAAGAGTTATCCAGGAAACTGTTTTGTATGGTTAATGAGGTTAGATTAAGTTTGCTGCCTTTTTCTTGTGAATTTCTTATTTTCTTGCAATATGAACTGTACCTTTGAAAGCATATTAAGATTTTATTTGCAGCCTTCAGTTCAGTTCCTTTCAGTTCAGTCGCTCAGTCATGTCCGACTCTTTGCGACCCCATGAATCGCATCAGCCAGGCCTCCCTGTCCATCACCAACTCCCAGAGTTCAGCCTAGACCTTGGTAAATGTTTATTAATGCTTCATGGCCATTTAAGAAGATTGGATAGTCTCTGTTTACTGAAGGAGGAAATAAATGGCAACCCGCTCCAGTATTCTTGCCTGGAGAATTCTATGGATGGAGGAGCCTGGTGGGCTACAGTCCATGGGGTTGTAAAGAGTTGGATGTGACTGAGTGCACATGCACACAGTTCCTTTTTAAAGGATATGAGAAATATTTGCATGTGTACATTGTCTTTCTCTCTGTCCATCAATCTATGGTTGTTTCCCCACTTCTCCTTATCTCTTAAAGCTTATGTATGACTTCCCTCTTCTGCTTTCTCTTTCTACATTTATCAATCTCTGCTTCTCCCCTGCTCATTCTGTTAGCATGCAAACCTGCCCTAATAGGAATATAAAGTGAGCCATGTATGTATTTAAAATTTTAGGATAGCTGCCTTAGAAAAGTGAAAAGATGGATATTCCTGGTGGTCCAGTGCACAAGAATCTGCCTGCCAGTGCAGGGGACATGGGTTTGATCCCTCGTCCTGGAAGATCCCACATACCACAGGACGACTAAGCCGTGCACCACAACTACTGAGCCCTCAGACCTGGGGCCAGTGCTCCACAACAAAAGAAGCCACCGCAGTGAGAAACCTGAGCACCACAACTAGAAAGTAGCCCCCCCACCCCTTGCTGTAACTAGAGAAAGCCCACATGGGCCAGGGAGGACTCAGCACAGCCAAAAATTGAAATATACAAGTAAAATAAAAATCTACCAAAAAAAGTGAAAAGAAGAAAAACTAATTGTTATACATCTTATTTAACACATTATATACAAAATTTACCATTTTAACATGCAACTAATATAAAAATTATTAACAAGATATTTTATACTTTTTTTTGTACTAAGTTTTAAAAACTTGGTGCATTATTTATACCTGTCACTACATTTCATTTCAGTCACTCAGTTGTGTCCAGCTCTTTGCGATCCCATGAATCACAGCACGCCAGGCCTCCCTCTCCATCACCAACTCCTGGAGTTCACCCAGATTCATGTGCATCGAATCAGTGATGCCATCTAGCCGTCTCATCCTCTGTCGTCCCCTTTTCCTCCTGCCCCCAATCCCTCCCAGCATCAGGGTCCTTTCCAATGAGNAAAACTAAGACTAACAAGATTAAAATAACTTCAACACTTCACGTGAAAGAGGCACGGATGAGCACTCAATAAGGCAGCACGGAAAAGAACACAGCAGTTTTTGGTACAAGCAGCCTGGTCTTGGGAGCCTTGACCTTGCATAGGAGGAAAGAAAGAAAACAGGTGGGAGCAAGTCATGCCTGTCCCCTCAGTGTGGAGAACAGACTTCTGCTTTTGAAAACTGGAGTCTCTCTTCCCTGACCCCAAAGCCCATAGCAAACACACTCAGCAGCATGCATCAAGCCATCAATCCATCAGTCACTCTGGACCAGGTTCTGTGTGTGGTCTAACAGATTGTAAGATCATTAAACCATCACTGTTGCTCTCAAGTGCCTGGAAGTCTGGCTCAAAAGACTGGTAGAGAACAAGAAAGATTAAGGCAGTATAACCTGGTAGATGAAACAAGGATAATTGAAACCTAGATTTTGTACTTCAGGTCTAAGCAGGGCCAGGGCAGAAAAGATGGCTCAGTTTAACACAGTTCTTAAGAGCTAGGGTGGAGATTCAAAGTGCCATTGGCATTAGCAAGCAGAGTTGGGGATGCCTTCTCAAAGCTAAAATTTCACAAGGATTTCACCAGGCTGAAAGATCAGGCAGGGAATTCCAGGCCAACGGAAAAACATGCCAGAAAGCTTACTGGTGGGAAAGCCCAAGGAATAACTTCAGTTCAGTCACTCAGCGGTGTCTGACATTTTGCAGCCCCATGGACTGCAGCATGCCAGGCCTCCCGGTCTATCACCAACTCCCAGTGTTTGCTCAAACTCATGTCCATTGAGTCAGTGATACCATCCGACCATCTCATCCTCTGTCATCCCCTTCTCTGTCTGCCTTCAATCTTGCTCAGCATCAGGGTCTTTTCAAATGAGTCAGTTTTTTTGCATCAGGTGGCCAAAGTATTGGCACTTCAGCTTCAGCATCAGTCCATCTAATGAGTATTCAGGACTGATATCCTTTACGATGGACTGGTTGGATCTCCTTGCAGGCCAAGGGACTCTCAAGAGTCTTCTCCAACACCACAGTTCAAAAGCATCCATTCTTCAGCACTCAGCTTTCTTTACAGTCCAACTCTCACATCCATATGTGACTCCTGGAAAACCATACCCTTGTCTAGCTGGACCTTTGTTGGCAAAGTAATGTCTCTGCTTTTTAATATGCTGTCTGGATTTGTCATAACTTTTATTCCAAGGACCAAGCATTTTTTTATTTTCATGGCTGCAGTTACCATCTGCAGTGATTCTGGAACCCTTAAAGGTAAAGTCTGTCACTGTTTCCTTTGCTTCTTTTAGAAAAGGCAAATATGCTTATGGACTTTTAAATCCCTAAGTCATGTGGAGTCAAAGAAAGGTTTTTAACCATGGAAATTACACAAAATAGATTCTAGTGGAATCCTCCAGAAACGGTGCAGAGGAGTTGGAGAAGTGAGCCCAGAGGCAGGAGAACTGTTAGAAGACCCAAGACCAGGTCACAGATGAGGCCCTCGATTCAGGCGGTGTCTTTAGGGACAGAGAAGAGAGAATGGGTTTGGTCGATATTTTGGACAAATAGCTAAATCAAGAGGTACCACATTCTTGAGTTGTGCTACAATTGGGGTCCCAAAAATTAAAGGAAAGGACAGGTACTGATATCTCCCAGCACAAGCATAGGAGAACTACCATGAAGAAGAGTCACTTTATTCAGGCATTTGTGCTCTGCAAAGATGCCAGGACAAAACTAAATCCTTTATTTCACTATGTATTTACGAAGCACTTCACTCACCCCAAGTTTTCATTTGGGATGTATTACACTCCCTACACACAGAATCTCATTTGCTATCTTAAAAAAGGTTTTAAAAAGAAGTTTTTTTATGTTACATATTTTTAGACAATAAATAAACTGTGGAAAATTCTGAAAGAGATGGGAATACCAGACCACCTGACCTGCCTTTTGAGAAATCTGTATGCAGGTCAGGAAGCAACAGTTAGAACTGGACATGGAACAACAGACTGGTTCCAAATAGGAAAAGGAGTACGTCAAGGCTGTATATTGTGACCCTGCTTATTTAACTAATATGCACAGTACATCATGAGAAACGCTGGGCTGGAAGAAACACAAGCTGGGATCAAGATTGCCGGGAGAAATATCAATCAACTCAGATATGCAGATGACACTACCCTTATGGCAGAAAGTGAAGAAGAACTAAAGAGCCTCTTGAGGAAAATGAAAGAGGAGAGTGAAAATGTTGGTTTCAAGCTCAACATTCAGAAAACTAAGATAATGTCATCAGGTCCCATAACTTCATGGCAGATATATGGGGAAACAGGGGAAACAGTGGCTGACTTTATTTTTCTGGGCTCCAAAATCACTACAGATGGTGATTGTAACAATGATATTAAAAGACACTTACTCCTTGGAGGGAAAGTTATTACAACCTAGACAGCATATTCAAAAGCAGAGACATCACTTTGCCAACAAAGGTCCATCTAGTCAAGGCTATGGTTTTTTCAGTGGTCATGTATGGATGTGAGATTTGGACTTTGAAGAAAACTGAGTCCTGAAGACTTGATGCTTTTGAACTATGGTGTTGGGGAAGACTCTTTAGAGTCCCTTGGACTGAAAGAAGATCCAACTAATCCATTCTAAAGGAGATCAGCCCTGGGTGTTCATTGGAAAGACTGACGCTAAAGCTGAAACACCAATACTTTGGCCATATGATGCGAAGTACTGACTCATTGGAAAATACCCTGAATCTGGGAAAGATTGAAGGCAGGAGGAGAAGGGGACGACAGAGGATGACACATTTGGATGGCATCATCAGCTCGATGAACATGGGTTTGGGTGGACTCCGGGAGTTGATGATGGACTGGGAGGGTTGGTGTGCTGCACTTCATGGGGTCATAAAGTGTTGGACACAACTGAGCAACTGAACTGAACTGAAAAGGTGGTTCTTTGAGAAAATAAAATTGACAAACTATTAGCCAGACTCATCAAGAAACAAAGGGAGATGAATCAAATCAACAAAATTAGAAACAAAAATGGAGAAATCACAACAGACAACACAGAAATGCAAAGGATCATGAGACTACTAGAAGCAACTCTATGCTAATAAAATGGAAAACTTGGAAGAAGTGGAAAATTCTTAGAAAAGTACAAGTTTTCAAAACTGAACCAGGAAGAAATAAAAGACCTAAACAGACCAATCAAAAGCACAGAAATTAAAACTGTATTCAGAAATCTTCCAGCAAACAAAAACCCAGGACCAGACAGCTTCAGAGCTGAATTCTACCAAAAATATAGAGAGAGCTAGATGCTTACTCCTTGGAAGGAAAGTTATGACCAACCTAGATAGCATATTCAAGAGCAGAGACATTACTCTGCCGACTATGTTCCATCTAGTCAAGGCTATGGTTTTTCCAGTAGTCATGTATGGATGAGAGTTGGACTGTGAAGAAGGCTGAGCACCAAAGAATTGATGCTTTTGAACTGTGGTGTTGGAGAAGACCCTTGAGAGTCCCTTGGACTGCAAGGAGATCCAACCAGTCCATTCTGAAGGAGATCAGCCCTGGGATTTCTTTGGAAGGAATGATGCTAAAGCTGAAACTCCAGTACTTTGGCCACCTCATGAGAAGAGTTGACTCATTGGAAAAGACTCTGATGCTGGGAGGGATTGGGGGCAGGAGGAGAATGGGACGACAGAGGATGAAATGGCTGGATGACCTCACTGACACGATGGACGTGAATCTGAGTGAACTCCAGGAGTTGGTGATGGACAGGGAAGCCTGGCGTGCTGCGATTCATGGGGTCGCAAAGAGTCAGACATGACTGAGTGACTGAACTGAACTGAACACACATCTTACTCAAAATTTTCTAGAAAATTGCAGAAGGTCAATTTCCAAACTCATTCTATGAGGCCACCATCACCCTAATACCAAAAGCAGACAAAGATGCAACAACAACAACAACAAGAAAAAGAAAGAAATCTATAGGCCAGTATCACTGAAGATCTTTTTTGTATAGTTCTTCTATGTATTCTTGCCACTTCATCTCAATATCTTCTGCTTCTGTTAGGTCCATACCATTTCTGTCAGTGTTTATTGAATCATATATATTAAACTTTTAAAAAGTGTAATAAATTGCTGTTGTTTCTATGATAGTAACCAAGTACCTCATCATGCTGAACAAGTCTGCCTTTGATCTCATTCTTTCAGCCTTGTCAGAATTGTCTCTTAATATTATTTGTTTTGTTGTGAGGATTATATATTTTCAGAATTTTATTTTCATTAATTCTTTCCTGAAGGACTTCATGAATGCTGACTTTTGAATCAATTTACACCATAACTTCTCCCAATGAGTTAGTTATTTCTAACCCTTGATGGCTCTATCCAAATATCCGGGCCCTAAATCTAGAGACTAGATCTGGTTTCTGAGCTATAAGCTCCCAAAGACATTATGGCAGTTCTCACAATGGCAATTCAACAATTAACTGTGCATTTAGCTTTTTAAAGTCTTGTCATTTTATGATCATGTAAGCTTCAAGGGCACATAACAGCCTTCTCTGTTTCACCACCCCAGTGTTTCAGATTAAGTGAAGGAAAGTTGAGATTAATTTAAAGCAAGCATAATAATTTTTTTTTCGGTACAATTCTTGTGCAACCAAGTGTAGTAAGTAACTCAAATTGTTGTATTTTTCAAATTTATAATTAAATTTATAAAGGATGGAAACTAATTATAACTCTAAAAATAAGTGCAATTCCTGAATCATATGGTGGCTCTATTTTTAATTTTTGAGAAACCTCCATACTGTCTTTTATGGTGGTTGTGCCAATTTTTAGTTCAATCAGCACTTCATGAAGCTTCCCTTTTCTCTATATGCTTACCAGTTCCTTGAAAGATCTCTTAGTTTTGTTTGTCTGAGAAATGCTTATTTCATCCTCACTTTTGGAGGATAATTTTTCATGGCACCAGAATTCTAGGTTGATTTTTTCCCCCCTCAAGACTCTACTCTCTTCTTGTTTGCTTGATTTATTAGGAGATGTTACATGTAATTCTTATCTATCTTCACTCCTTCTTAGGGAAGGTTATTCTCCCTTGTCCCACTGGCTTCTTGTTCCTTTCAATATTCTTTCTTTTTTCTGTCCTACAGTTTCACTTCAAGTATCATTGCTTCAAATGTTCAAAACTATTCTTGTTTCAAATCTGTTTTTGCTCTTTTATTGCTTTCTTCTATTTATGATATTGTCATTATTTGATTTGCCTTACAGTTTATGGATATTCTGTTCTGCTATTAAAAAAAATCCAGTTTATTATTAATTTTGAAAGTTTCTATTGAGATATCCTCAAGATTATCTTTCCTGAGCATTGTCCAGTCTACTAATGAGCATTCTTCTTTTTTTTTTAGAGTAGACCACTCTTGATCTCAAGAATTTATGTTTTATTCTTTCTCAATGTTTCTGTCTGCTTACACTACATATCCATACTTGCATGCTATCAGTTTTATCCATTAGAACCCTTAGCACATTAATCACTATTTTGAATTACCACTATCATAATTCCAACATCCCTGTTAGATCTGAGTCTAGTCTGATGCTTTCTCTGTCTCTTCAAACTGTTTCTTTGCCTTTTAGTATGCTTTATAATTTTTTCTTAATAGGCAAACATGATCTTATGGGTGAAAGGAGCGCCAGTAGCTGACCTTTAGGAGTAAAGTGTAAGTGTAGAATGGAAGTCTTTCAGTGAGACTTTTCCTCTGTAGTATGAACTTTACCAGTGTTTCCCATTTTATCCCTGTCTCAATGAAATTAAAAGACACTTGTTCCTTGGAAGAAAAGCTATGAAAAACCTAAATGGCATATTAAAAAGCAGAGATATTACTTTGCCAACAAAGGTCCATATAGTAAAGCTATGATTTTTCCAATTGTCATGTATGGATGTGAAAGTTGGTCATAAGGAACGTTGAATACTGAAATATTTATGCTTTCAAACTGTGGTGTTGGAGAAGAATTTTGAGAGTCTCTTGGACAACAAGCAGATCAAACCAGTTAATCTTATGTGAAATCAACTGAATATTCATTGGAAGGACTAATGCTAAGGCTGAAGCTTCAATACTTTGGCCACCTGATGTAAAGAGTTGACTCGTTGAAAAAGAACCTGGTACTGGGAAAGATTGAAGGCAGGAGAAGGGGACAACAGAGGATGAAATGGTTGGATGGCAACTCACCAACTCAATGGACATGAGTTTGAGCAAACTCTGGGAGATGGTGAAGGATAGGGAAACTTGGCATGCGGCAGTCCATGGGGTTGCAGAGTCAAGACACGATTGAGCAACTGAACAACACCAATAACCCTTACCTGGGACAAGAAGTGTAGAGTGAACTGGGTATTTCTCTTTCCTTAGTTTGGTTAGACTCTGAAAAAAAAAAAAAATACTAGTGTAGGCTCTGGTAAAATGCTCTTTTGAAGGTAAGTCTTATTAAAAAAGATGGAAAGCTTTGGCATATTTCCAAATGGTATCTCCCACACTCCCACAGGAGAAGTAAAAGAATATATTTTTCCAGGTTTCAGTTTAAAAATTTGTTCAAGCTCCTAAAGGTATAACTCCAAGTTTGGGGCCTCATCATAACTACAAACCTTGGAGTTTTTAATTCTTAGATTTATCTACCCTGAGCCTCCAACAATTCATCAATTATAATTCAGATTTTCCTATCTGGCACTGGTTTCCACAGAGGTTTCTTCTCATGGGTTTCTGATCCAATAATTCGTGATTCTCTGTATTCACCTGTTGGCCTCTCCAATTTGGAGCGAGCCATTTGCCTTAGGACTACACTTCTCTGACAGATCTAAGAAGAGTTGTTGATTTTTCAGCTTTATATTTATTGTTAGAATGGAGTGATGCCATTAGATTTTATGCAGAATAAACAATTTTTTATTTACTCATCCCTATCTTTCTCTCTTGCAAAATAGCCATAACTTAATTCAGAAATCTTCCTGTCTCAATGTGGTGGCAGTCTTTCAGGAGAGACGGTCTTATCCATCTTGAATTGGATCTGGATCATATTTGGTCTAGCTGATCACTATGTATATATTTTCTTTGGTTGGCACTGGTTTAGAAATGGATAAATTGCACAATTCTGTTTAAGGAAGTTTCAGAGCTCTCTTTCTACTGTACATTACTCTGTCTGAGTGTGATATCTGAAATTTCCACAGAGACCTTGAAAATTTAAGAGGGACGTGCTGAGTTTAGCACATTAGTAATATGGATGATGTTATCAAGCTGTTGAATTAATCAGATCCTGAAGCCAGCTCTATGAATTGTTTTTATGAAAAACACTCTCATTTTATATTTTTTGTACACAATTTGGAAAACTCTTTCATAAGGTTTTTCTGCAACTTATTCTTGAGTGTAAATAACTTGATTCACAAACCAATGGGTAAACAAAATAATAGGTACACTTTTTTTTTCTTAAAATCATTTTTCAGTTATGTCTTTCCTTTATCAAAGAGAGAGCATTTTCCTCCATAGGATTTAATTTTGAAGCAGTATTTTATAGGAAGTAAGATCGAGTTTTACCCACAGCCAGTCCCTCCAATCAGCAAGTGTGTGCAAGACTCATCCTCACAGACCTGAGGGCTGACCAAAGAAGCAATACTACAATCCCATTTTCTTTCTTTCAGAAAGAAAGTCACAATCACAGAATGATCAAATGGATCACAGCTTTGTCATGGCAAAGGGGCTTGCATAGCTCAGTTAAGCTATGAACTATGCAATGTAGGGCCATCCAACATGGACAGGTCATGGTGGAGAGTTCTTTTAAACTGTGATCCACTGGAGAAGGAAATGGCAAACTACTCCAGTATGTTTGCCTCAAAAACCCCATGTACAGTATGAAAAGGCAAAAAGATATGACACTAGAAGGTGAGCCCCTCAGGTCAGGATGGTACTGGGAAGAGCAGAGAAATAGGTCCAGAAGAATGAAGAAGCTGGGCCAAAGTGGAAATGGTGCTAGGCTGTGGACATGTTTGGTGGTGAAAGTAAAGCCCAATGCTGTAAAGAACAGTATTGTATAGAAACCTGAAAAGTTAGGTCCAAGAATCAAGGTAAATTGGACTTGGTCCAACAGGAGATGGCAAGAGTGAACATCAACATTTTAGGAATCAGTGAACTAAAATGGATGGGGATGGGAGAATTTAATCCAGATGATCATTATATCTACTTCTGTGGGCAAGAGGCCTTTAGAAGACATGGAATAGCCCTCAATCTCAAAGAAAGGCAGTGTCCCCAAAATGCTCAAACTACCCTACACTTGCTCTCATTTCACATGCTAGTGAGGTAATGCTCAAAAACCTTCAAGCTAAGCTTCAGCAGTATGTGAACTGATAAGTCCCAAATGTAAAAGCTGACTTAGAAAAGGCAGAAGAAGCAGATATCAAATTGCCAATATCCATTGGATTGTAGAGACAGCAAGGGATTCTAGAAAACCTATACTTCTGTTTCGTTGATTACACTAAAATCTTTTGACTGTGTGGATGACAATAAACTGGAAAATTCTTAAAGAGATGGGAATACCTTTCCTGTGTCCTGAGAAACCTGTATGGAGGTCAAGAAGTAAGAGTTAGAACTGCACATGGAACAATGGACTGGTTCCAAACTGGGAAAGGAGTACAAGGCTGTATACTGTCACCCTGTTTATTTAACTTACATGCAGAGTACCTCATGCAAAATGCTGGGATGGATGGATCACAGGCTTGAATCAGATTTTTGGGAGAAATATCAACAACCTCAGACATGCAGATAATATCACCCTAATGGCAGAAAACGAGGAGGAACCTCTTGATGAGAGTGAAAGAGGAGAGTGATAAAGCTGGTTTAAAGCTCAGCATCCAAAAAACTAAGATCACGGCATTCAGTCCAATCACTTCATGGTAAATAGAAGGGGAAAAAAATGGAAATAGCAACAGAATTTTTTTCTTTGGCTCCAAATCACTGGAGACGGTGACAGCAGTCATGAAATGAAAAGATATTTGTTCCTTGCTGGAAACTATGACAAACATAGACAGCGTACTAAAAAGCAGAGACATTACATTTCTGACAGAGGTCCATATAGTCAGTGTATGGTTTTTCCAGTAGTCATGTATGGATGTGAGATTTGGACCACAAAGGAGACTGGGCATCAAAGAATTAATGCTTTCAAATTGTGCTGGAGAAGACTCTTCAGAGGTCCTTGGACTGCAAGGAGATCAAACTAGTCCATCTTAAAGGAAAACAATCCTGAATATTCATTGGAAGGACTGATGCTAAAGCTGAAGCTCCAATACTTTGGCCAACTTATGCAAACAGCTGACTCATTTGAAAAGACCTGGATGCTGGGAAAGATTGAAGGCAGGAGGAGAAAAGGGTAACGGAGGATGAAACGGCTGGATGGCATCACCAACTAAGTGGACATGAGTTTGAGCATGCTCTGGGATTGTGAAGGACAAGGAAGCCTGGTGTGCTGCAGTCCAGGGTTTGCAAAGAGTTGGATATGACTTAGTGACTGATCAAAACAAAGGAAGAAGCATTAGTAATTAATAAGTTGAAAATTGAAATAAAACTTTCTTATTTCCAGTACTTATGCACAATGACAAGTTATCTAACTTTCTATTCTTCAATTTCCTCATATGTAAAATAGTAATGGGACCTACTTCAGGGTTGCTGTGGAGATTAATGGGATAATCTATATATAATTCTTAGCAAGTATCTAAAACTTGTAAAATAATAGTTGCTCAGTTGTGTGTGACTCCTTGCAACCCCAGGGACTTTAGTCTGCCAGACTCCTCTGTCAATGGAATTCTCCAGGCATAAATACTGTATTGAGTATCCCTTCCTTTCTCCAGGGGATCTTCCAGACCCAGGGATCAAACTTGGTCTCCTCCATTGCAGGCATAATCTTTTACTTTCTGAGCCACTAGCAAAGCCCCAACATTGTAAGCGCTGAGTAAATGTTACTTGCTATTATAAGTAACATTTTATTTTTCTGAATTGCATCATTATCTATGAATTTTTCTCTGCTTTCCAAGGTAATCAAGTTCCTACAAGGGAACGTTATATGGGAATAAAATTATTCCCAGATAATATACCTCTAGACTATGTATGCTTAAAAGCATTCTCACTCTGTATAATCCTATGAGAGTGGAATTAGATTTGTTTCAGCTAAATCATTTTAGAAATAACCTTAGATTTTAGGATTGGCTTTTAGTCCTATTTTCACTGTTGAATTTCTCTCCAAATTAAAACCACAGAACAAACATTTATGTAGGTTTTTTTTTTTTTTTGGCCACTTGGCTATGCTTGTGGGATTTTAGTTCCCTGACCAATGATTGAACTCATTGGCAGTGAGAGCATGGAGTCTTAGCCACTGGACTACCAGGAAATTCCCTACATGATGCTATTCTTAAGAATAAAATTTATTGACAAAAAATTTTCAGTTTATACCAGCCTTGGAGAAGGAAATGGCAACCCACTCCAGTGTTATTGCCTGGAGAATCCCAGGGATGGCGGAGCCTGGTGGGCTGCCGTCTGTGGGGTCACACAGAGTTGGACACGACTGAAGCGACTTAGCCGCAGCAGCAGCAGCAGAGGTATTGACTATAGAACATGAGGTCAAGATTGTGATATCTGATATTCTTTTCAAATGAATTCCTGAAAATGAATATAGCAGTTAAATGGAAATCCCATCTACACATCTCAACATAATCTGCTCCTATTTAGATTTTAACACTGATACGTACTTATGTAAGTATGATATGTGAAAGTATGAAAATAAGATTGCCATTTCCAAGATATTAGTATGTTCCATTGCTTCTCTTTGTAACATGGCTTTAAAAATTCATTTTCCTGACACTCTTATCCATTTATTTCTTAGAATTTTTTTTAAAGCCATAGACCCAATGATTGCCTCTGATACCCTTTCCTCATTTTATTCTCAATAATGACTCTTTGGGGAGCAATGCTATGGGGAATGAGATTGATTACCCATCACTGCTTCTGATGTGCTGTTTAACCAAGCTGGTGAACCATAGACTGTCATCATAGAGGGCATCAAATCAACAGTGTGTGCCATGCAGCCTACAGTCCTGTGCACCTAACAATAACGAGAATTCTTATAGCTCATTAGACAGCCCAAGGAACTGCTAAGTAAAATTCAAGACAAAAATGTTTTATATAATTCTGGGTAATGTATGCCACTAAATAGGTTGAAAAATAGGGTCTCAGGTATATGACTTCCTGATTTAAACCTTATGATGGTCAAAGGAATTCCAGACTTTAAATTACATTAAGGGAAGAAGTATGTTTCAGTTTTGGACTTAAATACATGATGACTTTTTTTAAGATTCATAATTATCAGTAGCAGTAACTTGTCTCCCAAATCACTCTCCAAAATATGACAACTTATTGAGCTGTTTTTTCACTTTATTTTAAAAATCCTTCTTTGACCCCATGCCATGCTCTTTTCTTTGAAGATTTTGGGAAACTATTTGGAAAGGAAAAAAAAATATATATATATATATATATATATATCTTAAGTCCTCACATGTGTTGGCTAATTGTTTCACATATTAACATTTTACCTTCCAGTGAGACTGTCAGATTTTCAAAGAGGACATCTGTGGTTTCTTTTTATTTTCTGTATTTCAGTGGTCATACTATACACAGTCTTGTATGTATAATTTATTTAGTAGGATTATGCTAAACTTATTCTACTAAAGTAGTTGGAGTAAAATAAATTTTCTTAAGTAATTTTGTTTGGAGTTTACTTTATGATGAAGGCTATTCGTAATGCAAAGCTAGTCATACCTGTTCACGCAAAACACTCTTGTTTTCTCTAAGTATACATTGGATATGGTTTAAAAACAGAAACAAAAAATGTTTTAAATAGACATAGCTTATCAATGCAACCCTTTCACTTATTGAAAAAATCTTGTACAAAAACCAAACTTTTGTACAAAACATTTCTGTTTACTTATACAGAAGTATCCAAAGGCACTAAACATTTCTGAGAATATCTATATTGCCAATAGAATATATTGAAAAGCAGAGACATTAATTTGCCAACAAAGGTCCGTCTAGTCAAGGCTATGGTTTTTCCAGTGGTCATGTATGGATGTAAGAGTTGGACTATGAAGAAAGCTGAGTGCCGAAGAATTGATGCTTTTGAACTGTGGTGTTGGAGTAGACCCTTGAGAGTCCCTTGGATTGCAAAGAGATCCAACCAGTCCATTCTGAAGGAGATCAGCCCTGGG
>SJYV01022790.1:1469452-1487559 GCA_006410875.1 Neotragus pygmaeus
GAGATCCAACCAGTCCATTCTGAAGGAGATCAGCCCTGGGATTTCTTTGGAAGGAATGATGCTAAAGCTGAAACTCCAGTACTTTGGCCACCTCATGAGAAGTGTTGACTCATTGGAAAAGACCCTGATGCTGGGAGGGATTGGGGGCAGGAGGAGAAGGGGACGACAGAGGATGAGATGGCTGGATGGCATCATGGACTCGATGGACATGAGTCTGAGTGAACTCCAGGAGTTGGTGATGGACAGAGAGGCCTGGCGTGCTGCGATTCATGGGGTTGCAAAGAGTTGGACACGACTGAGCGACTGAACTGACTGACTGAAACATTAATATGGGGGCTTTCCTTGTGGCTCAGCTGGTAAAGAATCCGCCTGCAATGTGGGAGACCTGGGTTTGATCCCTGGGTTGGGAAGATCTCCTGGAGAAGAGAAAAACTACCTACTCCAGTATTCTGGCCTGGAGAATTCCATGGACTGTATAGTCCATTGGGTCACAAAATGTCAGACACGACCTAGCGACTTTCACTTACACATTTATATGGAATCCAATATGAAGGCATTTTTTTCTATTTTTTTTAAAGAAAAACTAAATGCGGAAATTTTTATAATCTTAAAAATTCAAAACCCATTATATGTGAAACTAAACGTAACAGTAGCATTTTAAAATAAATTGCTAATTCCTACCATACCTTGAACTTAATTGAACAAAACCAGCCTTTTCCTTTTTATGTATTTCCCAGTCAAAGCTTATCATTTTCTCCTCTTGAAAAAGCTTCTATTTTTACCCTTTCTAATTGTATTCTGATTTGGAAGAGAGGGTCTGAAACATAATAGATAATAAAAAATTTTTATAGGAAAATCAATTGATTGAAAAATCACTCCACACATTAATTGTTTTTGTTTTCTTTTGTGGACATTTTATAATATATTGGATAAAATTGTCAGCATATTTCACAATAATTTTGTTTTTTCCTTTCCATATTAAATTTACAAAATATAAAAGAAATATAATAACATAGATAGAAAGCAACCTATTTAGCTTCTTTGCTTGATAAGTGTGTTTAGACATTGATGATGTTAGTGCTTTTAAAGTCACTACAGGAGAAAACGCCACTAAACCTCATAGATAGTCTTTTAACTTTATATGTGCATTATGTGAGGTAGCTTAATGAAGAAGGAGGGAATATAAGAAAGAATAATATGCGCTTTAATAAATCATATATCCTTGTGCTATTTAAATGTTTCTTCAAGGTTGATTGAAACTTTAACCTCAGTCTCAATAAAAAAGAAAAGCTTCAAATTTGCCAGACCTTGAATTTTTACAACACTATGTTGAATTATGCAGTGATCAGTCAATTATTCATCTCCCTCAGCCTGAGATAGCTGTGCTTTGAAAAGCATGCAAAAATGGGGCTACAGAATGTGATGCTGTGTCAACACATTTCACTCAGGATTGCTTACAAGACAAATTTTTGTTTCAACATTGATTCTAGTTTTCTTGATGTTTGCTTCTAATAAGGTACCTGTTACAAATCAATTTCAGTTTGCATGCTTTAGTTTCTGATTCAGGATGATACACTGCCAAAATGACATTACTGCCTTTTCCATAGATTTCTACACCCGCCTGAGAAATAGAGATCTTTCATATTTCAAGATAATCTTAACATAAGGTTTGCAAAACAAACCTACTTTTTCTGCTAAGGGAATAAGAAAAAAATGGATTTATGTGCAATAGTTGGAATTCTTAAAATATTTCATCAGTAAAATAAATAGAAGGATGCAGAAATACAAGTGTGCTGGCTTCTAACAAATCTATTATAAAGGAAAGGAAGGATTCTATTCAGGAAGCAGAGAAGGAGAGAAATATCACAGCAATGATCAAGGGTGCTTTGGAATTTGAAGCCTGAGTTAGAATCATGATTCTGTGATGTACCAGTTTCACCTAGGACAAATAAAATTATCTCCTGGAGCCTCAGATATCTCATTGTTTTAACAGGGAAAACACACACATAGGAGGGTTAGAAAAATTATATAATAGAATGCATGTTAAGTGGTTAAAACACAATGTTTGGCTCCAGTGAACACTAAAAAACTTGAACCTATTTTAATTAACTGATCATTGGAGTCTAGAAGGGAAATTCACATAGATGTTTAGACTTTAAGACACACAATTTTTTAAACAGGCAAATATGATAAAATATCCTGTTTTAATTAATGAATGAGTTCTGTCCAAACTACTCTGTCCAAGAATATATGAGTATATTTACATTTACTGGGAAGTATGAAGAGCTGGAAGGGCACTTATATTAGCTACTTCTTCTGATTACCCATAATATCAGCTTTCTCTGTAGCATATTCCTTTCCAATGAAGTTATCTTGCTTGGCTTTTCTAGGACCTTTCTGGCACTAGTGGTACATTTAGATATACAACATAAATTATGAAATTCAAGTCTCAGTTGATTTCCTGTTGAAAGTAAGTATTCCTAGGCAGCTCAAATCTGACAGTGATATCACTCCCACATGTTCAAAGAAAACTACCTGAATAGAATTGAAAGTCTGGCACCTCGTCAGTTCAGATACACACTGCTGAGTTTTAGTTTTAACTTTGAATCTTTAACAAAGTTGACTTGCTTTTTCAGTTTAAAGATAATATCAAAAGGTTATACATTGTCAAATGGGCTGCAAAATAATAAACAGTTTATTTCAAAATTGGCAAACAAAAGTAAGTAAAGAATTAAAGATATTATATTGCTACCTTTAATAAACCAAATTGGCTACCATATTTCTGAAACTAATTATATCTGATAGCTATAGGATTAAAAGGATTACAAACTAGTTTTACCAAGTACACATGACATTGAATAATCTAGATATACATTTATTCCTTGCTAAATATTTTTATAATAAAACAAGCCAAGTCTAATTAACACAAAAGTTATTAGACCGGATTCACACTGCATTCCACATAGAAAGGACAGTTGGGGAAAAAATATCTGAAAAACTCAAGAAGAACTATTTCACTGTACAGAATATGAGCTTATCTGCATCATTGCTTTCAAAGGTATAATTCTCTCTTGTAAGAAATACTGAGTAAAAATCAGTGGAGCAGGGGTTAATGAATCTAGGACCAAATGAATCTGGGTATATGCTCCATTAATCAAAAAAAAAAAAAAAAGGAAGAAGAAGAAAACTGCCAATGTCATTTATTTAAATAACATCTTAAAATACATATCCAATAAAGCTGAAAAACCTTAATGGCCATTGACCTCTTTCATAGCCTAGTGTTTACCTAGATTTTCCTCACTTCCAGAAATAGTCATTGCAAGCTCATATATATTTATGTCATTTCTCTTACAATGTTTGAAGTTAGGGAAGGATAAAGGAATAATTTTGCATTATCCAGAATTCTATCAAGAGAAAAAAAAATATATGAAGGAGGGCAGTAAAACATGGGAAGCAAGCATACAGATTTGGGGGGTAAAATGATGTGCATTTACATCCAACCTCCATCACTTCCAAATCTTTGTTTGTGTAACTGTGGCCAAGTGTTCAACTAAATAGATATTAATTTGCTAACCTAAAAATGGTGATTATCATATTTAGCTCAAAGGGTTCTCTTAGGATAAAATGAGGTATTCATACTATAAATACTTACTATATTTATATACTATACTTGTATAGTTTATATACTTATATATATACTATATGTATTTATATACTGAATAAATTATATAAATATACATTTATACATACTATAAATGCTCATATAAAATACTTCTTATATTCTTTAGTATATGGCACATGCTTGAACATGATATTGCTAGCTATCTTGATGGCTTGAAAACAGAAGGAAGAAATCATTTTTCAGAAAACTTTGAAAGTGTACTTCTAATGTATTTCTAACATACAATTTATACCAGCTTTATGTGATTTAAACTAACATATTTTCTCTATTTTCTTTGTTGTTTCCTTTTTATCTTCCCTTCTTATTTTGTCAAACAACTCTCTACCTACTATCTATAGTACTATATATATATATATATATATATATATATATATATATATATATATACACACACANGGCTGGTGCATGGGGATGATCCAGAGAGACGATGTGGGGTGGGAGGTGGGAGGGGGATTCAGGATTGGGAGCTGGTATACACCTGTGGTGGATTCATGTCGATGTATGGCAAAACCAATACAGTATTGTAAAGTAGAATAAAGTAAAAATATATAAAAAAAGAGACACTTTGGAGAGATGAAGAAGAATGAAGAGTAAAAAAAAGCCTTTGAATTTGTAAATGTGTAAGTTGTCCATGATATCAATTAAGGATGTATCCATAAATCATTTAAGCGTGAAGGCAGAATAAGATGGAATGGAAAGTAATTGGATATTGAAGAAGCAGAGATACTCAAGGGATTTGTAGACAAGTGGAAAATAGTAGAAATATAAATGACAAATGGTATATTTCTGTTTTATCATTATTTTTATTATTTTTTAATGAAAAAAAACACTTTGACATGTGTGTGGATGGAGAAAGATATGGAAAAATCAGAGTTGGAGTGGTGGGAATTTCATGTAAAGTCAAAGGGAAAGCTTTGGAAAGAAACATGGATCCCTTTCACTCTGAAAAAATATGAACGGGTTAGTGATGGGGGACATGCCCCATGGATAAAGCTCAGGCCTGCAATTAGAAGACCTGAGATGTGACTTATTTTTTCTTTCTGGTGATGAATTGCTGACCTTATGCACATTTTTACTGTGTCTCAATTTTCTATGTTAAACTTGTGATAAAAGCTCAGTAACATCTCAGATCCCCTTGAGAGTTAATATTCATGGCAATGTTAGGTTATCCATCTTATAGTTGAAAAATAAGAAGCAGAAAGGATAATTATTTGCCAAAGTTTCCAGAAAGTCAGTGCTAATTCTGAGAGATGCACACAGCATTAGAGCATTGAGATCCAGGCAAAATGCATAAAATGTTTTTTTACAAAGTCAATTTTACCTAAATAACCTTAATAAGCCAACTTATGAAATGTTTGGATAGTGCATCAAATAAGTCTATTTTGTTGTTGTTCAGTCACTAAGTTATGTTCAACTCTTTGTAACCTCATGGACTGCAGCACTCCAGGCTTCCCTGTCCTTCACTGTCTCCAAGAGTTTGTTCAGACTCATGTTGATTGAGTCAGTGATGCTATCTAACCATCTCATCCTCTGCCACTCTCTTTTCCTTTGGCCTTCAATCTTTCCCAGGAGCAGGGTCTTTTCCAATGAGTCAACTCTTTGGAACTCTTAGGTGGCCAAAATATTGGAGCTTCAGCATCAGTCCTTCCAATGAATATTCAGAGTTTATTTCTGTTAGGACTGACTGATTTGATCTCCATAGAAACATGTCTAGAATTCAGAAATATAATATTAGTATAATACAGTCCAGCATGACAGCCTACTCTCTAAGTCTGATGGTTTAGTTATTAAATAATGTCTGATTCCTTGTGACTGCATGGACTGTAGCCTGCCAGACACCTCTGTCCATGGGATTTTCCAGGAAAGAAACCTGGAGTAGTTTGTCATTTCCTTCTCCAGGGTACCTTCCCCACTCAGGGAATGCACCTGTGTCTCCTTCATTACAGGCGAATTCTTTACCAACTGAGCTACCAGGAAGCCCAAGTCTGATGGACATGTGGAATACAAATCGGATCTTGAATATAAGCATATTGTAGGATTTATACCAAGTATAAGAAAACAGAAAGAGAAACAAAGGTAACTCATAAGTATCTGAGGTAACTGTAACAATTTATAGAAATAATAGTATCAGTAAATTTAGAATTAATAATAGTGCAGAAGGACTCCAGTGAAATTCCCCTCTCAGCCCCTGTGTGTGATACACAAAGATCCTCAAATTCTTCTCAAATATTTTTGGGCAATCAAGTCATCTCTAGATCTGGTTAAAATGTAGATTTTAATTTAGTGGCCTGAGAATTGGGACAAGGCCTGAAATTCTGCAGTGCTAACAGATTCCTTGGTGATACAGACTAACTTTGAATGGCAAGGGAAGGGTCTAAGGAATGGTAATTGGCTGAACTGAACCCCAGTATGGGACACATGCAAAAATAACTACAAGATAAATAATATTGAAAAAAAGTTTCTCAAGGCATAGAAGATTTCAAGGCTGGAATGTTATTTTTTTATTCATGGCTTATGTTTCAGTTTCAGTTTCCATATTTTTCATATAGTCCCCTTTAAAATTTTTAACAACTAATGTTTGCAGCAGATTTATGAATACAAGTGACAATCTAGATGAGTGCTTCTCATAATTTTCTTTGCAAACAAACTATCACATAAACCTAAGTGATTAATTAAAAGCAGATCCTGAGGGGCTGTTGCAGACTGGAAAAGACTAAGCAGAAATGATGAAATGCAATGCAGGATCCTATAACAGAAGGACACAAATTTATAAAGTTAATGTAACTTAAAGTCTGTAAATTGATTAATAATTTTGTACCAATGGTAATTTTCTACTACTAAAAATGATACTGTTTATGCAAAATATTCATCCTAGAAGAGTTGGAATGAGGGAAAAAATGNCTATAACAGAAGGACACAAATTTATAAAGTTAATGTAACTTAAAGTCTGTAAATTGATTAATAATTTTGTACCAATGGTAATTTTCTACTACTAAAAATGATACTGTTTATGCAAAATATTCATCCTAGAAGAGTTGGAATGAGGGAAAAAATGAGACTCTATACAGTTTTACTAGTTTTGTATGTGTTAAATTAGTCCAAATTTAAAAGTTTATTTTTAAGAAAACCATATCCCTGTGCTCTATTCTAGAGTTATAAAATCAGAATCTCTAGAGGAAAGAACAAAAACATGAATTTTCAGCACATTTCTTGGACAATCATTTTGCACACTAAGGTTGAAGAACAACTTGGAACAAAGCTTCTCCTGGATGGATCTTACTTTTACCCTACCTCCAGTGTAGAGAGGGAGAGTGGGCAGTTACAGAACAAATGTCTACTCCAGCATCATAGTTTGGTTTTGTTCACTGCAGATTATGTAGAGTTAGGTTCTGCACTGCAGAACTAACAAACCATTGTATAATCCTGCCACTTCCGTTTGTTTGCCTACCTATTATCTTACCTTTACTGGTGCTATATTCTAGAGCAATCTCATGTGTTTTTGGACTAAAGATTTTACCTTGTCAGAATTGTGTTAACTTACCGTTAAAGCCTGTGCACAATTTTATACGAAGGTGAAATCTGCTTTAGAGTATGATATTGAGGCTCTAAGACATCCTTCTGTTAGATTCTACATTATAGAAAGCCTGCACATGGAAAAGAAATGTTGAACTTTTCTGAAGCTGGATCCAAATCAATAACAAGTCTAATGCTTAACACTGCTGATATGTCAGTCATTTGCCAGAATGGTGTGCCATTCATACTGTTAAATGAACATTTTCATTTCCCAGAGGAGTGATCTGCTGTCCATCCTTATAATGTGGAGCATGGTTCCCAGGCTATTTACATCAGCATTGCTCCCTTACAATGGGCCTGTTTCACTGGTTTACATAAATTGAAGGACACTTTTAAATAAACTAGAAAAGAACAAATTGACAGCTGCTTGTGATTAATCAGAGAGATTGTGTGACAAATGAGAAGATGCATCAGAAAATAAGAGGAATATTATGGACACTAACTTTAATAATGTATAAAATACATTTAAACAGCCTTATTTGGGAAAGATCCATATTGACTAAATGCATCAAAAGGGTGATTTACAGGAGATTTTCTTGTGCATTATTGTTATTCTGTGACTAGAGACAGGAAACAGTATTTGTAGTTTCAATCATCTAATGAGATCAGTACCAAAATGTAGATTTTTTTTTAGTGTGTTCTGTGGAGATATGGTCATATGAATTTTTATGAGCTTGAACGGGCAGATTGAGAAGCTAGCTTATTCTTCTTTTCAAATCAAGGATATTGAGTAAATTTGAAATTTGAAAGCTAAATTCTAACAGTAAATTTTCCATAAGTTATTTCCCTTTATTATGCAGCAAGTGTCTCAAAGACAAATCTGTAAATAGAAATGAATGGATCTTCCTTATTCTTTCTGAATTCATTCATTGCTGTGGAATATAAACCCAATTCATAACAAGTGAAAATTACTCTGAGAAATGTTCTGAAATCAAATTTTCCTAAAGAAAAGGAGAAATATACTTTCACTGATTCAAACATTTCCATTTGTGTGTTTAATATGGAGATATTAAGAAATGTATCATTTATGCATTCTTTTTATTTCAACAAATATCAGTTTACTAAATGAAACAAACAACGAGCAAGAGTTTGTGTGCATCTAACAGACACACCCAATGTGAATACTCGTGAGTGTCCTGGAGTGAAAGCTTTAACAAATCCTCATTATTCAGGTAGTTAAAGAGCAGGCTAAATAGCAGTCCTGGCATGCTGTAAATCCTCAAGGCTGACAGAGAAGTGGTTATGACAGCTTTCACATTATCTTATTGCAGAATCAAGGCGGTAGTCACAGCTGGCTCATATGTCAAAATGTGTCAGGACTTAAATGGTAAAACAGGAGTGCAACAGCAATTGGCTTTTCAATCAATAACACAATCAATATATTTCACAGATATTTTCCCATATCTAAATTACTCTGCAGAGATGAGGGAGCCCGACTGAGTGTTTATAAATCAATAAAACACACAGCTAAAGGACATCTGCACCTGTTCTTTTACTTCAAGGTGCTGTTTGCCTTTTCTTTCCAACCCTCTTCTTATTTAAGAATGCACTTTTGAGGACAAACAGCCCTCTTGTGCACACAAATCAGCTAACTGCTGCATTTTGTGCCCACGATGTTTTTTAATATTTCTGTACTTGAGCATTCAACTAAGTGGAAGGACAGCTTTTCTTAGCTTAGAATGCTCTGACTGTTAGAATTAATAAAGTAGCTTTCAAGATTCAAGTAATATATGCTACATAAACTTCAAATAAATAATATCAAGCTACAGCATCCAGACTTGCAAGTTAAAATAATAACCCAGGGCATTATTTTTTCCTCACATGGAATAATATTTGTCCTGAAAATTATATATTGTATTTGTGCAGATATGTCACAAATGAGAAAAATGCTGTCCTCTACAAATCTATCTCCTTTGCAGGAGCAAGGAGGGGCAAAAAAGAGAAAAACTACAATTTAATGCAAAACTCTAGTACTGACATATAATTTTATTTCCATCCTATATATCAAAATGAGGTGAAGTATGAAGCATAGTTTAACAAAAACTGCAGTATTTTGAGTTAAAGCTGCCACATTCTATCAGTGGCCTCTATAACACAGGGTGATATTATGTTTCATACTGTCAGTGCATCTTTAAAAACAGAAGACCATATTGTGTTACAAGTGGAATGCAAATAAAATACATCAATCCATACACTTTTCCTAAGCTTGTGTTGCTGGGGAAACACTTTCCAAGCAGCTTACACTGAAACATAGGCAATTGAAGGGTCATGGTAAGGATATCACTTCCTTNTGCATCTTTAAAAACAGAAGACCATATTGTGTTACAAGTGGAATGCAAATAAAATACATCAATCCATACACTTTTCCTAAGCTTGTGTTGCTGGGGAAACACTTTCCAAGCAGCTTACACTGAAACATAGGCAATTGAAGGGTCATGGTAAGGATATCACTTCCTTTGAATTTGGGACATGATTCAAAAATGGGGCACCAAGATGACAATTCTTCTTATTCAAAGCTCATTTTTTGCCACTTTTTTTTTTCTATAAATTTGTAACTAAGAATATTTACTTCTTATTCATTAGCTAGAATGATTGTTTTGCCTATCAGATTCACAATGCCTTATGAATATAGATAGCATCTCATTCCTATGGCCAGTGTTACCTTATGATAAGTAATAATCTTTCTACTCGTAATTGGTTAATTAGAATGCAATTTACTTCATCAGGTCCCACCCTATTTTTCCAGATTTATCTCCCACTAACTCTGTCTTTATACCTTATAGCTCAAGTTATTTCATTCTATAAAAGTGTCTAGAACTATCAGAGTTTCATACCCTTTTTCAACATTCTAAAATTTTTTCAGCTTGTAAACTTATTGAATTTGTCATTGTTGTAAGTCCCATTTGAAATCCAACCATCATGGGAAGTCTAAGTCAGCCTCTAACTGGGATTAGTTGCTTGTTCTTCTAAGTTTCTAGATCATTTTTCTTACGGTTCTGAGATATTTAAATGCTGCCTTTGCTTGCAATTATTTATTAATGACTCCTTCCCTGAGATATCTTATAAAACTCTCTGATACGTGGGAATTGCCTTGGCCAATTTTGATTCTCTACTTCCAAATAAATATTGAATCATTTCATTTATTTTTATTGAAGAAAAAAGGACTTAAGGTTATAAAATCATTTAGAGAAAAGAATATAGATTAACTTTTAGCTTCTCAGAAAATTTGGCTATTTGGGTTTTTTTGTGTTCCCTTAAAATTTTTTTAAACTTTTTATTCAAGTTCTCTGAAAAATGCCATTGGTGTTTTCATTGAAATTTCATTGAATCTGAAGATTGCTTGAGTTGTAGAGTAATTTTAATATTAATTCTTCTAATCTATGAACATACTACATCTTTTCATATATATATATATATATATATATATAATAGAATACTACTCATTCACAAAAAGTATGCAATATTGCCATTTGTGACAATCTGGACTTACCTAGAGGGTATTATGCTAATTGAAATAAACCAAACTGAAAAAGACAAATGTTGTATGTTATCACTTATACGTGGAATCTAAAAAATAAAGAAAATGACTATATAACAAAATAAACACAGATACAGAGAACAAATTAGTTATTACCAGTGGGAAGAGGGAAGGTGGGAGGGCAAGATAAGAATAGTGGATTAACAGGTACAGACTATTCTGTATAAAATGAGTAAGTTGCAAAGATATTATTATGCAGTACAGGGAATATATTCGATATTTTATAATAAATTCAATTGGAGTATAATCTATAGAGTTGTGAATCTCTATGTTGTACACCTAAACCCAGCATGTGATAAATCAGCTATATTTCAATAAAATATTTATGAATAGGAAAGTTAAGCTTTTCAAGGATAAGAAAATTAAGTTTTATCCATGTGATATTAAAACAGATACTAATGTGTTGTTTCAATGACAGAGAAAATAAAGTTACATAAAAATAAAATTTTAATAACATGTAGAACATAATGTGACTTTTATTATATATATATATAATAAATAAATAAATAAATATATGTAAACACATAAGAATTTTTTTCAAAATACAGGGTTATACACAGAAACCAAATATACATCCTCTATCTCTCCCCTTCGGGAGTAATATAGTTACAACATAATAAGAACACTTCAGGGCTGTTCCATTTCAGTTGCAAATTGATTCCTCAACTAATTTTTTCCTTCCTTTGTCTGGCCTTAGAAAATATGGCTGATTTTCTCTTTCTGAGAGGCATCCTCATTATATTGAATTTTTCTTCCTAGAGGGCTGGCTGCAAAACTTCCTCAACAATCCCATCTTTACTGCCATAAAATCATATATATATTTTCTATTTTAAACCTCTTAGCTTTTATTCCAATTGTAAAACAGGTACTCCATATATTTAAAAAGGAATGGTTATAAAGGCTTAAGAGATAATAGAAATTGCTTACAGTCATTTTTACCCCCTTTGGAGGTATTAAAAAGGAACTTCTGAACTTTTATTCCTGATGGTTAACCTTAACTGGTCTTCTTCCCCTTTGAGACCATGTTTAAGGACAATATTTATTCTCTTTTTATTTAAAAAGCCATCAAATCAGGCCAAAGGAATATTTTTTCACAATAGCAGTGTTCATCTTTATGAAGATCTAGGATGCTAACTTAAAGCTTAGGTTAGCAGAGATACATTAAAAGAAAATTCTGAATATTATTATTTTTATTTTTTGAATTAATGGCAGTAAATGAGTTTTTGAATATTCATCTCCAAAATAAAATTTGCAATAAGAAATTTATATATAAATTCACTTTAAGTAAAATTGAATATTACTTCTTATAGGTAAGTCAGTGGCCTTATATTGTTCTCAGCTTTGAATAACTAATAGCAACAACAACAATTATAAATAATCTTAATTGAGTATGAACTATGTCCCAGACACTTTCTATATTCAGTCTGAAATCAAATATAACCTCAGTTTAGATGATTTTCTCTACAGATGGAATCTATTTGTATGTTTGACATTCTGTTAAATATACATTTGCAAAACTGGAGCCAGAAAATAACTTGTATTCAGGAATTAGGGCTTTCAAAATGCTATAATGTCTTCAGCCAAAATGTAAGATGGAAACATAATGAGGCAGGATGTAAACTTAACAAGAGAAGAAATAATGGTAAAAATTTTCTCCATAATGCACTTGGAATTGCATGCAGACATGTTTATAAAGTTGTCTACGGTCTTTTCTTTCCATGAAATCCAGCCCTCCATAAATGTTCAAATGATCAGCCTCCAAATAGCACCCCACCCCTCATTGTTTGCTTACTTGTTGTGGTAACAAATTCCTTTAAAGCTGATGAGGTAAATCTGAGGATGGGTATTAAATTAGTCCAGGATGAAAGCACAGACACTCAGATCATCTGTAGAGCAATTTAGGTATGGACAAGCTTTGAATTAATTTTGAAAAAATCAGGCAGAGTAAGTAAGTGTTGGACTCCTCTTGAAGACATCAACAAATGAGAACTATAACAAGCTTTAAAATATACTGAGGACTCAATTTAGTATCTCATTATCAGAAAACGCAATACAAAGTGAAATAGTTCAGAAGGTTTAAAGTATTAATTGATAATGAAAAAGAAGAAAGATGGTTGACAAAGGGTAGATTCAATTTGATTCAACGGCTAAGAAAACATGAAAGTTTTAAGTAGCAACAAAGGAGTAACTGTTTTGTTGACAGTCATGCAAATAAGCATTGACCCATATGCTCAGTGCCTAAAATAAATTTAGCGTACTTTGTTCACATTTCCTGTCAGCTTGGGTTTTATAACAAGTTGCATTTTGTTGGAACTCAGAATACTTGTTGCAGGAAGGATCTTGTCTTCTTTTAACCTGCTGATTACTAGAACACTAAAAGAGTATGGTTGAATGGAAGGCTGAGGCAATGGCATTTGTAATTTAATTTGGGTCAATGAACATTTGAGAAACCAAATATAACTTTCATGGTCTAATAATTCTTGAAAACTCTTTGAAAAGCTGGCTTAACATTCTTCTTGCATTCTCTTGAAACATAAATCTTTTTAAAATATTTTAATTATGTAATATGTCAAATATAGATCTATATATAAAGGTACTGAGCCACCTATTTATCTGCCATATAGATTGATATATGGTCATCTTTCAGAATTTAGGTGTTTAAGAAGTAAATATTAGAGGTCTTTGAAGTGATCTTTTCCATTTTATTTGCATCACCTNTACACATCTGATCTATATATAAAGGTACTGAGCCACCTATTTATCTGCCATATAGATTGATATATGGTCATCTTTCAGAATTTAGGTGTTTAAGAAGTAAATATTAGAGGTCTTTGAAGTGATCTTTTCCATTTTATTTGCATCACCTACACCTAAGAGAAAACAAATATCCTGAATTAGATGTACATTCTTCTATTAATATGCTGTTATTGCTGTAAAATTATATTAACTATATAACATGTATCAACTTTTTACATTTTTATTTTTATAGTTATATTAAGCTATTATCACTTGTGACTTGATTTTCACCCCAAAAATGTTCATCACATTGATTTTTATAGAATTGGGATATTCTATTTTCTGCTTAATATTCAAATGATCATACAATTTATTCATCCATTCTCTCATTGTGTGACATTTAAAGTTGTTTAATTAACTTGCTAAAAAAATGCCACAATCAACTCTTTTGTACAAGTGTCTTTGTACATGTATGAAAATTCTCTCATATATATAACAATGAAACAACAAGATATCTGTGCATTTTCAATTTTATTAGATATTATTAAAATATCTTGTTATGAAATCTTACATATGCTGTTTGCAAAATCAGTTTTCCTGAATTTCCTAAAAAGTTTTTTTGCCTTTATTTTTAAACATTTTTATGTGCTTTATTTCTTTACTGTATCAGTATTATATTTGTATATGATTTCTTATAGTAGTATTATTTAACATATTGTTTTCCTATAAATGATGTACCAATTGCAATTTATTGAATCATATCATTTCATTTGAGAGTAGGAATCCCACATTGACATATAATAACATATACATATCCCACTTGTTATGTTATCCCATTTGTTATGTTATCTCATAACATAACAAATCCCACTTTGACATATAATAACCATACCCATACGGGCATATGTGTATATAAAAGCATATTAATATATACATATAAAACACATATATACATATATAATTATATATGTGGTTACTGGTATATACATGGATATGAATATCAAAGAGTTTCTATCATTTTATTCATTTTTTCTGTATCATTAATTTTCTTGAAATGATTGTAGTTTTTTAATTTTTTTAATATAAATTTATTTATTTTAATGGAGGTTAATTACTTTTGTCTGCACAGCTAGAAAATGGAATCCAGTTGTACTACTACGAGTTTCTTTCCTCTTTTTTCTCCTGTTTCACTTTTCTCTTCTCTTCCTTCTTTCTTTTCTCCTCCCTTTTTTCTCTCCTCCTCTCCTTTTCCATCACCTCTCTCTGCCATTCTTTGCTACTACCTCCTCCTTCTTTCCTCTGTTCTCAAAATTATCATGACCATTATTTCACATATGAAGTTTGGAATCAACCTCAACTTATCTGACTTCCCTGGTGGCTCAGAAGGTAAAGTGTCTGCTTACAATGCAGGAAACCTGGGTTCGATCCCTGGATCGGGAAGATCCTCCGGAGAAGGAAATGGCAACCTACTCCAGTACTCTTGCCTGGAAAATTCCATGGACGGAGGAGCCCAATAGGTTACAGTCCATGGGGTCGCAAAGAGTTGGACAGAACAAAGTGACTTCACTTTCACTTTTTCAGCTTCAGATCTTTTCTGGATTTGTATTGGCAGATTGGGAAGAATTTCATTATTTAAGCAAATCTTTCTATATAAAATGTCTCTGCTCTTATATAAGTGTATTTTCATATTTTGTAAAATTGATACATTTTTATTTCATAATATTTCATATCTCTTATTGGATTTATCCTCAAAAGTGTTATATTATCATTGCCATTATTATTGATATTTTGGCTATTGAAATTCAGATATCCTTTATTACATACTCATATATTTTTGTAGAAACACAGGGATGCTACTGGGTTGGCTTCACTAGTGGTTCACAAGGTAAAGAATCTGCCTACAATGCAAGAGACCCAGGTTCAATCCCTCAGTCAGGAAGATCCCCTAGAGAAAGGAATGGCTATCTGCTCCAGTATTCTTGCCTGGAAAATTCCATGGACAGAGGATCCTGGAGGGTTACAGTCTATGTGATCACAAAGAGTCAGACATAACAGAGAGACTAACACTTTCCCCTTCAGGAATATTATTATTTTTATATGTTGAGGTTTTTCAGGATAATTTTGAGTTTTTACTAGTCCCAGTTGATTATCTAAAGATCCTTTGCACAGTTTCTCTGGATATAATATGTATAGGAAATTATGAAAATTTGTTACCTCCTTTATAGTTCTTCAATGTCATATTTTTCTTGATTTATTGCATTGCCTAGGACTTCAAATAAAATGTTGACTAAACATGGTGGTAGTAGACATGCATCCTGATTTTAAAGCTAGTAAGCATAAATTTTAACAATTAATAATGCTATTTGCTGTACAGTTTGGTAGTGTCGGGAAAGAGCAAATTAGCCAAGATGGCATGGTTAGGCTCTCTCACCCTATGGCCTCTCATTCTTGCCCCACATTTTGTAAATAATGATTACGTAACAGCTGAGATCTGAGATGTAGCACTGCCCATTTGTGTCACGAGGTCTCACTTGGTCACGAGTTCCTTTGTGCTTTCGGGATATCTGAGCTCCACCTAAAAATTGGTGGCATTACTGCTGCATCATGGCTGTGTCTGTTGGGTCAGCCAGGAGAGGAGAAAATATAGCATGTCTACTGCTATGACTGCTGCATCAACCAAGAGAGAATAAACATGTCTGCAGTTCCTTTGGCTCCTTGAGTCTCCCTGTAGCCTCTTAGCTCACGCCTTGCCTACCCAGGGTCCAGTGAGCAGCAAGCCAATTGGCACTGTGAACAGGATGAACAGCAAAACAATTGGCATCGTCAGCAGGATACCCAGGATACCCAGCATGTAGGGAGCCCCAGTGGCTTAATAATAGCTCATTTTTTCCTGATCTAGCTATCTATTATCTGTGATTACATTCCACTACATTATCATGATTATTCTCTTTGTTTTTTAATTTTTAATTTTTATTTTACTTTACAATACCGTATTGGTTTTGTATTCTCTTTTTTTTTAAACCAAATTAAATGGATGGAGGGTAAATAATTCTCAACAACCTTAAAGATAGATAAGTTCTAGTATATATATGGTAAATTTATTTTTATGTATCCTATGTNTTATTTTACTTTACAATACCGTATTGGTTTTGTATTCTCTTTTTTTTTAAACCAAATTAAATGGATGGAGGGTAAATAATTCTCAACAACCTTAAAGATAGATAAGTTCTAGTATATATATGGTAAATTTATTTTTATGTATCCTATGTGGGATTTATTCTGCTTCCTGAATCTGAAAGTTCCATTGGTTAATTTTGTGAAATATGAAAAGATTCTAAATTTTAAGCTACCACTTGAAGGAGAGTCATGGTTGATAACCACACGAGCGGTGTTAGACATGAGGAGGGTGTCTAACATCCTCACTCCCCTTTCCTTGTTGTTTGTTTTAGTCATTGAAATTATTAGTTTAAAAAGAAAATTGGTTCTGCATAGCAATTATAATTAAAATGCTGACTGATATACTCTTTTATAAATTTTCCTCAAGTTGTTTATTTTGTGACTGATTTTGTAGAAGGTTTTCTATTTTATTTCCAGAGAGCTAGATTTTGGTTTGATGACCCCTATCATTATTTCTTATTGCTAAATTAGTATTTTTTCCATACCCTTTGGGAATGCTCTGTTGTATATTTTCTCACCTCTTGAGTCAATTACTTTTCATTTTGTCTCTGTTCTTTTCCAAAACATAAGTCCCACACTATAAATATTCCTCTAAACCCCATAGAACCTATTTCTCTAGATATAATCTCAATATCATTCTCTTCTAAATATTTGATGATTTCCATTCTCATTTCTTAAACTGTGATTTATGTAGAATATCTAAATTTTCCAATAAAAGGAAATTTTAAAAATAAATTTTTAATGATTTATAACTCAGTCGAAAAGGTTAGTTTTCATTCCAGTTCCAAAGAAAAATGAAAGTCGCTCAGTCGTGTCTGACTGTTTAAGACTATTGTCCATGGAATTCTGCAGGCCAGAAAGCTGGAGTAGGTAGCCTTTCCCATGTCCAGTGGATATTCCCAGCCCAGGGATCGAATGTCTCCTGCATTGCAGGCAGATTCTTTACCAGCTGAGCCACAAGAATACTGGAATGGTTAGCCTTCCCTTCTCGCTTCTTCTGACCCAGAAATCGAACCAATATCTCCTGCACTGCAGGCAGATTATTTACCAACTGAGCTATCAGGGACCCCAGTTCCAAAGAAGAACAAAGAATGTTCAAACTACTGTACCATAACACCAATTGCACAGGCTAGCAAGTTTATGCTCCATATCCTTTAAGGTAGGCTTCAACAGTATGTAAACTGAAAAATTCTAGATTTTAGAAGTTGGTTTTTGAAGAGGCAGAGGAACCAGAGATCAAAGTGCCAGCATTCGTTCACTTCATTTCAGTTGCTCAGTCATGTTGGACCCTTCGCGACCTCATGAACTGCAGCATGCCAGGCCTCCCCGTCCATCATGAACTCCCGGAGTTTACCCAAACTCATGTCCATTGAGTTGGTGATGCCATCCAACCATCTCATC
>SJYV01022790.1:1487606-1514460 GCA_006410875.1 Neotragus pygmaeus
CATGAAGTGATGGGACCAGATGCCATGATCTTTGTTTTCTGAATGTTGAGCTTTATGTCAACTTTTTCACTCTCCTCTTTCACTTTCATCAAGAGGCTCTTTAGTTCCTCTTCACGTTCTGCCATAAGGGTGGTGTCATCTGCATATCTGAGGTTATTGATATTTCTCCCTTGATTCTTGTGCTTGATTCTACCTTGTGCTCCCTCCAGCCCAGCGTTTCTCATGATGTAACCTGCGTATAAGTTAAATAAGCATGGTGACGATATACAGCCTTGTTGTACTCTTTTCCCTGTTTGGAACCAGTCTGTTTTGACATGTCCAGTTCTAACTGTTGTTTCCTGACCTGCTACAGATTTCTCAAGAGGCAGGTCAGGTATGACCCATTAGTTGGTTACAAGTCAGTGTCAAAGGTTGTGATTGATTTTTTGTTGTTGTTGTTACTATTGTAGAACAGGGAATTTTAAAAAAGTTAAACCTTGGAAGTATGATAACACATTTAGAAGAGACTTGAAAAATACATCACAAAATTATATATAGTTACATTATATATTACAATTATTTTTAAGTAAATAAGATTTTTAGTTGGAGTCTCAATATCAAACTCTCAAAAATTAATAGAATGAATAGACAGAAGTTTAGAAGATTTGATAGTAGACCTGAAGAACACTATGAGCCAATTCAATATAACTAATATTTATGCAGTTTTCATATAATAGCAGTATATAAATTCTATTCAAGTTCCCATAGACTATAAACCAAGAGATACTGGAACATATCAAGGGACATAAAACAAGGTGCAAAAATTTCATTGTCTAAAGATATTGAAATTATATAGAGTGTGTTCTCTTATCATTGTGTAACTATGTTAGAAATCAGTATCAAAAGATATTTAAAATAACCCACACATTTTCAAATGCAATATGACATATACCAAGAGAACTCGTTGATTTAGCAATTGAAATCCTCAAAACAGTTAAAAGACTGAAAAAACACCAAGGGTGATTGTGGAGAAGAAGGCATTTAAATTAGAAATAAACATCAAAATAAATCTGCCACAGGTATACACGTGAGAAATTAATAGCAAAGATACTTAAAAAACCCCATGTATTTGGAAGCTAAGTATCCACTTTTAAATAATGGGTGTATTTAAGAAGCCATAACAAGGAAAATTAGAAAATGTTTGTAACAGACTAAAAATTAAAGGAAAATTTATCAGAATTTTTTGCATGCAGCTGAAGCTGCTCAATGCAACTACAATGTGGGATCTTGAATAAGGTATGAAAGCAAGTAATGGGTACTAGCATTAAATTCCCACTCCAGCACTCTTGCCTGGAAACTCCCATGGATGGAGGAGCCTGGAAGGCTGCAGTCCATGGGGTCGCTGAGTCAGACACGACTGAGCGACTTCACTTTCACTTTTCACTTTCATGCATTGGAGAAGGGCATGGCAACCCACTCCAGTGTTCTTGCCTGGAGAATCCCAGGGACGGGAGAGCCTGGTGGGCTGCCGTCTATGGTGTCACACAGAGTTGGCCACGACTGAAGTGACTTAGCAGCAGCAGCAGCAGCATTAAATTTTGTCAAATTTAAACAAAATCTGTACTTTAGATAGTAATACTGTATTTTTTACAACATGATATTTCTTTAAATTCTTAGAATTGGATTAGAAGTTTCAAGCCTCATTCAATTTTTTAAAGATAAATAAAATAATAAGCTTTTTAGATTTTTAACAGTAATACTAGATGGCAGAATAAATGGAACTAGTAACATATTTAAATGAAAAAGAATAGAATAGCATTACAGATGATAAGAGAAAATAAGTGAAATTTTATTTCAGTTGTGTATGTACATCCATGTATACATTTGCATTGAATCATAACATAAAATATATTTATTACTATGGCTTGTAGTTAAAAAGTTTTGAAAGTCTGTGATCTAGACCAGAGCAATGAATTAGTCTTTTTTCCTCCCATGTAAATTGTCAAAGTCTTCATGATTGATTTGAACATTAGTTGAAAAGTCCCATCATCACTTTCATTTTGGCAGCCTCTTTACCTCTTGCTTGACTCATTTCTAACCACCAAACTGACCTGTATGCTTTTGGTATATAAAACATATAGTTTATGCATAAAGTGTATGCTTTAGCTTTCGAGATCCTCTAGAATTCATCTCCACTCTTCCCTATCCAACTTCATTTTCTATAACTCCTCATGTTCAAATTAGATTGATTAATCTTATAAATATATACTATGTGTTTCTTTCTGTACAGTGTGTTCATATTGTTGCTTCTGCCTTGAATGTCCTCCCCTGATTTCTCCACCAATCATCAAAGTGCCCTTCCAACCCATCATATTCCTAGTTTCCAGATCAATCTTTCTAAAGCACTGCTGTCTCTTATACACATCTCCCAGGGATTAAACCCATGTCTCTTGTGTCTCCTGCACTGGCAGGAGGAATTTTTTTTTTTTTTACCACTGNAATCATCAAAGTGCCCTTCCAACCCATCATATTCCTAGTTTCCAGATCAATCTTTCTAAAGCACTGCTCATATCACGTCATTCCTCTTTACCAAAAAAGAGAATGCTCCTCGTTTTATTTATTTAATGTTCCTCCAGTAAGTGACAGACTTCCCTGATGACTCAGACAGTAAAGAATCTACCTGCAAATGCAGGATACATGGGTTCGATCACTGGGTCAGGAAGATCCCCTGGAAGAGGAAATGGCAACCCCTTCCAGTATTCTTGCCTGGGAAATCCCATAGACAGAGGAACTTGGTGGGCTGCAGTCCATGGTGTCTCAAAGAATCAGACATGACTGAGTGAGTGAGCACAGTAAGTGATGGTTGAACCCCTAGGAAATGAAGCCCAAATTCTTGGTTTAGTTATATATGCAAAGCCTTTTGTATTCTTGTCCCAAACTACCCTTCCAACTTTATTAATGACTGTAGCACCACAGAGACCCCATGGATCAGCTTAACTGTACTTCTTGCTCTTTCCAGAATACATATGCTTTCATTTCCCTGTGTCTTTGCTCATGTTATTCCTCATTTACTTGCCATTCTCATCCTTTAAGGCCCATATCAATATGTTTAAGGCCCATTGGTTTTCTCATCCATCAAGGCCCATGTCAAATATTTTTAAGGTCAAATATTATCTCTTCTATCAAGACTTGTATAATCCTGAATTAGCTGAGCATAATTAATTCCTTCTCTGGACTCACACAATACTTTTTACCACCCACATGAGACTCATCATATTCTGACTTGCGGTATTGTTAATGGTGTTTACTCTGTTTTCTAGAGTCACTTTTCATTCAACTCTGCAAAGGAAACAGTGCCTTGCATATGGTAGATGGTCAATAAGCAGCTGCTGAATAAATAAGAATACTGAATTTACCTTGCAGTCCAGTATCTTTTTTTCATCTAAACAATATGACATTTTATAATTCATCATGGTATTTTCCTAATATTTCTCTCAGTATTGTTGACAGCATGAGAAAGGATGGACCAGAATAAAGAGCACTGGGCTGGGAATCAGAAGACCTCAGCACTAATCTTGGCTCTGTCACCAGAAAATTCTGTCAACTTTAATATGCCACTTGATCTGTCTGGGTTTTTTTTTTTTTTTGCTTAAGAGGCTGCTCCTATAAAAATATGGGACTGGTCTATTTAAAGTATTTTTAAACATTTAATCCTTGTTTAATCCTTGATCATTTACTGTGCAGATTTCATTCACTTAGGAAATATTTATTGGGTCCTTACTGGAGATACAGCATTCAGCAAAAGTAGCTATATACTTTCATGAACCTGATATGATAGTAAAGACAAACAATAAACAAATGTACTATAGATAGGTAGTGGTAAATACTAAGATAAAATGAGGCAAAAGGAGGGAGAATGACAGGAAAGGTCTCCTTGGGGAGGTAATACTTGAACAGAGAGAGGGATGGGTAGAAAAGCATACCAACCAGAGGAACTGCCGTGCAAACCCTTGAGGTGAGAATGTGCTTTACTCTTTGGTGGAACACAATGAGAGACAATGTGGCTGGGACACAGAAAACAAACGGCTCGATTGTGGGATGTGAGGTTTGAAAGTGCTATGGATTGAGTATTTGTGTTGCTTCCCAAATTCTTACATTGAAATTTAATGCCCAATGTGGTAAATCTAGGAGGTGGAGCTTTGCAGAGTTAATCAGGTCATAAGAGAGGAACCCTAAGGAATGGGATTAGTGCCCTCACCAAAAAGACTCCAGAGAGCTCTCTCCACTCTTGCCACTTGAGGACATGTGAGGGTATAGTGAGAAGATGCCCAGTCTATGAACCAGGAAGTGGGCCCTCACTAGATACCAAATCCTCTAGCACTTTCATCTTGAATTTCCTAGCCTCTAGAACTGTTATAATTTTTAAATATTGAAGTCTAGTTTATTTAAAATGTTGTGTTAATTTCTACTGTCCAGCAAAGTGATTCAGTTATACATGTATTTCATATTTCATATTATTTCCCATTATGGTTTATCACAGTATATTGAATATAGTACCCTGTGCTACATGGGGCTTCCCTGGTGGCTCAGATGGTAAAGAATCTGCCTGCAATCTGGGAGACCAAGGCATCTTTCTTGGGTGTNCATATTATTTCCCATTATGGTTTATCACAGTATATTGAATATAGTACCCTGTGCTACATGGGGCTTCCCTGGTGGCTCAGATGGTAAAGAATCTGCCTGCAATCTGGGAGACCAAGGTTTGATCCCTGTGTCAGGAAGATCCCCTGGAGACAGGAATGGCAATTGACTCCAGTATTCTTGCCTGAAGAATCCCATGGACAGAGGAGCCTGGCAGGCTACAGCCTGTGGGGTTGCAGAGTTAGACTTAGCAAATATCTGTCTGTGTTACACAGTAGGACTTCGGTGTTTACCCATTCCATATATAATAGCTTGTATCTGCTAACTCAACCCCCACCTCCCACTCCATTCCCCCAACCCTCTCCCCCTTGGCCACCACATGTGTGTTCTCTACGCCTGTGAGTCCGTTTCTGTTTCATACATTGGTTTACTTGTGTCATATTTTAGATTCCACATTAAAGTGATATCATATGGTGTTTGTCTTTCTGACTTGCATCACTTAGTGTGATAGTGTCTGGTGATGGTGGTGGTTTAGTTGCTAACTCATGTTCAACTCTTTGTGACCCCCATGGACTGTAACCTTCCAGGCTCCTCTGTCCATGGGCTTTCCCAGGCAAGAATCCTGGAGTGGGTTGCCATTTCCTTCTCCAGGGGATCATCCCTACCCAGGGGATCTTCCCATGTCTCCTGCTTGGCAGGGAGATTCTTTACCACTGAGCCACTTAGAAGCCCATATCATAATCTCTAGTAACAGCCATATTGCTGCAGATGGCTAGCCTCTAGAACTGTAAGAAATTAAAATAAAATGTTATTTCTAAGCGATCCAGTCTAAGATGTTTTGTTGTAGCAGCCTGGATGGGCTAAAGCAGAGAGGTAGTCAGGGACTAGATCATATGGAGCCTTTTCAACAGAGTAGGAAGTTAGAATGTTATCTAAGCATAATGAGAAGCTGTTGGAAGACTTTAAGCAGAGTAGTGACATGATATGCCTTCTGTTTTAAAATGATGGCTACCATTAGAAAATGGATGGCAAGAGTGGAGGCTGGGAGACTATTAGAAAGCTACTACAATAGTCCCATGAAGAGATGATAATCAATTAGACAAGAATGGTAGCAGTGGACATAGAAAGAAGTGAATAAGTTAAAGATATTATTTGGATAGGGCTTGTTAATGTATTGATTATGGAGGATTGAAAGGAAAGAGAGAATTGAGGTATGACTCTTACGTGTCTTAGTTAACCAACTGAGTGGGATGGTGATACCATTTATTAAAATGGGAAAAACGGGGAAGAATCGATTAGAGGACTGAGGCTAAAAGTTGAATGAACAGTTCAGTTTGTGATATAATAANTCTTCAGTGCTCAGCTTTCTTTATAGTCCAACTCTCACATCCATACATGACTACCGGAAAAACCATAGCCTTGGCTAGATGGATCTTCGTTGTCAAAGTAATGTCTCTGCTTTTCATTATGCTCTCTAGGTTAGTCTTAAATTTCTTTCCAAGGAGTAAGCATCTTTTAATTTCATGTCTGTAGTCACCATCTACAGTGATTTTGGAATCCAAAATAATAAAGTCATCCACTGTTCCCCCATCTATTTGCCATGAAGTGATGGGACCAGATGCCATGATGTTAGCTCTCTGAATGTTGAAATTTAAGCCAAATTTTTCACTCTCCTTTTCCTCTTTCATCAAGAGTCTATTTAGTTCTTCTTCACTTTCGGCCATAAAGGTGGTGTCATCTGCTTATCTGAGGTAATTGGTATTTCTTCTGGCAATCTTGATTCCAGCTTGTGCTTATTTCAACCCAGTGTTTCTCATGATATACTCTGCATAGAAGTTAAATAAGCACAGTGACAATACTTTAATGTACTCCTTTCCCTGTTTGGAACCAGTCTGTTGTTCCATGTACAGTTCTAACCGTTGTTTCCTGACCTGCATACAGATTTCTTAAGAGGCAGGTCAGGTGGTTTGGTCTTTCCATCTCTTTCAGAATTTTCCACAGTTTGTTGTGATTCATACAGCCAAAGGCTTTGGCATAGTCAATAAAGTATAAGTAGATGTGTTTCTGGAATGCTCTTGCTTTTTTGATGATCCAACGGATGTTGGCAACTTTGACCTCTGCCTCTTCTAAAACCAGCTTGAACATCTGGAAGTTCATGTTTCACATACTGTTGAAGCCTGGTTTGGAGAATTTTGAGCATTACTTTACTAGTGTGTGAGATGAGTGCAATTATATAGGAGTTTGAGAATTCTTTTTCATTGCCTTTCTTTGGGATTGGAATGAAAACTGACCTTTGCAGTCCTGTGGCCACTGCTGAGTTTTTCAAATTTGCTGGCATATTGGGTGCAGCACTTTCACAGCAACTTTTAGGATTTGAAATAGCTCAATAAGAGTTCCATCACCTCTACTGCTTTGTTTGTAGTGATACTTCCTAAGGCCCACTTGACTTCACATTCCAGGATGTCTGGCTCTAAGTGAATGATCACACCATTGTGATTATCTTGGTCTTGAAGATCTTTTTTGTACAGTTCTTCTGTGTAATCTGGCCACCTCTTCTTAATATCTTCTGCTTCTGTTAGGTCAATACCATTTCTGTCCTTTATTGAGCAGTATTTATTGGATCATAGCAAAAGCAAGGGAATTCCAGAAAAAAAAAGAAAAAAATCAAACACCTACTTCTGCTTCATTGACTACAAAAAAGACTTTGACTGTATGGACCTCAACAAAATGTGGAAAATTCTTCAAGACATGGGAGTATCAGAACTCCCTATCCATTTCCTGAAAACTTGCATGCAAGAATCAACAGTTAGAACCAAATATGGAATGACAGAGTGGTTCAACATGGAGAGGAGAGTAGATAAAGTGTAGATACTGTCATCCTGCTTATTTAACTTCTATGCAGAGTACTTTATGCAAAATGCCAGGATGGATGAATCACAAGTTGGAATCAAGATTGCTGGGAAAATATCAACAACTTCAGATATGCAGATGTTATCACTTTAATGGCAGAAAATGAAGAGGAACTAAAGAGACTCTTGATGAAGGTGAAATGGGAGAGTGAGAAAGCTAGCTTAAAATTCAACATTCAAAAAACTAAGATCATGACGTCTGATCTGATCGCTTCCTGGCAAATGAATGGTAAAAAGTGGAAGCAGTTCCAGCTTTTCTTTTCTTGGGCTTCAAAAGCACTGTGGATGGCGACTGCAGCCATGACATTAGAAGATACTTGCTTCTTAGAAGGAAAGCTTTGGCAAACCTAGTTCAGTTCAGTTCAGTTGCTCACTCATGTCTGACTCTTTGCAACCCATGAACCCCAGCACGCCAGGCCACCCTGTCCATCACCAACTCCCAGAGTCCACCCAAACCCATGTCCATTGAGTCAATGATGCCATCCAACCATCTCATCCTCTGTCATCCCCTTCTCCTCCTGCCCCCAATCCCTCCCAGCATAACAGAATTTTCCAATGAGTCAACTCTTCGCATGTGGTGTCCAAAGTACTGGAGTTTCAGCTTTAGCATCATTCCTTCCAAAGAAATCCAAGGGCTGATCTCCTTCAGAATGGACTGGTTGGATCTCCTTGCAGTCCAAGGGACTCTCAAGATTCTTCTCCAACACCACAGTTCAAAAGCATCAACTCTTCAGTGCTCAGCTTTCTTTATAGTTCAACTCTCACATCCACCACTGGAAAAACCATAGCCTTGACTAGACAGCTTTGTTGGCAAAGAAATGTCTCTGCTTTTTAATATGCTGTCTAATTTGGTCAAAACTTTCACCATCTGCAGTGATTTTGGAATCCAGAATTATAAAGTTAGCCACTGTTTCCTCATCTATTTGCCATGAAGTGATGGGACAAGATGCCATGATCTTCGTTTTCTGAATGTTGAGCTTTAAGTCAACTTTTTCACTCTCTTTCACTTTCATCAAGAGGCTCTTTAGTTCTTCACTTTCTGTGCCATAAGGGTAGTGTCATCTGCATATGTGAGGTTATTGATGTTTCTCCTGGCAGTCTTGATTCCAGCTTGTTCTTCCTCCAGCCCAGCGTTTCTCATGATGTACTCTGCATGTAAGTTAAATAAGCAGGGTGACAATATACAGCCTTGATGTACTCTTTTTCCTATTTGGAACCAGTCTGTTGTTCCATGTCCAGTTTTAACTGTTGCTTCCTGACCTGCATATAGGTTTCTCAAGAGGCAGGTCAGGTGGTCTGGTATTCCCATCTCTTTCAGAATTTTCC
This sequence comes from Neotragus pygmaeus, assembly GCA_006410875.1. Classification (NCBI taxonomy): domain Eukaryota; kingdom Metazoa; phylum Chordata; class Mammalia; order Artiodactyla; family Bovidae; genus Neotragus; species Neotragus pygmaeus. The sequence goes on from SJYV01022790.1 coordinate 1,496,462, forward strand.
ACAGTTTATTGTGATCCACACAGTCAAAGGCTTTGGCATAGACAGCCTATTAAAAAGCAGAAACATCAGTTTGCTGACAAATGTCCATAAGCTCAAAGTTATGGTTTTTCCAGTAGTCATGTATGCATGTGAGATTTGGACCAGAAGAAAAGGCTGAGCACTGAAGAGTTGATGCTTTCAAATTATGGTGGCGGAGAAGAATCTTAAGAGTCCCTTGAACTGGAAGGAGATAGAACCAGTCAGTGCTTAAGAAATCAACTCGAATTCATGGAAGGACTGTTGCTGAAGCTGAAAAGCTCCAATACTTTGGCCACATGATGCAAAGGGCCAAACAAGTTAGAAAGAGCCTGATGCTGGGGAAGGTTGATGGCAATAAGAGAATGGTGTGGCAGAGGAAGAGATGATAGATAGCTTCTCTGACTCAATGGACATGAATTTGAGCAAACTCAAGGAGATAGTGAAGAATAGGAGAGCCTGGTGTGCTGCAGTCCACGAGGTCACAAAGAGTCAGACATGACTTGGTCACTGAACAACAACAACAATAACTTAATGCAGCCAGGTTGTTTACTATCTGAGCCACCATGAAAGTCCCTCAGATGTAATATGTTCAAATATGTCAATCTTGTTAACTGCTATATTCAAATCTGTTAATACTATTTTTCCTGAATAATTTATCCAGTGCTGTAAAAGATGCATGAAAAAATTCTAACTGTAGAGTTTTAACTTCTTTTAAGATTTTGCTTTACATATTTTAATTTTATATTATTAGGTTCATATAAATTATAATTGCTCTCCTTCCTCATGTGTTAGAAACTGTTATGCACTTATACAATGACTTATTTTATTGCCACAGTAATGTATGTGTCTTAAGTCTATTGTGTCTCAAGTTAAATTAGCTAACATATCTGTCTATTGAAAAATATTTTTCCAATATTATTTCCTGAGATTTTATTTTCAACCTTTTGTGTTCTTGTTTGGCCTTGTCTTTAAATAGTTTGCTGCTGAATATAATTTTGGAGATCTAATCTGATAATATCTAACTTTAATTTTGAGGTTTTGTATTTTGTACTTATGATTACTAATATACTCTATTTATTCCTAGTGTCCTATTTTTGTTCTCTACATGCCCTACTTTTCCTTGCTTCTATTTTTTTCTTTTTCTTCCTTTTTCCTATTTTGAACTGTTTAGATTTTTTATTTTTCTCCTCCACTGACTTAGAAGTTATATTTCTATTCTTTTAGTGCTTCTCTTTAAAATTTAAACATGCTTTACTTAAATTCTAAAGTTAATAAAATCTCTTTTCTTTCTGTGGAACTTGAAGTATTTATAAAGGGATTAGTATGAAAGAGAAAAATTTATAGACAAGGACAGTTTCTTCCTGTACAATGAAATATTTGAGCATACCTTTCAAACTAGAAAAAAGTTTTCCTGAGAGGGATTATAGAGAGAGGATCCCTGTGGTTTATCTTCAGGGATCCTGTGCCTGTTATAGGATCACTGGAAATGAAGTGACTGCTTCCATCCTTACTCCGCACCCCCCCCTTCCCCCTTACTGGAATGGGCACATGATCTCCTAGGCAGACAGAATCACACACAGGCTCATAAGTGATTCACATCCCCACATGGACATGGAACCAGAAAAAACGTACCAGGACTGAAGTAGAGGAGAAGATGGAGATGAAAGGTGTTTTAGTGGTAATTTAATTGAAGCTACAGGTGACATCTCCCTCTGACAAATTGGTTGGCATTACATAAGGCCTCAAAATGGGGAAACAGAATGACATCCAGAGTCCTGAAAGGGAAATTTCCTTTAAAGCAGGAGAAATGGGGATTTGGGATTAAAAAATGAAATACTAACATTTAAAAAACCTGCAATTTTTACTCATCTGAATTCATGCATTAATATTATTATACATAAAAATGAAAAGATAAGAAATTATGATATGAAGAGCAAAACAGTGATTTACTTTGTACAAAATTATATATTTGTTTAATTGTATGTAAATACATTTAATATAATGCTTTTCCTCTGAAAGTAAAGGGAAGAACTTAGAGTTCATGGAGTTTAGAATGCTTGTTTGCTCGTCTGTTACTAATCCTCAAGGTACTGGGTTACCGGCTCATGTCTAACTAGGAGGCAGAGGATGAGATTGGACTAAATGTTTTTTGACTCTAAGTTTAGTGCCCTTCCTACTGCCCTTTTCTTGCTACATCTGATGCATGGGTAGGAAGGGACAGTGAAGTAATCACATCAAAATGCTAACAATTCCCTGTAGTGGAAAGGCACACAAAGGTCAGAGTTTCAGAATATCCTTGCAATTACTTATTTCTAAATCCAACAACATGACTAGTAAGAACTGTAAATAATCAGTAATACCTAAAAAAATACAGTATTGGATCATCTAACAGTCTGTAACTATACTTTTTCTATTATTTTCTAAATACCATAGACATTTGAGGAAAAACTCCATAATCATCATTTATAATAAGCAAATGTCCTAGAAGTGAAAGTGAAGGTCACACAGTTGTGTCCAACTCTTTGCGACCCCATGGACTATACAGTCCATGGAGTTCTCCAGGCCAGAATATTGGAGTATTCTGGGTAGCCTTTCCCTTCTCCAGGGGATCTTCTCAACCCAGGGATTCAACCCAGGTCTTCTGCATTGCAGGTGGATTCTTTACCAGCTGAGCCACAAGGGAAGCCCAAGTTACCTAGAAAACTACATCAAAGGTTTCTCTTCATTTCTAAAACTGTTCACTGTGTTCTATGTGAATAGTAGGCTATTTTACTATTTAAATGGAAAAAAACAGCTTTATTTCTGTGTATAGGAGACTGAATGAAAGTATTATTTCCCTCTGAGTAATTTGTGACTCAAAATTCTCAACAAATTCAAGCTTCATTTGACACAACAAGAAATTTAAAAAGTATATTATAGAAGTTAGAAAATTCTACAAGAGTCATGAGCAATGCTTTTTTTAAAAAAGCCATTCCTCTTAAAAAATACTAGAATATGGGGGAGTAAATTAAAAGTTCAGGTAGCAGATTTGTGCTAATGTAGACATCTCAATTGTTTCAATCATACCATGAAAATATTTAAATGAAGAAAGAAAAATTGTTTCAAAAGAAATATACATGTATGTATATGATGTTCACAAAATATCTATGAAAGAAAAGATTACTAAAATTTAGTCCAGAATTGAACCATGAGCCTTAAAATATTAAACCTTCATTAAAAACATTGCTGTGATATTATCAGAACTAAACATTTCTTGGGCCTAAAATATATACTAAAATGTGTATATTTTTAAATTTATAGAGCTATAGATTGAAAAAATATATCTGACATGGTGATCTCAAGATCCTATATGATGCTTAAAAATACTTATTAATATACTCAGCTTTCTTGGGAATGAAATTGACCCAATATGCTATACAGTGATTTTTTAATACAATGAGATGAAAACATAAATGATGCTTGGATTAATTATAACATTTTGGGAATTAGTGTACCCATTTTAGAGTAAGATGAACTTATTTTTGTTATATGCTAGGCATGTCTCAGAAAATTTTGCCTTAATGATTAAGACTCTTATTATTACTCAGAAAAGGTGATACCTGAGAGGTGATTGATATAATTAGTGAAACGTGGTAGAAAATGATTAATTTGTTTAATAAGACTTATGTTCTTTTCCCTCTGTTTTTGCAAGTATATTGATTACCTTTTATATTTTCAAGACAGTTCTATGACCTAAAAATTTTCGAACTATATGAGTTCTAATTTTGACCCTACCATTGATTTGATTTGTTATTGATCTTCCAAGGATAAATCATTAACCCCATCTAGTAAAACAAAAATTGCTCAGTCTTTTCACATGCTGAGTGAATGCACTAGTTTTAAAAGGAATTCCCTGGGCAAAACTCAATACAATTGCCATTTTGCTTATCCAGTGTTTGGCTGACTGTTTTCTCATAAAAAGAAACAGTGGGGACTTTATATTGTTGCTCCTTTTGTCATCCAGCTGTTCTCTAAGAGCAAAAAGAGGATATTTTGGCTTTAGACTGTCTGATTATTCAATGGAAAATAAAATTATTATCTCTTATCTAGATTATTTTTAAACTACAGAGAAACTGCTGACCTTAGTAGGGCTATGTGAAATATATATAATGTGTTTTTTAGTGTGTTTGTTTGCTTTAATGAGACTTTAATTAGCTAGGCTGGATTCATAACTTCTCAATTTGTTTCAAAGGTGTCCAATACAATTTCAAGGAAATATCCCAGGAGGAACTATTTCATTCACATTAATATAGGTTCTTTCCACTTCCCCAGCTATTTCTCTTTTTTAAATTTAAAGCATGATAAAGGATATTGATTGAAAAACAATTAAAATATGTATTAATCCATCATTATTACTCATTTACTTTCTATAATTTGAGGTGATGCATTTAATTTGGAAAATGCTGAACACAGCTGTGCATAATAGAGTCACTTGCTGAAGAGTAAAGCATAGTATTAATATTGTAAGAGTAAAAGCAATTTGCTATTTTATTTTTCTCAAACTCATTTTTAACAATATAGACTATTCTGAGATTCATAGGGTTAGATATCCTTGTGATAAAAAGGGTGCTAAAATTTTTACTTTGACCATCAACTTTGTTCCACTCTTCTAAAGAAACATTATGAACCTGTAAAGGGATTTTTAACAACATGTCTTTCAAAGTCAAACAATGCAATTCTTATACAGAGACGGATACATTGACCGGTAATGAGGTGTGAGGAGTTTCAAATAGCTTGGTGTGGGACCAAGGTTAATATAATTATGGACCACAAACCCAAGAAATCATTCACTCTCTTACATCTGAACTACCAGCCTGTAATAAAAGGTGGTCTTTCAGTTTTCAGTGCACCGATTTAAAATGATCTATTGATCTGGACCAAAGAAAGACGAATATACTGAGGAACTGAGGCTGCTTCCAAGTGATAATGAGCAGAACAGGAAGAATGTAGCTGTGGGATCCAGAATCTTCTTTCTAAAAAAGATGATGGCAAAAGCTGGGACTTTAAAGAACAATGACAAAGATTCAGAGAGGAATGCCATTCTTGTGGTCCTTGAGAAAATGCATTAAAAGAATGTCAAGGAACTACAGAGGAGAATCACACGAGTGAATAAAAGATTGGTTCTTTGCAGTTGCAGACTGAACTAGACACCAAAGAAACACAACTTTGGTAACTGTGGAAGTTTTACTTATTTCTAAGGGTTTTTGGTTATTGTTTTTTGTTTGTTTGTTCTGTTTTGCTTTTTCATTTTGTTATACCCAGAGCAAATGAAAATGTGGCAATAAAAAAGGCCCATCAAACATTTCAGTCATGGACATTTTCATGTATGTTCAGATTAAAAGAAATAGGATTAAGTGTTTCTCTGCTCCATTTACCTTCTAATTTTTTATGACTCATGGACACAGATATGAACACTCATGTTTTNTTAAAAAAAAAAAAAAAACCCACGACATATTATCTCCTGTATCATAAAGTTTAAAGAGAGAGTTAAAGGTAAATAGAGATGAAAGGGAGTTGGAAATAGAGAATAATAAACATGAAAGGGAGCTAGAGTGAAAAAAATTAAGAGAACTGAAATAGGAAAGAGGGGGAAAAGTTCGATATGAATAATGTGATGTAGGCAAGAAGTAATAAAACAGAAGAGAAAATAAATTGACGTTGTTATAAAGTACCTATGAAAAAAATCACACAGTTTGTTGATGGAGAAGAAAAGTAATGGTTTTTCTTAAATGTTTCTAAAATAAAAGAAGTCCAATCATGTCTTTAGATGAATAAGTTTACATGGATCTTATTGGATGAATATGAGAATATAACTGTCACACTGAGTCACGTCAACACCAGAGATCCAACATAGTTTCTTTGATGTTTTTCAGAAAAACATGCTAGTTGCCCTCCACACCCAAACCTCAGGGAGTCTGTGATCCTTAGCTTCCTTTTGGTAACCCATTATAAACTCCATTCATGAATATATCTAAGCCTTTCCTGATCCTATTTATATTTTCAGACTATATAACCTTCCTGGATAATGACTTGCATATGTTTACTACCAACTGTGAAAAGTACAAAGCTTAAATCCCTTTTATCTTTTACCGTACATTGGGCATACTCTAGTCCTGGTACAATTTAATTTGGTGAAAGGAATCCATCTTTACCTTTCAAGATTTGGCAGAGTTTGAATCCATACATTCTCATCTGTAGTTTTATAAAATTGAATATTCTAACTTTTTACAATATTCTGACATGGAAGCAAAGCTTTGCCACAGCATTGCTTTTAGTTCTTTACATGATCTGAGAGAAATTATCCCATATTTCTAGGTCTTGAAGGTATGTATAAACCAAAATACTTGATCATCTTTAAAAATTTCTTCCATCTTCCTCGTACATTAACACTCAGCTCACTCTGCCCCTAGGAGGGAAAGAGAAAGATTTGGAAGAGAGGACAAAAACTACATGGTAGATGACTATGTGATCTTTAGAGTTAGACCATCAGGATTAAAATTCCATTTTCTCCACTTAGCTCTATGCCCTTATGCAATTTGCTTACTTCTCCAATTTTCATTTCCTCATCAGTAAATTGGGGATAATAGTTGCAGCTTCATAAGGTTGTATTTTGTTACCAAATCTGTGTATGTGTGTGTGTTTATCTCAAATTAGCATCTACCATATAGTAAGCACTACATGAAAGATAGCACATGTACACATACACACCCAGAGAAAGAGAGACAGAGAAAGCAACACACCTCCTTGCACTGGAATTGGTCTCGTGCTTTTGTGCGGTCATCCCACATTGACTCTGGTCATGGTTTTGTGACTTGCTCTGGCCAATGAAGAATCATTGAGAAATAAATCCATTTTGAAGAATCTTTCTCCATGGGGCTTTTGGAATGCTTTGGATACCACTATGTAAAGAAGTGCAGTCTAGCCTACCTGGAGGCTACGTGGAGCAAAATTGGGCCATTCCAACTTGAGCCCAGATTCCAGCTGACTAACAAGACTACAACCACAGGCATTTGTCCAGATGAGACCAGCGTAAGGACCACCCAGTCAATTCACAGAACCATGATAAAGTGGTTGCTCTCTAAACCAATAAATTGAGGGTGATTTATTATATATTTACACAGATATGTACAATTAGTAACTTGGTCTGATTCTTCTCCATGTGCTAGTTTTGAGAGTTTATGACAGCAACTAAAAATTCACATAAAGCTAAATTCATAAGCCCAAATCCCATTCTCTTTTGCAGGAAGTTCACACCGTGTGTACAAATGTGACAAAGATATGCAATTGCATTAAATTGAACAGATCATTGATGTCTACTACAATGTTCTATGGGAAACAAACTAGAAGATAGAGATGCCAGTGAAGGAAGCTTATTGAGGAATGTTTTAAGACTGCCTTCAGGAACAGATTTCTGGGTGAGACAGGCAATATTCTTCTTTTATCCCTTTATTTACAAGCACACTTTAAGTTGAGATATAATGACATATACCATTATATGCTTCAGATGTACAACTTAATGATTATATATTTATATGTATTATGTGATGATCACCACAGTATGTCTAGTTAGCATACGTTATCTCCAATAGTTACATTTTTTTCACTATGATGAGAATTTTTAATACAAGCTCTATTAACTTTCATATATATGATGGTATTATTGACTTAAAGTCACCATGCTATATATTACATGTCCAAGATTTATTTAATCAAGTTTTCTTTCATAAAATATGGGTTTTATTAGTCAACTACAGTCATAAAATGGTTGTTATAGATCTTTATTTGTCCCACCACACACAAATCAGAGATGTTTGCCAGTCTAATTTTCTTCATGTGGGTCACAACTTTGGTTTGCTCATAAACCCCCCCTTTTCAGCTTTACAGTTGAGAGTGACAGAAACTGACTCTTCTTTCTCACATGTAGAAATCATAAGCCTCAGAATGGTACACATGGGATGGTCCAATCACAGGGAAGAGGAATATGTCAAATTTAAACAGGGTCCAGTGCTGATGCTCTGCTGATATATTGTGCCCATTGCTCTTGTAAGCGACACTTTCCAATGATGTACATGTGGTTCTCTACCATCACAGCTAAATGTGTAGCACAATGTATGACTCAGATTCTGAAACTTCATGTTGCCTACACCAGTACAAGGGAGGTCATTCTGGAACTTCACATGGTGAGCCTCTGAAGATGAAAAGGTTTATCCCTGATTCCATCATCACATGATTTTCTTAGGTAATTTTTGTTTTTTAATGATCTTTTCCTGAGACCAGGTCAGGATGTTTGCATCCAACACATGTGACTTCAGTCCTTTAGAGGCTGCTTCACTTTTCTCAACCAAAGACAGAAAACTGGTTTCCCAAGATTTCTGATGGTGGGTGGGATGACCTTGGCCATGGTGAGGGGGTGTTTATGGTCATCTCTAAAATGATCCAGGTCCTAGTTTCAGAATTTAGGACTTGCAGACAGTTTTGATTTTTTTACTGACTAGTACTTCTAAACACTCAGATGCCACATCTATGGGATACATATCTGAGAAATTCTTATTTGACTTTTGTCTTCTAGTGATAAAGCTCTTCTCTTTCTTAACATCATAACTGGGGTAATTATAAGCAGCTATGGCCATGAAGGACATTGCTTTCTTGGGCTTCTCTCTAAGTTCTAAGACAGAGAGCAGCTTTATGATGTTCCCATTGGAACATTTAAATTCCAATGTGTGTGTTCATTTAAATTATAAAAGATAGATACAAAATTTATTTGAACATGAATGCTTAGCAACTATATATTTGCAATTAGGTAAACTAAATATCTTTAGAAATGATCAAAACAGTCTTTGAATTAACTTCATTGCACTGAAAACAGTTAGTAGGTAGATATTAAGAGTGAATATAATCTCTTCCTCCCCTCTCTATTTCAATCTTGGGAGAAAAAAAATTCCAATAAATTTTATTCTCACACCCATTCTTCCCTTCATGCATGTAAAAGGATATGCTTTTTGATTTAAAGAGGTCATATTAGACATACTCTAAATAATGATGACCACATAAGAGAAGCTAATTTCTTTCAAATAAATTAAATCTGATATAAGCAGTCCAGAGTTGGTATGGCATCCCCGGATGTCCTCCAAATATTTGCTTGGTGATCCCTATTATGGCCCTCATTGATTTAAGATGGCTGCTGGAGCATCAGCCATCCCATCTGTATCACAGTTATTAGAATGAAGCAAGGGTTCAAGGTTTTTGAATAAATTTTCTTAAGTGCTCAACCTTTTAATTTGTAATTTGTTACCTGGAAATTAGTCACATGACCAGAGATAACTACAAGGAATTCATCCAGTTATATGTCTAGGTCAATGGGCAGAGTCTCTGGATGATTGCTGATTGTCTACCAGACTCAGTAGTTCTTTATTATTCAGTAACTTACAAAACTAAATGAAAACTGATCTACCTCATACACACCTGGAAGAGACAGAGCAGAGAGAATGACATAAAAATTCCATTTAGAATAAGTGTAGAGTAGAAAACACTGGCATCATTAGCCCATCAAAATAATGAATTCTTGCTGGGCAAGAATAATGTAGCTCCTTAAACTAGTTGTAGAACATAGTCCTTGATTACATTATCTGCCTGTTCTGCTCTCTGGAGAAACTCTCCTGCCATTGACCTCTCTGGTTCCTTGTTTTGTCTTCTTGGTGGGGAAAGGGGAGGTAAGAGGTAGTAGTTCTTCCTTCTCTACGAACCTCCACAGCTATTTCTAATGTAAGAAATGAATAGTGTCAATTTTGGAGTTTGCAGATTCTAAAACTCATTTTGTTCCAACACAGGTTCAAGTATTATTAAAGTTTTAATAAAAATAAAAAGTTGCAGTTCAAGTTTGTAGTTTTATTTTGGTTTTCAGATCTGGTGTTTTCTAAGCCTGATTCCATTTTGAGAACCACTTTAAAAAAATCAGTTTGCCTGGGAACACAACATACTTCACCTAATCTTTGATGCTAGCTTGCCTTCCATTGTCTGAAAGAGAAATATTAATGGAAGGCCTTTGTAAAAGCACGGGGGCCAGTGATTTATCTCCTGATAAGTCTGCTGTTTCAGAGTAGACTACTAAGTGCTTCAGTTTGAGCACAGAGTAGTTGTCTTTATTTTTTTAATCTTGAAAAACCCCAAACTTAATGCATTTGAATTGTTCACTGAGAAGGAACACATCCTTAACATCTCTGCCTGTTGATAAACTGGATCTAGTCTGAGTTCATTAATCCTGAAACTGTGTTGAAATCAGCAGAAAGCAGCAGTGTAGACATCATTCTACTCCCCCCCTCCACCTCCACATTTTCCTTTAAGGTCATTTAGTTTGTTTTCCAGACAGCTTTCTTCTCTGCTTTCCAAGAAAGGGCAAGCAGAAATTTGAACAAATGTTTCGGTCAATTGAATGATAAATAGTGCCAGTTTTCCAGCCTATGATATGGAAGGTGTTAATGCAATCAGATTAAGCCTGAGATGAAGTCATTCATGCTAAGCCTCATGTCAGCAAAGCAACACTTTCAGAAAACAAAGGTCTACATCAACTAATCAGTGCTTGACTACTGAGCACAAGTCACCTGACCAGGCTCTAAGACTTCTCTTGGCTCCTTACAAGGAAATTGATCATCTTTAACCAGTCAGAAAATGCCCAGTCTAAATTCCTTGCTGATGCTCACTCTTGTCTATAAAAGTATCTCAGCATGTACACCTCTTTTGAGTTCCTTTCTGTCTGCTAGATTAACTGTGGCCCAATTCATGAACTGTTAAATAAAGCCAACAATATCTTCCAAGTTTACTCACATGAATTTTGTTCTTTAACAGGGACATATTAAGGTTCTATTATTTCAATGTTTAATCTCCATATAAAAATTCTATATATATATTAGGATTGTACCAGGCTGAAAATAATAGAGACCCAGAAAATAGTTACTTAAAAGAAAGACAAGAATTTATTCTCTTTGATATTAAAGTAGTCTAGGGCTGGGGGCCAAGACCCCAATGCCATCAGGAGCCTTGGTGTCTATCTTTATTGTATATCATTCCAGTGAAAATCACTTATGCCTAAGGTCAACTGAAGGGTCAAGGGGGCTGCTCTAATTCTGATCATTATGCTTACATGACAAATCCCAAACAGGAAATTATTAAAAGGAATTGACAAATTGGGATACTCTCCCGTTTTTTGTTCCTCTTACTTGAATCATATTGCTGATGTGAAAGTGCTGTACTCAATATGCCAGCAAATTTGGAAAACTCAGCAGTGGCCACGGGACTGGAAAAGGTCAGTTTTCATTCCAATTCCAAAGAGAGACAATGCCAAAGAATGCTCAAACTACCACACAATTGCACTCACCTCACAAACTAGTAAAGTAATGCTCAAAATTCTCCAAGCCAGGCTTCAGCAATACGTGAACCATGAACTTTCAGATATTCAGGCTGGTTTTACAAAAAGCAGAGGAGCCAGAGATCAAATTGCTAACATCCACTGGATCATCAAAAAAGGGAGAGTTCCAGAAAAACATCTATTTCTGCTTTATTGACTATGCCAAAGTCTTTGACTGTGTGGATCACAATAAACTGTGGAAAATTCTGAGAGATGGGAATACCACCAGACCACCTAACCTGCCTCTTGAGAAACCTATGTGCAGGCCAGGAAGCAACGGTTAGAACTGGACATGGAACGACAGACTGGTTCCAAATAGGAAAAGNTTTTAAAGACATACAAAGAGCCTAAAGGTACATGGAGAGGTGCTCAACATCTCTAGTCATCAGGTCAAAATTACAATGAGATAGCATCTCTCACCTATTAGGGTATCTAGTCTCCAAAAGAGAAGAGATAACACATTGGCAAGGATCTTGACAAAAAGGAAGACTTCACACGCTCTTGGTGGGAATATTAACGGGTACAGCCTCTGTGGAGAACATTATGGAAGTTCCTGAGAAGTGAAAACCAGAACTCCCATATGACCCAGCACTTCTGTCTCTAGTATATATACAAGGAGATGAAATCAGATCTCGAAGTAATATCTGTAAAGATGAATATCTGTAAATGAACCCTTGTGTTCATTGCTGCGTTGTTACAACAGTCAAGACATGGAAACAGCCCAAGGGTCTACTAATAGATAAACCGATTAGGAAGCTGTGGAATATTACACAGTGAAATATTACTCAGGTTAAAAAGGTGGAAATCTTTCCTTTTGCAACAACATGGGTAAAACTCAAGGACACTTTGGTATGTGAAATATTCATACACAGACAAACACTGCCTTCTATCACTTATAGGTAGAGTTTGGAAAAAATCAATTTCATAGAAAGAGAGCTGAATGGTGGTCGCTTGGGAACTGGGGTTGGGGAAAGGGGAGAAGAAGGTAAAGGGGTACGATCTCTCAGTTATAAGATGAACAAGGTCTGAGGATTAATGTAGAACCTGGTGACTACAGGTGATGACACCTACTATGTGAGGTGATGGATGCATTAATTTAGTCAACTGTGGACTCCTTCACAATGTGTACATATATTAAATCATGATGTACATTTCAGATACACTGCAATTTCAGTAATCAGTTATGGCCCATGACCTCTTTCCCATAGGGCTGAGTATTTATTGGGGTCAGTGATATGGTCAGACCTCCTGCCTGGACATTTCCTGGATACAGAGACCAACCCCACAGGGGAGGTGCCTCCTTGACACCAGCAGTCATGACTCAGGTTGCAGGACATATCTGCCCCGACATAACCCCAGCCCCACACAGTCACATACGGGGCACCCCCACAGCCAGAGTTAGAAGTGAACCCGGAGTAGGTCCCTTGTGCTGAGACAGGAACACACATCCCAGAGCTTGCAGCCCCCCAGGAGCCTCTCTGTACCCACAGGTGTCCGGGCGGGGGGAGGAGGGGGAGTCCAGTGCGGGCAGCTCAGTTTCCATGAGTTTTGACAAGGTAGGAATTCTGTTCACAAACGTCCACCCACTTAANAATGGTCTAGCGGTTTTCCCTACTTTCTTCAGTTTAAGTCTGAAGTTGGTAATAAGGAGTTCATGATCTCAGCCACAGTCAGCTCCTAGTCTTGTTTTTTTTGACAGTATAGAGCTTCTCTATGTTTAGCTGCATAGAATATGATCAATCTGGGAGATAGGTGTCTAGAATTCTCAAGAAAGAAGAAAGGACAAACTTTTTTTCCCTCTACATTCCTTAGTCTTAGTCACATAAAAGCTTTTTATCTTTAAGCCTTGAACTGATGATTACACAGCAAACAACTCAGTTNTATGTTTAGCTGCATAGAATATAATCAATCTGGGAGATAGGTGTCTAGAATTCTCAAGAAAGAGGAAAGGACAAACTTTTTTCCCTCTACATTCCTTAGTCTTAGTCACATAAAAGCTTTTTATCTTTAAGCCTTTAACTGATGATTACACAGCAAACAACTCAGTTTAAACTCTGTACTAAGATTATATAACAACAATGTATCTTGTTTGAGGAGTTTCTCCTTCCTGAAAACCTTTTGGCTAATCCCGTTATTTTAAGATGTAAATTATGGGAGTCGGTCTAGTAAGATCTTTATAACCTCCAGACATTATTTTGACTCATTGTAATAACTAATTAAAAGTGTATAACTTCATTGCTAACACTAGCCAATGGGGCAATCTTTCTGCCCTCTTCTGATGTCTACGTCAGAAGCTTTCTCTATCGTTTTTATACTTTAATAAAACTTTATTACACAAAAGCTCTGAGTGATCAAGCCTCGTCTCTGGCTCCAGATTGAATTCTTTTCCTCCGAAGGCCAAGCATCTCAGCATCTTTTTTAGTTTAGCAACAACCTTTTAATAGTATGGTCATTTACCTAGAGCCAGACATCCTGGAATGTGAAGTCAAGTGGGCCTTAAGAAGTATAGTATAAAAAAAGCTAGTGGAAGTGATAGAATTCCAGCTAAGCTATTTCAAATCCTAAAAGATTTGAAACTGTGAAAATGCAGCACTTGATATGCCAAAAAATTTGGATAACTCAGCAGTGGCCATAGGACTGGAAAATATCAACTTTCATTCCAATCCCAAAGAAAGGCAATACCAAAGACTGTTCAAACTACTGTACAACTTTGCTCATTTTACATGCTAGCACAGCAATGCTCAAATTTTTGAAGCTAAGCTTAAACAGTATCTGAACTCAGAACTTCCAGATGTGCAAGCTGAATTTAGAAAAGGCAGAGGAACCAGAAATAAAATTTCCAACATCTGTTAGGAAAAGCAAGAGAATTTCAGAAAAATGTCTGCTTCTGCTTTATTGTCTACACTAAAGCCTTTGAATATGGATTGCAACAAACTGTTGGAATTTCTTAAAGAGATGGAAATATCAGACCACCTTACCTGCCTCCTGAGAAACTTGTATGCAGGTCAAGAAGCTAGAGTCAGAAATGAAACAGCGTACTGATTGAAAATTGGGAAAGGAGTACATCAGGCAGTATATTGTCACCCTGTTTATTTAACTTCTATGCAGTGTACATCATGCTAAATGCCATACTGGATAAATCACAAGCTGGAATCAAGATTGCTGGAGCAATATTAGCAACTTCAGATATGCATATGATACCAGTCTAATGGCAGAAAACAAAGATGAACTAAAGAGCCTCTTGATGAGGGTGAAAGAGGAGAGTGAAAAAGCTAGCTTAAAACTCAACATTCAAAAAACTAAAAGATCATGGTATCTGGTTTCATCATTTCATGACAAACAGATGGGGGAAAAGTAGAAACAGTGGTAGATTTTATTTTCTTCTGCTCCAAAATCACTGTAGACAGTGATTGCAGCCACAAAATGAAAAGATGCTTGCTCCTTGGAAGGAAGCTATGAGAAACCTAGACAGTGTATTACAAAACAGAGACAACACTTTCCCAACAAAGGTCTATTTAGTCAAAGCTATGGTTTTTCCAGTAATCATGTGCTGATATGAGAGTTGGACCATAAAGAAGGCTGAGGAATGAAGAGTCGATGCCTTTGAACTGTGTCATTGGAAAAGACTTTTGAGAGTCCTTTGGACTGCAAGGAGATCCAACCAGTCCATCCTAAAGGAAATCAACCCTGAATATTCATTGGAAGAACTGATGCTGAAGCTGAAGTTCCAATACTTTGACCACCTGATACAAAGAGCTGATTCATTGGAAAAGACCCTGATGCTGGAAATGATTGAATACAGCAGGAGAAGGGGCAACAGAGGATGAGATGGTAGCATGGCATCACTGATTCAATGGACACGAGGTTGAGAAAACTCCAGGAGACAGTGAAGATTTGGGAAGCATGATGTCCATGGGATTGCAATGAGTCAGAAAAGCCTTAGCAACTGAACAGAAGAATTCAAATCCAGGTCTGGGTTCAAATACAGAACTTCTAAGAAAACAGTTGTTTGTGGAAGATGAAGAGATAACTTTTCACAGCTGGATCAAAATATCATAAGTTCTATCCCTTTCAGTCCAAAATTTACCCCTCAATATTAATTATGCTCTGAGATCTGGTCACTTAACCCTGGAAGAAATTACAAAGAAGGGCCTCTGGAAAACAATATTGTTGGGGAGACATGATAGCTAGTGCATAGATATCAAAAAGGTAGATGTATCTTATAAATTCATATTCTTATTATAAAATTTAAAATTTATTCACAAACCAGAAATGCTATTAGAGAGAGGGATCTAATGGCATACAGTCTAACTTCCATATTCTACAAGGAAAAACAATTTTAGGCATTGTGTAAGAAATTTCTTGCATGTTAGTTTATTTAAATTAATGTTATTTAAGATGCTTTATGTGAAAGATTTTAAAAAGAACAATTTAAAATTTACAAAGTGTAAAACTGAGACAGGTTTAGTAATATGTTCAATACTATTAGATGTATTAAGAAGCAGATAGTAAATTAAAGTTCTTATCTATGAATTCTGGACTGTGCTTTCACCAGAATCTATATAAACCACTTTGAAATTATCAATTCACTGTTTTTAGTCATCAAAAAGATTGAAAGGATAGTTTAATTTTCTTACAAAAAGGCATATTTCTTGGCAAGATTAATGGATCAAATAGTTTATTAGATTAAGAATCACAATTCAAAGAAAACTAAAAGCACAAATATTTTATCTTAAAATTGAACTCTTAAGAACAAAATATTGAATATAGAGCAATTTTGTTCATAAATAGTTCTTATTTCTTTAATGCTTAAGATTAATTCTGGGTAATAAAGTTCAATAAATAGTATGCAATTAATAGAATTAGTACAGCTGGGACATGGGTACAAAATGTTACAGCAGATGGAAGATATGTACACTTCAAACAGAGCACAATTGGCAAGCAGAATAGTTAGTAAAAGCAACAGGAAAATATATAAACAGTGGTCCATTAGTCATATTAAGATAGAAAGTAAACCAAACAAGCTTACTGATGTGGTAATGAACACTGCCTTGGAACAAAAATAAAATGTTTATTCAGAGAAAAGGATACAGGAAAGGCTTGATAGTTATTATTTTTCAAACAGAGACTTTACAAAGAAAAAAAAAAAGGATATTCATAGGGGATACTGACCAAAAAATCTCAAATGATAATAAGGTAGTAGATAAAATATATGAAGTAATAGAAGTATAATATACATCTATATATCTTATACTTGATGTTTCAGGTTAGATTTTAAAATTTTTATTTAAACCTTTCTATAAATATAAATGTGGATTTTGCTATATAAGTTAACTCAAGGACAGTTAAGTTTACACATATAAAATAAATCTATATAAAGTACAATGTAGTTCTTAAAGCACAGGTTTTTGCTTCATCCTTTTTTGGCAAAGATTATGTAACAAATCTATTAACAACACTACAAGGCAGGTAGTACATTGTTACCTTGTTTTAAAGGTGAAAAAAAAAAAAGGGACAAAGAAGTTAAGCAATTTGCCCATGGTTACAATGTTATTGAGTTTGAGGGTAGGAAGCCAATACATTTTTCTAAGACACAAATTTTATAATCTATTATGTTGGCTGAGTAGAGGTAAACCCTGAACAGGGATTGAAAGAAATGCATAAATGGTTATATAATTATTTTTCCTCTCTATCTCTTTTTAAAATTGAAGTACAGTTGATTTTCAGTGTTGTATTAATTTCTTCTGTACATACAGCAAAGTGATTCAGTCACACACACACATATATACATTCTTTTTCATTATTATTTCTTATAGGATATTGAGTGTATTTCTTTGTGCTATACAATAGGGCCTTCTTTTTTGTCCATTTTAAATGTTTGTAGCTGTTAATCCCAAACTCCCAATCTATCTATCTCCCACCTCTTTGCCCCCTGGACAACCACAAATCTGTTTTCTATATTTGTGGTTTGTTTTTGTTTTGTAGACAAGTTGGTATTAATTTTTGTCATATTTTAGATTCCACAGTGATTATATAGACTTCCCAGGTGGTTCAAGCGGTACAGAATCCACCTGCCAACCCAGGAGATGCAAGTTGAATTCCTGGGTCTAAAAGATCCACTGGGGAAGGAAATGGCAATCCATTTCAGTATTTTTGCCTAGGAAATCCCATGAACAAAAGAACCTGATGGGCCTGCAACCTGTATATGGTTGCAAAGAAACACATCTTAGAGATTGAACATGCATAAAAATATCACTTATACATTCAATTTACCAGGATTTCTTCATTATAATATGAGTACAGTGAATGAAATGTCTCCTGATTTTAAGACATTCTTATTAGAGACATTAAATAGCATTAAGATACCATCTTAGAAAAAGAAAAGAAACTAATAGTCAATTAATTTAGATAATATTTACTAGTTTATTGACAAATATACAAAATGATAGTATTTTACTAGATTTAAGAGATCAAAATTTTTATGTCCAAGTCAGTAAATACAAGCTATGAAGTACATGACTTACTCTGAAAAAAAAAAAAA
>SJYV01022790.1:1515878-1527072 GCA_006410875.1 Neotragus pygmaeus
TAAATCTGTATGCAGGTCAAGAAGTGACAGAACCAGACATGGAACAACAGACTGGCTCCAACTTGGGAAAGGAGTACACCAAGACTGCATATTGTCACCTTGCTTATTTAACTTATATGCAGTGTAAGTATACCATTATGCATATAAGTATACTTATAGGTAGTGAAGTATACCATTCAAAATATTGGTCTGGATAAAGCACAAACAAGAACCAAGATTGTGGGAGAAATATCAATAACCTCAGATATGCAGATGACACCATCCTGATAGTAGAAAGTGAAGAGGAACTAAAGAGTCTCTTGATGAAAGTGAAAGAGGAAAGTGAGAAAGTTGGCTTAAAGCTCAACATTCAGAAAACTAATACCATGGCATATGGTCCCATTACTTCATGCCAAATAGAAGGAGAAATGATGGAAATAGTGAGAGACTTTATTTTTTAGAGCTCCAACATCACTGCAGATGGTGACTGCAGCCATGAAATTTAGACACTGGATCCTTGGAAGAAAAGCTATGACCAACCTAGACAACATTAAAAAGAGGAAACATTACTTTGCAGACAGAGCTTTGTCTAGTTGAAGCTATGATTTTTCCAGTAGTCATGTATGGATGTGCAAGTTGGACCGTAGAGAAAGCTGAGCGTGGAAGAATTGATTCTTTTGAACTGTGGTGTTGGAGAAGACTGTAGTATTGAGAGTCCCTTAGACTATAAGGAGATCAACCATAAAAGAAATGAGTCCTGAATATTCATTGGAAGAACTGATGCTGAAAGTGAAGCTCCAAAACTTTGGCCTCCTGATGCAAAGAACTGACTCATTGGAAAAGACCCTGATGCTAGGAAAGATTGAAGGCAAGAGGAGAAGGGGATGACAGAGGATAAGATGGTTTGATGGCACCACTGACTCAACGGACATGAGTTAAAGAAAGCTCTCAGAGTTGGTGATGGACAGGGAAACTTGGCATGCTGCAGTCCATGTGATTGCAAAGAGTCAGACAGGACTGAGTGACTGAATTAACTGAAATGACAAAAAGTGTCTTACACCAAGAGTCAGGTTGAAATCTTCCATCTGAAGTCAAGGTCAAGAAAAAAAGGACACTATCATCACTATTATTTAAAATTGCGCTGGAAGTATGAATTAATGCAATTAGTTCACAGAATAGCAAGTAATATAAATATTTTAAAGGAGAAAGCAATATTCTTTTGATGATATTTTATACTTCTAAGTAAAGTTAATCATCTGAAAACATAGAAAACAAAAAGAAATATGTGCATTTGATGGTTAATACACAGTTATATAGATACTAAAATTCAGCTAAAAAGTATAAGAGTTTCTACTCACAGGAGAAATGTCATATGTATAATGTCTCAGAAAACAAACAAAACAAGAAAGGTGGTATGTGTTATTAAAAGAAAAATTAAAAAAAAAACTACCAAGGGACTTTAATACAGATTTTGTAAAATAGAAGACATATCCTATGAATGGAAATAAACACTCAGCTTTGTGATATAATCAATATCTTTTATTGATACAATATTAAGTACACAATAGCAAGTCTTGAAAAATAGATAATCAATTCAAAATTTGTGAAAATAACTATTGGAAAAGAATCTTGAGAATTTTGACATATGCCCAATCTTCCATCTATTAAAATATGTACTAAAGCTATATCAACTAAAATAATTTATTATTTACATTAATCATTTCTTGCCTCTTTTATTTATAAATTTATAAATTACATAGACATCACATATGTTTCTTCCTTCAAAGCGTGGTATCTATTGGCTGGTATCTTTTATAAATGCACCAAAAAAATCTGTTCCCTGGATGCACTAGAGAAAGGCTAGTTTGGGTTCCATTTTACAGGTATCATACAGATTGTTGGCCTTCTGTGATCATCTTTATCAGGGAGTATAATTTAACTTATCTGAGTTATTGTTGTAAGCTAAAAACCCCTTTCCAATTATTATTCTCAGGGGTTACTTTCTCATGACTATGACTACATTTCATTAGTTTCAGAAATTCTTTAATCAGCAACATGGAATCTATGAATCACTGAACTCACCTACTACATTGCTTGGTAACCATAATAAATGGGGTTTCATATAAGATTACAAGGAGGAGTAAAGAAGACAAGCATCTCAGCCAAGCATAATGTTGCTTAGAACTTTCTTATGTTCTGTTGGCAACTCAGGTGACTGAACTGTGAAAATAACAGTGGTTCCTTCAGAAGCTGTTACCCTTTGATTCCATCTCTAATCCTCCATCATTGTAGGACTCAGTTACTTTCTCTTCTTCACTCCTTTTCATGTGTCTCAGTTTCTGTTCCTTTTATAGCAGATGGTTAACTTTTTGTCTAAAGGGTAACTGCATGGGAGAGATAATTATCTCATTAATCTCCACAATTCCTATTGGATAGAGCTTTTAAAAAAAAAACACAACTTTTTTTTTGAAGGAAAATTTCTTTACAGAATTTTGCTGCTTTCTGTCAAGCCTCAACACGAATCAGCCACAGGTATATATGTATATCCCCTCCCTTTTGAAACTCCCTCCCATCGCCCTCCCCATCCCACACCTCTCGGTTGATACAGAACCCCTCTTTGAGTTTCCTGAGCCTTACAGCAAATTCCCATTGGCAATCTATTTTACATATGGTAATGTAAGTTTCCATGTTACTCTTCCCATACGTCTCACCCTCTCCTCCCCTCTGCCCATGTCTATTAGTCTATTCTCTATGTCTGCTTCTCCACTGTTGCCCTGTAGATACATTCTTCAGTACCATTTTTCTAGATTCTGTGTATATGTGTTAGAATACGCTGTTTAACTTTCTCTTTCTGACTCACTTCACTCTGTATAATAAGTTCTAGGTTCATTCACCTCATTAGAACTAACTCAAGCACGTTCATTTTTACAGCTGAGGAATATTCCATTATATATATATCACAGCTTCTTTATCCATTCATCTGTCAATGGACATCTAGGTTGCTTCCATGTTCTAGTTATTGTAAACAGTGCTGCAATGGACAATAGGATACATGTGTTTTTTTTCAATTTTGGTTTCCTCAAGGTTTATGCCTAGGAGTGGGATTGCTGGGTCATATGGTGTTTTATTCCTAGTTTTTAAAGGAATCTCCTTAGTGGTTGTATCAATTTACATTCCCACCAACAGCACATGAGTGTTCCCTTTTCTTCACACCCTTTCCAGCATTTATTGACTTTTTGATGAGGGCCATTCTGACTGGTATGAAGTGATATCTCATTGTAATTTTGATTTGCATTTCTCTAATTGTGATGTTGAGCATCTTTTCATGTGTTTGTTAGCATCTGTAATCTTCTTTGGAGAAATGTCTGTTTAGATATTTTTCCCACTTTTTGATTTGGTTGTTTGTTTTTCTGGTATTGAGTTGTATGACCTGCTTGTATATTTTAGAAATTAATCCTTTGTCAGTTGTTTCATTTGCTATTCTTTTCTCCCATTCTGAGGGTTGTCTTTTCACCTTGCTTATAGTTTCCTTTGCTGTGCAAAATATTTTAAGTTTAATCAGATCCCACTGTTTACTTTTGCTTTTATTTCCTTCACTGGAGAAGGTGGGTCATAAAGGATCTTGCTTTGCTTTATGTCATTGAGTGTTCTCCCTATGTTTTCCTCTAAGAGTTTTATAGCTTCTGGACTTATATGTTCTTGGAAAGGAATAATCAATATTGTGAAAATGACTATGCTACCAAATGCAATCTACAGATTCAATGCAATTCATATCAAATCACCAATGGCATTTTTTCACAGAACTAGAACAAAAAAATTCACAATTCATGTGGAAACACAAAACACCCCAAATAGCCAAGGCAGTCTTGAGAAAGAGGAATGGGGCTGGATGAATCAAGCTTTCTGACTTCAGATTACATTACAAAGCTACAGTCATCAAGACAGTATGGTACTGACACAAAAACAGAAATATAGACCAATGGAACAAGATAGAAAGCCAAGAAATGAATGCATGCACCTATGGGTACCCTATTTTTGACAAAGAAGGCAAGAATATGCAATGGGGCAAAGACAGCCTCTTCAATAAATGGTACTGAGAAAACTGGACAGCTACATGTAAAAGGGCAGAACTTTTTTATAAAACAGTTCTAACTCTAGGTTTACTCCTTGAGGCAAGTTCTGTATAAGTGAAAAGTATCTATGAGAAAGACTGTGGGATCTGGCAGGCTTAATCTCTTCAGGAAATATGAAACTGCTGTGTCAGGGAAGAATGTTGAGGATAACATTTATTGGAATGTCAGTTAAGGAAATCAACATTTCGCAATAATTTCTATCAGTTAAGTATCACCCTTTTATTCTTTCTAAATTTACTGCTTAAGAATATTATATTTTGCTTTAGGAATCTTCACTATCAACCTCATATACTACACAAAAGATTGGAAATTATATGACTCAAACTTTCTTCTTTGGCATCTTTGAATGAGGCTAATTTCTGTTTCCATAGATTAACTTTGTGTCCATAAATGAGTTAATTCTAAAAGGATAAGCAGTATTTTAATTTTTATCACTCATTAATTTGACAATTTTCTGTAGTCAAAAGGTATAATTCAATTTTATCTTCTTTGGCATTATGTCCTCCGTGTTCATTCATGTTGTTGCAAATGGCAATATCTCATTCTCTTTTTATGACCAAATAATATTTCACCATACATGCATGCACACACACACACACACACACACACACACACACACACAAACATAATGCATAATACTTTTCTTTTATCCATATCCTTGTCACTATTTGGTTCCATTTTGATAACAACCCTCTTAACACATTTGATGTGACATCTTGCTTGGTTTTGATTTACATTTGCCTGATTAGTGATACTTAGCACCTTTACATGTATCTATCAGACATCTGCATGTCTTCTTTGGCAAAATGTCTACTCCATTCCATTGCCAATTGGGTTATTTGGTTTTTTGCTATTTATTTGTATGAGTTAATTATATGTTTTGGATACTGACCTTAGCAAAAGAATAGGAAGCTAGAGTGTATGCATTTAATTCTTAATATCATGTTTTGGAGGAAGAGAGCTTGTGCGTGGCTGTGTTCCCCAAATTATTGGTCTTCCCACTTTGCAGGACAAATAACTTTGGAAAAATATAGTCATGATACAGTTGCCTAGATGAGATACAACTTTTCTTTTCTTCATAACATCTCATTGTCGTTTTGTATGCAATGTAACAAGACATATTTCCCCACTTTCCTTAAAAACAGTATTGACTCTTTGGGATAATTCTAGAAAAAAATGTGTCCCTTTCTTGTATACTTCCCTTGTTCTTGTTTCTTAAAATACTGCCTTGATGCCTGAAATGTTGAACAATCATATTTTTACAGTAGATTCAGCTACATTTTGAGGAAACAAATATAAGGATAAATATTATAAGCTAAGAGAAGTGAAGCAGAGGCATGNTTCTTGTATACTTCCCTTGTTCTTGTTTCTTAAAATACTGCCTTGATGCCTGAAATGTTGAACAATCATATTTTTACAGTAGATTCAGCTACATTTTGAGGAAACAAATATAAGGATAAATATTATAAGCTAAGAGAAGTGAAGCAGAGGCATGAAATTATGGATGTGGCTGACTCCATTACATTAATTAGGCATTATTGGACACCAACCTCTGGACTTTTTGATATGTGAGAAACAGCTAATACTATTTGTTGGTCCAACATCATCTGGTGTTTCTTTTCATGCAGCCTATGAGGTCATGCTTGGGACGACTATCTACTTTTCATTGCCAGTCTCCTCTTCCCACTCAGAATAATTATGTCATAGAATTTGCTCGCTGGGGAATATGCAGCTATTTTATTAATGCTAAATTGATATTCCAATGTATTGGTGTTACACTTTTATATGAAGTGGCTCATTATTATTTTCTTACTATATTTAATTGGATAATTAATATATCCAAGTTTGAAAGAATAATTTTGTACACAAGGAAGGATTTGAATTTATCTAGAAAATATGATTACTCTAACAGACTTAACATTCCTCTACACTTTTGTGAGTAGTAGATAAAGAGGTGGGCTTAGAGTTAGCAAGTAATTGTTTCATGTAAAGCTAATAATTCAGGCAAACTGGTACATATCTTTCTTTGAGTAAAAACAGACAAAATATAAAGCAAAAAAGAAAACATTATAATAACAAAAACAAAGTCACTGTCTTATTTGAATTTAAACTTGAAATTTAAAAGTTAGATAAAACTCAATAATGAAATGAGATACAAATAGCTAGTATCTCAAAAAATTTTCAACATGCACAATGACTCTTTAAATTGCTAATTTACACCTGGTATACCCATTTTAATAATTTACTCTTTCAGAAAATATAGGCTTTATTTTTTAGTTTGGGAAAGATGTAGGATAAACTGCTTATATTTTCTGTTATTAATTTTGGATGTCTCCCACCTCTTACTTAGTGATATTAATTTTCTTCCATCCTTCCATTTGTTGGAGAACTAAATAAAATATGAACTGTTGTCCATTGGGCTTTGTAGNAAACAAACAAAAAAACATTTTATCCAAGAATGTTTGTCCTATAGGGCAAAGTGGGAATGTTTATTTTAAAATATCATTGAGAGTACCATTGTGCTGTGATGTAAGTAATTTGCACTTCGGGTTAAAGGTAGGGTCTCTTTATCACATCTTCAAACAATGAATTACTTAATTTTCAAAAATATTGAAATAAGTTTGGAAATAGGAATGCATTATTAACCAAAAAGATTTTTTTTCTTTTTTATAACATAATTTAAGCTTGTTAAGCTTATTTAACTTACATAAAAGCTTTGTTCATGATATGTGTTCTGAAGAATGGAGGCGATTCTAGTTCAAACCAACCAGTAGCTTTGCCTAAACTGAAGAAAGTGAAAGCATTCTCAAAAACAATATTGCCAGAGACTAAACTGTTAACTTCCACTTCAGCTGGCAGATCCTGTATTTTATTGTTCTCAGTGTACTAAGGCACAATTGTGTAACTGCGTTCCCTCTGGAACCTCTATAAAAATAGATGCCTATCTTAAAAAGCTGTCTAAGGAAGTAGAATTTTAAGTAAACAATATGAACTTGTCTTAAGGCTAATCAGAGTTTTCAAATATCTGAAAAGAGGCAGTTGAATTGAATTTTTAGTTACTGTTTCTTTAAGTGAAACAAATATTAAATCTTTTGAAATGTAATATAATATAGCTTATTTGAAATTTATAATTACAAAGGATTGAAATTATATATGTATATCTCAATTCTCCTTTTAAGTATCTCTAGCACACACTATAAGCTAATGGACAATTCATTTATGAATGTGTGGAATCACAAATAAGTTAGTAAACACAGAAAGCATTTTGAGAAGCACTCAAATATAATAGATATGTAGATAATGACACATTTCAACTGCGAGTTTGCAATAGTTATCTTCCAAGCAAAGTGGAAAGCTTGATTGAACAAAAGATAAAGTTAATACTATCTAATAAGAACAGACCATTATAGATCAGTGAAACTGCAAAACAGAGTTATAAGACAAGGGGCAAGCCACATTATCTAAATTAACATTTTTCCAGCTCGAACAAGAAGGGCCACTGTAGGCAAGCAAGAACTAAATAGTATGGCCTGCATTTAGTCAACCTGAAGTAATTATTAATTTATGGTTGTCTGTGATTTTAATGAAAATGAAAGCTATGAGGAAAGAATTGAGAAAGATAATGTGCCGTGAAATTGAATTTCATTTACTTAGGGGCCACCTTTTCCTTTTTTGTTGTTGTTAAAGGAAAGAAAGTTAATGCAAGATGTCCACATTAAAATTTCACTAGGATTATGTAACCACCTAGTTAACTGGTAATCATTATATTCAAGGTAGAGTTAATGCAAAAGAAATTGAAGACTGGAGTTAGAGCCTATTGGCAAGGGCAGAGTAAAAAACCACCAATGGGCTGCAATTAATGTTAAATTTATAATTACTGTCTTTATAAATATGAAGAATTCAATAGCTATTTCATCAGGCATTTTATTCTTATGGTCATCATGAAATGCCCGTTTTCATGATGCCATTGCTGGGAAGAATATATGTTAAGAGTAAGGAGGAAGCCACAGGAGGCAAAACAAATCATCAAAATGCAACCTCTTTCTTTGACCTCAAACAAAGTGTTTCTAAATGGTCATAAGAATGACAAGCCTTCCAGAGAGTAACAGGCATGTCTAGTGTAATAGTGTGGAAAGAACAACAATTCATGAATTGAATTTTGTAGCTTCCCACTACAAAAATAGCAACTCTGTTTCAAGAAACATCTGCAATGAGAAGTGAAATGATAAGTGTAAATCCCTCTTAAGAATTGTAATAAGAAAAATAAAACTCAATGAAATTTCAACCTTTTTTCCTTCCATGAAAGAAAAGCTTATTTTTTGATAGTTTATTTTTCAGTGTTAAGAAATCATAAGAAAATAGTCTAAAATTGAGGTAATGTCAATATTTATTCCCATCTTAGACTTGAAAGATATTGCTCTAGAAAATCTTGGTGAAGTTCATGGAATGGAATGTATACATGAGATTTGATTGTGAAATGATTATTATAAATATATTTTACCACATATATGTTATGTCTTTTAATTAGGCATTTATTCAGTGTTTGACATTGTGCTGAAGTGTTGAATGCAAAACTGAATAAGCATTACTTCTATTATTGCTGACTTCCCTGGTGGCTCAGACGGTAAAGTGTCTGTCCACAATGCGGGAGACCCAGGTTTGAACCCTGGGTTGGGAAAATCCCCTGGAGAAGGAAATGGCAATCCACTCCAGTACTATTGCCTGGAAAATCCCATGGACAGAGGAGCCTGGTAGGCTACAGTCTATGGGGTCAGAAAGAGTCGGACACAACTGAGCGACTTCACTTTCACTTTCACCTCTATTATTAAGGAGCCTATACCACACTAAGTCATGTCAGTCATGTCTCACTCGGTTTGACTTTATGGACTATAGGACAAGGCTCCTCTGTCCATAGGATTTCCCAGGCAAGAATACTGGAGTGAGTTGCCATGTCCTCCTTCAGGGGATCTTCCCCACCCAGGGGCTGAACCTCGGTTTTCTGCACTGCAGGCAGAATCTACCACTGAGACACCAGGGCAGCCCATTAAGAAGCCTACATGTATACAGATTATTCAGTGCTGCGTATAGTGCTCTCTCTCACTGCAGGCAGATTCTTTATCATCTGATCCACCAGGGAAGCCCAAAGGACTAAATGAAACTTAGTAAATGCAGAATATTGTTTTCTGAGGTGAGAGGAAAGGATTTATGTAAGTATGAGCATTTGAAAAGCACACTGTTGGATCTCTAGAAGGATACGGTAATTGAGGATATTTAAAGAAGACAGTAGAGAATGAATGTTTATTTCTAAATGAAAGAAGTGGAATTCAGATTAGTATCCTCCAGGAATTAACAAGTGAAAGTGAAAGTGTTGATCACTCAGTCTTGTCTGACTGTCTGTGACCCCATAAACTGTAGCCTGCCAGGCTCCTCTGTCCATGGAATTTTCCAGGCAAGAATATTGGAATGGGTTGCCATTCCCTTTTCCATGGGATCTTCCTGACCCAGGGATCAAACTTAGGTCTCCTGCATTGCAGGAAGAATTGCCAAAGACCTATGATATTTTGAGTAATACTTACTAAAGTACTAATAAAGCTACAGTAGCAAATGAATTCTGGAATTTGAGAAATAGCTATAAAGCAGCCAGATTTAAGTGGAGGTTGGTAGAGATGGGTTATAAATTTCCTTTCGTGTGGAAAGAAAGGAAATATTAGCCATTTCTTGTTTGTTTTATGTAAATTATGTACTGGGATTAAAGTGCAGGGAGAGCAATGTGAAGGCAAAAACCAACACATATTTTACTCTGTGAAGGCAAGAAAACTGTTTCCTCAAAAAGCCTGTGTGTTCCATTGCTCAACTGTGTCTGACTCTTTTCTGACCCCATGGACTGTAACCTGCCAGGCTCCTATTCAGAAATCCTAAGGGGATTTCCCAGGCAAGAAAACTGGAGTGGGTTGCCATTTCCTCCTCAGTGGACCTTCTCTACCCAGGGGTCAAACTCACTTCTCCTTCGGCCCCTCCATTTGCAGGCAGATTCTATACCACTGAGCCACCTGGGAATCCTTCAAACAGCCTGCTGCTGCTGCTGATGCGAAGTCGCTTCAGTCGTGTCTGACCCTGTGTGACCCCCATAGACGGCAGCCCATCAGGCTCCCCCATCCCTGGGATTCTCCAGGCAAGAACACTGGAGTGGGTTGCCATTTCCTTCTCCAATATATTAAAGTAAAAAGTGAAAGTGAAGTTGCTCAGTCATGTCCGACTCTTAGCCACCCCATGGACTGCAGCCTACCAGGCTCCTCTGTCCATGGGATTTTCCAGGCAAGAGTACTGGAGTGGGATGCCATTGCCTAGTCAGACTAAAATAGCAGATTCTGAATTGTTCTGAACTGAAAGATCCAAAGCATTTAGATTACTGTATAATACTCCAATTCAGAAAGGATAATTTGATTTAACATGTTCTTATTGCAAATTCCACAAGTATTTTGTTTTTACATTTGAAGAACTCTATAAGATTGATATTTAAAATCCTATATTGATTTGGAATATTTGGCCAATTGCCAAATGTTATGCTAACTACTACAGTATTCCAAAATTCCAGGCATTAGACCCTCCTGAAGTAATAGTTATCAAACCCAAAATAGAGTTGTCATATTTGATACAATCTATGGAGCATATTATAATCCATTTGACCAGAAAACATTCCTTTGACTACTTACATAAAACAAGCACAAACAAAAGTTTTCCTGAAAATGAAAAATAAAATGATTTTGTAATACCACCTGAGTTGATGTTGCCTATAATATGATTTGACTAAGACACACAATCAAACAAACAAACAAAATCAGAAACTTGGCAGCAGTAACATAGAAAAATTCACAACCTTTTTCTAAACTTCTTTCATTTTTTTCTTATGCCTTATCATCACCTGGTAACCTTTCTTGCTGTTAGAAAAAGCAGCTCCTGATTTCCTGAACAAACAGTGCAATTTGAACCTTCTTTCTCAGTTTCCTGCTAATTTTGAACATATCCTTATTGAAAACTTTCTTAGGATTCCCTCTCAAAGTAAGAACTCTCTCTCTCTCTCT
>SJYV01022790.1:1527780-1577930 GCA_006410875.1 Neotragus pygmaeus
GAAAAATAAAACTCAATGAAATTTCAACCTTTTTTCCTTCCATGAAAGAAAAGCTTATTTTTTGATAGTTTATTTTTCAGTGTTAAGAAATCATAAGAAAATAGTCTAAAATTGAGGTAATGTCAATATTTATTCCCATCTTAGACTTGAAAGATATTGCTCTAGAAAATCTTGGTGAAGTTCAAGGAATGGAATGTATACATGAGATTTGATTGTGAAATGATTATTATAAATATATTTTACCACATATATGTTATGTCTTTTAATTAGGCATTTATTCAGTGTTTGACATTGTGCTGAAGTGTTGAATGCAAAACTGAATAAGCATTACTTCTATTATTGCTGACTTCCCTGGTGGCTCAGACGGTAAAGTGTCTGTCCACAATGCGGGAGACCCAGGTTTGAACCCTGGGTTGGGAAAATCCCCTGGAGAAGGAAATGGCAATCCACTCCAGTACTATTGCCTGGAAAATCCCATGGACAGAGGAGCCTGGTAGGCTACAGTCTATGGGGTCAGAAAGAGTCGGACACAACTGAGCGACTTCACTTTCACTTTCACCTCTATTATTAAGGAGCCTATACCACACTAAGTCATGTCAGTCATGTCTCACTCGGTTTGACTTTATGGACTATAGGACAAGGCTCCTCTGTCCATAGGATTTCCCAGGCAAGAATACTGGAGTGAGTTGCCATGTCCTCCTCCAGGGGATCTTCCCCACCCAGGGGCTGAACCTCGGTTTTCTGCATTGCAGGCAGAATCTACCACTGAGACACCAGGACAGCCCATTAAGAAGCCTACATGTATACAGATTATTCAGTGCTGCGTATAGTGCTCTCTCTCACTGCAGGCAGATTCTTTATCATCTGATCCACCAGGGAAGCCCAAAGGACTAAATGAAACTTAGTAAATGCAGAATATTGTTTTCTGAGGTGAGAGGAAAGGATTTATGTAAGTATGGGCATTTGAAAAGCACACTGTTGGATCTCTAGAAGGATACAGTAATTGAGGATATTTAAAGAAGACAGTAGAGAATGAATGTTTATTTCTAAATGAAAGAAGTGGAATTCAGATTAGTATCCTCCAGGAATTAACAAGTGAAAGTGAAAGTGTTGATCACTCAGTCTTGTCTGACTGTCTGTGACCCCATAAACTGTAGCCTGCCAGGCTCCTCTGTCCATGGAATTTTCCAGGCAAGAATATTGGAATGGGTTGCCATTCCCTTTTCCATGGGATCTTCCTGACCCAGGGATCAAACTTAGGTCTCCTGCATTGCAGGCAGAATTGCCAAAGACCTATGATATTTTGAGTAATACTTACTAAAGTACTAATAAAGCTACAGTAGCAAATGAATTCTGGAATTTGAGAAATAGCTATAAAGCAGCCAGATTTAAGTGGAGGTTGGTAGAGATGGGTTATAAATTTCCTTTCGTGTGGAAAGAAAGGAAATATTAGCCATTTCTTGTTTGTTTTATGTAAATTATGTACTGGGATTAAAGTGCAGGGAGAGCAATGTGAAGGCAAAAACCAACACATATTTTACTCTGTGAAGGCAAGAAAACTCTGTTTCCTCAAATAGCCTCTGTGTTCCATTGCTCAACTGTGTCTGACTCTTTTCTGACCCCATGGACTGTAACCTGCCAGGCTCCTATTCAGAAATCCTAAGGGGATTTCCCAGGCAAGAAAACTGGAGTGGGTTGCCATTTCCTCCTCAGTGGACCTTCTCTACCCAAGGGTCAAACCCACTTCTCCTTCGGCCCCTCCATTTGCAGGCAGATTCTATACCACTGAGCCACCTGGGAATCCTTCAAACAGCCTGCTGCTGCTGCTGATGCGAAGTCGCTTCAGTCGTGTCTGACCCTGTGTGACCCCCATAGACGGCAGCCCATCAGGCTCCCCCATCCCTGGGATTCTCCAGGCAAGAACACTGGAGTGGGTTGCCATTTCCTTCTCCAATATATTAAAGTAAAAAGTGAAAGTGAAGTTGCTCAGTCATGTCCGACTCTTAGCCACCCCATGGACTGCAGCCTACCAGGCTCCTCTGTCCATGGGATTTTCCAGGCAAGAGTACTGGAGTGGGATGCCATTGCCTAGTCAGACTAAAATAGCAGATTCTGAATTGTTCTGAACTGAAAGATCCAAAGCATTTAGATTACTGTATAATACTCCAATTCAGAAAGGATAATTTGATTTAACATGTTCTTATTGCAAATTCCACAAGTATTTTGTTTTTACATTTGAAGAACTCTATAAGATTGATATTTAAAATCCTATATTGATTTGGAATATTTGGCCAGTTGCCAAATGTTATGCTAACTACTACAGTATTCCAAAATTCCAGGCATTAGACCCTCCTGAAGTAATAGTTATCAAACCCAAAATAGAGTTGTCATATTTGATACAATCTATGGAGCATATTATAATCCATTTGACCAGAAAACATTCCTTTGACTACTTACATAAAACAAGCACAAACAAAAGTTTTCCTGAAAATGAAAAATAAAATGATTTTGTAATACCACCTGAGTTGATGTTGCCTATAATATGATTTGACTAAGACACACAATCAAACAAACAAACAAAATCAGAAACTTGGCAGCAGTAACATAGAAAAATTCACAACCTTTTTCTAAACTTCTTTCATTTTTTTCTTATGCCTTATCATCACCTGGTAACCTTTCTTGCTGTTAGAAAAAGCAGCTCCTGATTTCCTGAACAAACAGTGCAATTTGAACCTTCTTTCTCAGTTTCCTGCTAATTTTGAACATATCCTTATTGAAAACTTTCTTAGGATTCCCTCTCAAAGTAAGAACTCTCTCTCTCTCTCTCTGGGCTTTCTTTCTGAAAATATAACCATATCAATTTTGTTCATTAGTGGCACATAAGGTCTTTCCAAGTTCCAGCCATGTTTTATTCATTTTAAGGTATGGACCCCTTTTTATCATTTAAAATATGCAGACTGAGTGCTGAAACTACAGAAACCATATCATAAAATAAAATTTAAAGCTCAGTAGAAAATGCCTAGGCAATTCTATGGATTTGGAACACTCATGACTCATCTTAAAATCAAAATGAAGAGCTGTCGTAATTCTTTAAAGACTAAGTACATCTGTCCATCTATGAAAGCATCATTGACTGGGAAGGGCAAACATTTCTAATAGATATTCTCCAAAATATTAATATATCTGCTATTATTTTCATCATTCTACAAAGCTTTATCGATAAAATAGAATATAAAGCCTTTTCAATGAGAAAAATTACTAAAAAAGTAGTAATTTTGAAGATAGGTTGAATAATTTGTCAGGAAATGATAGGACTGATTTGCATTAGCACTGTGCATTTTCTTTAGAATACTTCCCTATTGAGGAGAAAGAAGTAATGTCTGTGTTGTTTTAATCATCAATAGGTCATATCCTAATATGAATTTAATGTTTATTTTCACACAATCATAAATGGAAAGGAATTCTTACATTGTTATCTATTTCAGTCCAAGAGAAGATCTATTTCATGTTCCTGAGTCAAAGTGTAGAAACCTGATGTATCTGCAGAAATTAAAAAAAGTGGTCCACAGCAGTAATTTTGTTTTTCATTCTTATATTCCATTATGAATACTTCCAAAAGGATTTCCCCTCTGGATTTGCCTACCTGCTAGAGTTCAAACACCTCTTAAACAAAGTGGTAATAAAAAGCTTTAATAAGTGCCAGCCTTGCTGAGTGAGGAATCATTAGTGTAGAGGTGCAGAAAAACACACTTCTCTTATTTGTAGAAAAGTGTTAGGAAAGCAGAGTGTGGAAATAAGAGTCATCAAAATGCAAATATAATAAGCTGTTTAAATAAGCAAACGTCACAGTAATATTGTGCACTAAATCTTCTTTTCCCTAGCCTCCCTCTAAGTAGAGATTTCATTTATTCTTCTATCTTAATAGACATTCTTATTTACTTTAGAATCTGTTGAAATGCTTCTGCCTTAGCAAGGTCCCCATGTGAATAAATTGCAGAGTTTGATCTTCTAACTCTGATAATTTCTTATTTATTTTACAGCTATCTCTTAAAAGGGGCAGGGATTTTACTCTTGCTATTGGCCTTCTTAATAGATACCTATCTTACAGAGTTTTGAGGAAAAGAGAAACATGACACTTGAAATTAAACAGTTTAAAAAAAGTGATTTTTACTAGGTCCACCAGGTAAGAGGTTAAGAAATATAATTAACATGATAGCTCTAAATCTTTCTGGATATAATAAAATAAAATTAAACAAAAATTTTAAATCAAACAAATAGCAGTATTTTGCCACCTTCATAATCTGTTAACTTTTCATTTCATGTAAATGGTTGGTGCGCAGAAAATGATGCTTAAATAATAACCCACATAGTTCAGTTCAGTTCAGTTCAATTCAGTCACTCAGTTGTGTCCAACTCTTTGAGATCCCATGAATTGCAGCACGCCAGGCCTCCCTGTCCATCACCAACTCCCGGAGTCCACCCAAACCCATGTCCATCGAGTCGGTGATACCGTGCAACCATCTTATCCTCTGTCGTCTTTCCCAGCATTAGGGTCTTCTCAAATGAGTCAGCTCTTTGCATCAGGTGGCCAAAGATATATAACCCACGTAGATGACTATCAAAATAAAGAGAGATCATTGCTCCTTTTGGAGAAGGAAAGACAACCCACCCCAGTATTCTTGCCTGGAGAATCCCATGGACAGAGGAACCTGGTGGGCTACAGTCCATGGGGTCACAAGAGTCAGACACGAGTTAGCGATGAAACCACCACCATTGCTCCTGTTAGAGCAAGGGGTAGAGAGATCTGAAAGTAAACAGTGAAGTTAAGAAAGCTTGAAAGATGTTTTAAAAGATATTTGCCACTGAGATACAGATCTGGTTGTGTGTATTAGGAGTTAATTTATAAAAAGTCCTGAGGTAGAAACACATATCTGAGAAGAAATTATTTTTTATAGATATAACTCATGGAAATACATAATTTTTTCTTAGGCCTGAATGGTAACTTCTTACTGGAAATTTCCAACAGGGTATAGAAAGGTATTACTCTTCCTTTTTGTAGGTAAAATGATAGAGAGAGATGGACTAGAAAGGTAGATTGGTGTTTGAAAGCAACACACTTCTCAATTGCTATTATTTTAAGATAATATTTATGTCCCCTCTCATTCGATTAGGATATAAAATTATGAACACCAGAGTTATGAATTGGATTCCTATGTAATATTTATTTATTTTTCTGCTTAGTCATTGATGATTATGCAAAGCATTTTTTAATTCTCAGAATAATTTTTTGATATAGGTATTACAATTATTTTTTTTCCAATTTATGGAAGGAAGATACTCAGATTAGTAACATTTTAAAATTTGAATTATGTTTTAAAATTACTCAGTGAAAGAGCTGGAACATGAAATATGCTGTCCAGTATGAACCTATGTCAGAGAAGGCAATGACAGCCCACTCCAATATTTTTGCCTGGCAGATACCATGGATGGAGGAGGCTGGTAGGCTGTGTAGACCATGGGGTTGTTAAGAGTCGGACACGACTGAGCGACTTCACTTTCACTTTTCACTTTCATGCATTGGAGAAGGAAATGGCAACCCACTTCAGTGTTCTTTCCTGGAGAATCCCAAGGATGGGGGAGCTTGGTGGGCTGCCCATCAATGTATGGGGTTGCACAGAGTCGGGTATGACTGAAACGCCTTAGCAACAGCAGTATGAACCTATGTTGTCCAATGTGATATCCAACCTCTTGGCTAGAACTATACAGCTACTTCTACCAAAAATAAATCTAAAAACAAGAAAATTTTAACAGTGCTATAAAGGATAGAACTAGGGTAAATTAAGCTATAAGGTATTAAAAATTAACAAAACATGTTGGTGGCTATATTTTCCAGCAATTCAACTGACAATATAAGAGCTGAAAAACAGTGGTTTAAAAAAGATAGTTGTTTAAAGAAGACAGCAATTTTTCTTCATTTTTCTCTGGTACAATAACTGCAAATGTAGACAGTCCAGCACTGATATGAAGCCTCTCCTGGCTGACCTCATAAATGTTCTGAATGCCTTCAGTCTTTTGTCTCTCTATCATGCCTGATGCCTAGATTTTATATTCAATCTGTGGTTACAATATGGAAGCTCAAACAATTACATCCATGTTCCAATTAAGAAGGATTAAAACCAAAGAGGAAATAGATGGACTAAAGCTACCTGTCAGTTAAGTCATATATCTTTAAAAGGAGTTATCTAGGAAGTCCCTATTAAAATCTTAACCAATATCACACAAATAAGAAGTTGGTCACATGGCCTCCTCTGTCTATAATGATAGGAGTCAAATGAAATTTTTCAGGGGGAGCATGTTTCTTATTCACTAGCACCAAAAAAATTGTGTTGGTGAAGAAGGAAGACTGAATGCCTGTCTTGTAAATAATAAACATGATCTTTCTAACTTTAAAAAATTATTTGTGAATATGTTCAGTTCAGTTCAGTTCAGTCACTCAGTCGTGTCCGACTTTTTGCGAACCCATAAATCGCAGCATGCCAGGCCTCCCTGTTCATCACCATCTCCCAGAGTTCACTCAGACTCACGTGCATCGAGTCTGTGATGCCATCCAGCCATCTCATCCTCAGTCGTCCCCTTTGTAAATATGTATACATATTTAAAAACTATATGTAAATGTGTGTGTATATATATGTATATATATGTGTGTGTGTATATATATATGTATATATATATATATAAAACTGTGTATTTGTATGTTTCAGGTCATTTTTTTTCCTCCTTAGGTAAGACCCAACAAATCATGTATTTCCTTCTATTTTAAATATAGTGTAAAGAATGAATTATAAGGAAATCTAAATTCTTAGAAAAATTTTGTAAAGGCTATCTTACCTCTAGAAAAAGACAACTTTCCTCAGGATTCACCAATTCTTGATTTCTCCAGCAGGATCCTGTTCTGACTGTCTGGGAAATCAGGAGGACATAGCAGAGTGATGGCCAATTCAATGTGGGATCACAGAGAAAAAGACACATTAGCTTTTTAATTTTATTATTATTGTTATCATATTTTAAAAACTCACTCAGGGAGCCCTAAATTTGAATATAATAAATACACTCAATTTATAGTAGAGTCAACACATACACATTCTGTCTTCGACTTAATAAACTGTCACTGTAATTATTTTGATGCACACAGTGTTAACCACCTCATTCTTCTTCTGGTTCTTTTGTTTGGGAAGAAGTTAACTTTGGATAGCTTAAGTAAACAGATAACTTATGAGAAAATTATGAGCATAAATGAAGGCAAAGATGACTGGAAAAGTTTGAGAAGTACTGCAATCAGGACAAGTTCATGGAACTGAAGGACATGACTTTAAGACGATATCTGCCCCCAAATCTCCAGTTTTTGTTATTATTATTGGAAGATAGTTGAATTGTGTGTGTGTGCATGTGGTCATGTCCGATTATTTTGCAACTTTCTGTACTATAGCACGCCATTCTTTTCTGTCCATGGCATTTCCCAGGCAAGAATACTGGAATGAGTTGCTATTTCCTCCTCCAGGGAATCTTCCAGACCTAGAGATTGAACCCACATCTCCTGTGCCTCCTGTAGTGGCAGGCAGATTCTTTACAGCTGATCCACCTAGGAAGACCCTATAGTTGACATACAATGTATTAGTTTTAGGTGTTCAGTAAGATGGTTCATAAGTTTGGGTAAACTCCAGGAGCCGATGATGGACAGGGAGGCCTGGCATCCTGCAATTCATGGGGTTTCAGAGTTGGATACTCCTGAGTGACTGAACTGAAGGTGGTTCAAACACACACACACACACACACACACACACACACACACACACACACACACACATATGTATATATATGAGTTTCCCTGGTGGCTCAGTGGTAAAAAAAAATCTGCCTGCTAATGCAGGAGACACAGATTCGACCCTTCGGTCAGGCAAATCCCCTGGAGAAAGAAATGGCAAGCTATTCTGTTACCCTTGCCTGGGAAATCCCATGAACAGAGGAGTTTGGCAGGTTACAGAACATGGGTTTGTAAAAGAGTCAAACATGAATTGGTTACTAAACAACAACTATATATATATATATATATTCTGTTTTTTTTTTTATATTCTCTTCCATTATAGGCTATTAAGAAATATTGAGTATAAGTCCCTGTGCTATACAGTAGTTTCTTATTGGTTATCTATTTTGTATATAGTAGTGTGCATATTTTAACCCCAAACTCCTAATTTATCCTCTAAATTAGGTAACCATAAGTTTGTTTTCTATGTCTGTGAGTCTCTGTCTGTTTTGTAAGTAAGTTCATTTATACTTTTTTTTTTTTTTAAGATTCCACATTCAAGTGCTATTATATGATGTTTGTCTTTCTCTGGCTTACTTCACTTCATATGATAATCTCTAGAAAATGTCAGTTCCAGGAAGACAGAAGCCAATTAGCTTATTGAACATCACTCCTTGGTATGGATAATCACTTGGACTGGCAAAAGGACCAGACCATGACCCATGGAAGACAAATGGTTTTCCAATACAAATTCACTTGCTTTTATCCAAAGTGGCAAAAATGACTCATGTTGAGTGTAGCTTCTTAAGATTTTGTCTTTCTCTTAAGTAGCATAGTGAGTTTTCAGTGACTCAAAAGTGTGAATATTGGGGATTTTTGGAACAGAGAATAATAATTAGGTCCATTGTAAAAGAATAGGTTGTCCTTACAACTTCCTTTAATGTTTAAATGCTAAATGCCAGGTGCTGTGGAAACTTTTTATTTGTTTTATTATATCAAGATGAAGGTCACATTTTAATGACCACTGATGTCACCCTGTTTTTCTCTTCAGTGCTTGTATATTTTCAGGCTCTTTGGCCAAAAATGAAAAGCACTTCCCTTCTGTTTCCTACAGGATCCCATACAACACAACAGTGGCAAAGGACCCAAACGACTTTTTCCTACTGTGAATCGGCAACCGAAACTATTTCATCTCAAGCAATTGCAATCAAAATTGCTTTTTGACCCACAGATACATTTGTTTTCCTGTTTTATTCTTGCTATTGCTTTTGTTTCTCCTCAAACACACAAATATAATACAGGTTTTTAAATTCACCTCTGAAAAGGAAGCAAATATGCCTATTGTATAGGCTGGGTGAACATTCACATTTACAAGTTAGCATTTTTATTTGTAGGAATGATAAGCAGAAACCAACATTAAACTTTTCATTTCTTCATTTTTGTCTTATTTTATTTCTGTACACCAAACCTGATGTGTTCGAGTGCATTTCCTATTTTTCCAACCATTTCAGACAAGTATTTCATAGATGAAATTCTGATAACTTCAATCATCCACTATTACAAATTTTATGAAAATCACAAGGAAAATCGAAAGTTAACTTTCAGTGATTTAACTTTGTTGATAGAAAGCTGTAGTGGTTGACCTTGGACCTGGAACATGTTTAAAAAAATGACTATTAAGAAATTAAATTAAGGAGATGTATGAAATGTATTCATGTGTAAAGACACAGATGACCAGGGCCTGAAATATATTTATCAACATATTTGATTATTTATATCTTTGTTATCATCTTATATCTTTTTGTCAGAAAGTTAATTCCACTAATTTGAGTGCTGTAGGTCCTTTTAGGATGACAATCAAGAGCTCCTCTGGATGTATATATCCCAATCACTTATAATCCTAATTATAAAGTTACCAGATAAATGAGATGGCTTGAAATATCTGCTAAATATTTTTGCTAAAATCCTTTCTGGATTGTCTTTCTCAAAAAGCTTTTAATTAATTATCAATATAATATCTTTCTTGGATATCAATGAAAATAAAAACAGTAATCATTTCATGGTCTACAGATAGATGATTAGGCAAAACAAGATTAAACCTAAACAAACATGGTGAGCTGGCTCACAGTTTGAGTGAGGTCATGAGCCCAAACCATTTTCTTAGACATTATTATCAATAATACTTTAAAAATGAAGACAAAATTTTTCACACAATGTCACAATTTATATGAATACTAACACAATAGTACTGAATATAGGTGCCATACTTCCTTAGTGGAAGAAAGTAAGATTTGCTCA
Source organism: Neotragus pygmaeus (assembly GCA_006410875.1). Classification (NCBI taxonomy): domain Eukaryota; kingdom Metazoa; phylum Chordata; class Mammalia; order Artiodactyla; family Bovidae; genus Neotragus; species Neotragus pygmaeus. The sequence continues at coordinate 1,537,880 of SJYV01022790.1, forward strand.
TAAAATCATTTAGTGAACTCATGAGTTTTGAGAAGCTGCAAAGAAGTGCTAGCGTGCAGACTATGGCCCAAGGGATTTGAGTAGAAACTACTCTAAGTAGAGGGCAGTGATGGGGTAGTGACATAAATATTTGCAAGTGGTAATGTAAATGATGTGTCCTGTTCAGGCTAGTTGCTAACTTCATTATTGTTACACATTTAGTCTGGAGGAACAAGTTGTGAAGAAGTCCAGCTACTCCCTGAGCTGGACTTGCTTCTGAAGAACTACTCTTGTCCTTTATCTTCTTACCCAATTTGCCAAAGATTCAGTGTTAGCTGTTGACTGTTTCCATAATATGCCATTGAAAGTTCTGTGTGTGTGTGTGTGTGTGTGTGTGTGTGTGTGGGGTGTACTTGTGAATGTTTACATTTAAAGCCTGTGTAAAGACTCCCTAATCCAGAGTCAGCAGAACCACATTTTACTTTTGTCTGAAGTGGTTCAGAACCTTGATGAGCATGTTGAAAACTGTGTAGATAGAGAAGCTCCCTGTGTAGATTAATTCAGTGCACAGCTGGGGCTGGGATGGCAAGCCCATTCTAGGGAGTGAAGAATGGCCGATCAGGGGTGGAGCTGTCCGCCTCCCTCTCCACAATATACTAATCCTCAATTTGGCACTGCTTTAAAAGAAAAGAAATCTAAATTGAGGCCAGCTGATTTCTTACTGAATCAGCCAGCTGGATGTGGAGCCAATTTCCGCAGCTTCCACGCTGTGGTAGCCAGGAAATATTTTAATTGAAAGAACTCTATGTTGACAAATACTGAACACAGCCTATTTATAACTTTTAACCAATATTTATGGAATTCCCTGATTTAATAACATTTCCCTTTAAACTCAATTGAAAAATAGAAAAAAATGTTAGGGTAGAACCAGAGCTAAATGATGTGGAAGGATAATAAGTAAAATCAGAGAAGAGGGAAAGGAAAGAATAACTAGTAAATGTTGTACACAAATCAATAGGCACGTGTAACTGAGGCCAACGATATACATAAGCATGTCAATATGTATTCATATACACTCAGTAAAAATAGTGTCAAGTTTTGATTAAAATATAACAGAAGACAATTAAAATAAGTGATGTTATGATTTTTAGCACATACAGTCATATGAGGTATGTCTATATTATATATATATATTAAGAAGGGGATTTTATTTTTCTATACAATCAAAAAAGGCTTGGCTTTCTCATTCCCTTCTGAAGAAGAACCAACTTAAAAAATTTCAAAACACAAATAAAATGTAATATAAAATTTCTCTATTCTTTTAACAGTGATTAGAAAGTGCCAACCTTGATTATAATGATGATATAACATTATAATTTAAAAAATGTTTCCTCCATTATTAAAAATTGTGTAGGAGTTTATTTGCCCTGTTCCATGGTTAAAGCTACTTAGTTCTGGCAGTTGTTTTTTCATCAATATTTCTTAATGTTTAAAAGCAATGCTTTGCTTTAGCTGCTACTTCATCTTTATGTAAATCTATTTTATTTTAAAAACTTTTTATAATTCTCAAAGTGATGCACATGATAATCTTCTTTTCTCTTATAATTGGAAGCACTATCATATACTTTTACTCAGTCAAAGAGGAGTGAGCATTTGGATAATAAATATGGTTTGGAACAGGGTTCTTTCCATATTGAAATGGCAGCAAACCCCAAAGTTGATGATTTCTGTTGTTCCAGATACCTGTAAATCACAATCAACATAGTGATATGGAATGTTGGGAAGATGCTATTACTAATTCACCTGGCTGGGAAAGGTACTGTTGTTCTTATTATTATTTTTCCATTACTGTTACTGATGGAATATTATCAAGTGTGGCTGTGCTGGTAGCTGTAGTATGTTGTAAGGCAGCTCTCCCTAGTGGACACTTTGCTATAACCATGCTCAGTCTATGCCTCAAGAATGAAGACATCCCCATTAAATATCTGAGTATAGACCTATCTATCTATGTATCTATAAAGATAGATTTCAAACATGTTAGGTATAGTGTATATACATTTAAGAATTTTATCTCAAATGATAAATCAATTTGAGGATGGGGATATTAAAATCCAATGTCATTAATCTCTCAAAGTAGGCAAAATATTTTGAACACTGTAACCCTTCAAAATAGTTATTATTTAAGAAAGTAAATAGTAAATGGTGATAAGAGAAATATTTGAGTTCATTCATGGGAGAGATAAGAGAAATATTTGAGTTCATAGAATCTGGAATAAAATCATTCACAAATAAAACCAAGTGTAAAGTTTTTAAAAAAGAACTTGGCAGAAAACTATTCAGAATTATTTAATCATAGAGGAATGTGCCTGCCATAGAATTTCATAAGTAATCATAGTGGGGAGATAGATGCACCTCATTACTCACTTTCCATTTTTATGAAAGGTTCATCCACATGTGCAATGATGCATTTAAAGGTTTACACCCTCTCTGGAAAAAAAAAAATGGCATTTTGCATTTAAATTGCCCTTCCTATTCCTAAAGCAGCTCTAAGGAGAAAAGTATGAACCTTAAAATAATATGTAATAAAAATAGTTAGCACAATGTTGAACATAGTTTGAAACAGTATAATATATTTTGATTTCACATAATTCATTTTGTTAGGCTGTTTACTTTTCATTCTATGAGGTCATGAGGTAATAATTATAAGGGAAACAATCTCTTCTCTAGAACTCGAGGCAAAGTGATGGTTAATGGTGTGGTCTGTGGGTTCCAGTCTGCTAGTGAAAGTATGAAAGTGTTAGTTACTCAGATGGATCCAACTCCTTGCAATCTCACGGACTGTAGCCCACCAGTCTCCTCTGTCCGTGGGATTCTCCAGACAAGAATACTGGAGTGAGTAGCCATTCTCTTCTCCAGGGGATCTTCCCAACTTAGAGATAGAACCTGGGTCTCCCACACTGCGGGCAGATTATTTACCATCTGAGCCACCAGGGAAGCCCACAGTCTTCTAGAGAGAAATCTAGTTACACACATAGTCTCTGCTCACTTCTTCATCCTCACCTATTCTCATTTAGGAGGTAAGGAGAGATTAAAAAAACAAAAAATATCACTCTACGTGTTACCCTTGATAATTCCACTCCTGGAATACCTTAATCATTTTTTTTCTGAGGAGGCATAGTTACAGCACTTATAGGCTTTGTTCCCATCTTGTCATCAAGGGAAGTAGAGATGGTTAATATTATTTTGGGGGAGTAGCAGTCTGCATCAGCTCCAAGGATGATCAAATAATACTTGAATAGTAGTCCGTATGTGCTTCTTGCTGAGGTGACAGTCTAAATATATGACTATATTAATACTACCTAGGGAAAGAAAATATTCCATTTCCAAATCTGCCTCTGCATGTATGTAGGTTTTTTTTAGATCTCTGCTTCAATTAAAGAACAGATTAGAATAATAGGGGTCACCATTAAAGCTGTAGCCTCTCATTCAAAATAATACAGGAGCCTCAAATTAGCTAATAATTAAAAAACACCAGGAAACATAAAATTGATACTGCAATAAATGCTCATTTTTGTACTTAAAGTCCTGGGCTAGCTAATTTTTACTAAGAGAGAAAATGAGGAGTCCAAGAGTAGTGCACAGATAGGTTGGGAGGGGAGAGAGAACGTTTTGAAAGAGGGATGTGCTGAACTCAGTAGTGGCTGTGGCTTAGCTTAAATTGAAACCCTCCACAGATTTCTGAGGTTGTAATTCTTATATACAGAAAAAAAAAAAAAAAACCAGCAGATTCATGTTATCGACTTAGAAAGACTAAGTGACTGGTGAGCTAACATTCTTTGAAAAAATTTGGTTTCTTCCTAAATCTACATGGGTTATAAGAGCAAACTTTGCATAAAAGCTGAGGGAAAATAGCACATGTTATTATAGACAGGAGCTGGAAAAGACAGATGCCCTAGACAGATACAGTAGATACACAGTTGTCAACATCCTTGTAAGGAAGACTTATATCTCCACTGTGTTTCTATATTGAACTCTCAGACATCAACATTAAAACAGAAAAAAAGGGAAAATATCATGAGATGAAGGCTTGGACGCCTCACTTACGCTTATAGTTTTTAGGATGGTGTTTCAGTTCAGTTCAGTTGCTCAGTTGTGTCTGACTCTTTGCGACCCCATGAATTGCAGTGCACCAGGCCTCCCTGTCTTTCACCAACTCCTGGAGTTCACTCAAACTCTCGTCCATTGAGTCAGTGATACCGTCCAGCCATCTCATCCTCTCTTGTGCTCTTCTCCCCCTGCCCCCAATCCCTTCCAGCATCAGAGTCTTTTCCAATGAATCAACTCTTCGCATGAGGTGGCCAAAGTACTGGAGTTTCAGCTTTAGCATCAGTCCTTCCAAAGAAATCCCAGGGCTGATCTCCTTCAGAATGGACTGGTTGGATCTCCTTGCAGTCCAAAGGACTNCTGTGGCCACTGCTGAGTTTTCCCAATTTGCTGGCATATTGAGTGCAGCACTTTCACAGCATCAACTTTCAGGATTTGAATTCACTCAACTGGAATTCCATCAACTCCACTAGCTTTGTTCATAGTGATGCTTTCTAAGGCCCAGTGACTTCACATTCCAGGATATCTGGCTCTAGGTGAGTGATCACACCATCGTGATTATCTTTGTCCCATTATATTTAATTTCTTTTATCAGTGCATTTTTCCTGATTGAATTTTTAATTGTTTTAAATATGAGAAGCAAAGCAACAGCTGAACCTCATTGTATATTCATTATATGTGCAGATTTGTTATCTTTATTAGTATTGTCATAAGATTTAGGATTATCAAACAGTTTCTAGATATTACATTTTCTAGCTACATTTATACATTTGTCCAGCTGTATAAAAAGTTATATGATTTTAAATCTAAGAATATAGCCTATATTCAAATTAGCCACTTCTCTGACTATGGTTATACTCATCACATTTCATATATGTTTTATAACTTGTTGTCTAAGTGTCATTTAAGTTTATCATTTAATTAAATTATGTGTTACAACTACTTCCTTTCAAAGTGCTAGATTTAGTAGTAATTTCTACATATCCAGGTTAGTGTGATTCAGAGAAATTATAGCATTTTTCTGTTTTCAGAAATTTATATTTTATTATATTTATATAAAACTATTTACATCAGTAGGCACATGATAATTTTCAATAACACTGACATTATGTGGGTTCAGTTATCTCTGCTAAATATGGCAGGTGTAGAAGTAAAGCTTTGTTCACCCACAAAGGAATAACTCTTATTGTCATAAACTGTCTTCACCATAAACTATGTTGTTACTTTTTACTCCCATGAAAAATCCCTTGGTGTTTCCTGAATTAATTGTATCCTTTTTCAAACAATGGGAAGCAAAGTGTTATTATATAAGACAGTGTATCCTAATGATGGCAAATGCTTATAAGTATTACTAAATATAGGAACTTCTGAATGATTAAAAAAAATTACATCTTACCAATTTTGTAAGTAAACATTATTTTTAGATATTAATATAAGTTCTCATCTGACATTATTCTAAGATAATATAGTGCTTCTATTTCATATATTTGTTAAAAATATTGAAATCTTTCAGTACTATTGCAAGAAAATTGAGAGAAAATCTAAATTGTTCTCTGAAGAATAATTAATTTTATACAATTATTGAATGAAATTTTGTTTTGGCTGTTGGTGACACTGGCCCTTTAAAGGCCAATAACACATAATCAGGCATTCCTTGACCATTCAAACAGAAATCTAAGGATGTTTTCAGTTGAATAGTTACATCACAATGTGAAATGGGGTGTATCAACAGAAATAACCCTTTTCATTTTATCTAATCCCAGGAAATAAAAGCTTTAGCTAATAATAACCCATCTTTACATTAAAAATGTAATTTTAGTAATGGAAAAATCTGTAATAGTTGACCACATACCATTCATTGTGGAAGTTCAAGAATAGACTTGAAGTGTCAGACTAGTAGGTATGAAGATTTATTTGCAGGTACTCTTCCTGTGAGAAGAAAACAACAGTGGAAAGCTTGCAGTACACCTCCTTTAAAATTTTAGCATTGGTGTTAAAGTCAGAAATATCAAGCATGCAAAATCAAATTTGATTTCTTCTATTTAATATCTTTAAACACTTTATGTGAAATTTATATTAAAAACTAGGCAAACCAAACTGTATTAAACATACTTCAGTATAGGAACATAACTACTATGTAACATCACTTCATTGCAACTAGATGGGGAAACAGTGGAANTGCAAAATCAAATTTGATTTCTTCTATTTAATATCTTTAAACACTTTATGTGAAATTTATATTAAAAACTAGGCAAACCAAACTGTATTAAACATACTTCAGTATAGGAACATAACTACTATGTAACATCACTTCATTGCAACTAGATGGGGAAACAGTGGAAACAGTGTCAGACTTTATTTTTCTGGGCTCCAAAATCACTGCAGATGGTGACTGCAGCCATGAAATTAAAAGACTCTTACTCCTTGGAAGGGAAGTTATGATCAGCCTAGATAGCATATCAAAAGCAGAGACATTACTTTGCCAACAAAGGTCTGTCTAGTCAAGGCTATGGTTTTTCCAGTAGTCATGTAAGGATATGAGAGTTGGACTGTGAAGAAAGCTGAGTGCCAAAGAACTGATGCTTTTGAACTATGGCATTGGAGAAGACTCTTGAGAGTCCCTTGGACTGCAAGGAGATCCAACTGGTCCATTCTAAAGGAAAACAGTCCTGGGTGTGCAAATTTGCTGAGAAAGCAAAAATTTCTTCCATCTTATTCACAAAAGGGTCATAGGTTAGTCCACTGAATAGTAAAAATATATAAGTTTTATATATAAGTATCATCTTAATAGTTTATATAATTATATACATTTTAGCAATTAATGTATGTCACTGGAAAATGCATAAGTCTATATATGTGGTCCATATTAAACAACTTTATATACAGTTGGAAACTAGATGAGTATAGTGTTAACCTGTAGTTTTGTATTCTGAAGGAGATCAGCCCTGGGATTTCTTTGGAAGGAATGATGCTAAAGCTGAAACTTCAGTACTTTGGCCACCTCATGCAAAGAGCTGACTCATTGGAGAAGACTGTGATGCTAGGAGGGATTGGGGTCAGGAGGAGAAGGGAACGACAGAGGATGAGATGGCTAGCTGACATCACCGACTCATTGGGCAGGAGTCTGAGTGAACTCCGGGAGTTGGTGATGGACAAGGAGGCCGGTGCGCTGCGATTCACGGGGTCGCAAAGAGTCGGACACGACTGAGCGACTGAACTGAACTGAACTGAAAGTTGTTTAATATGGACAACATATATACTATATATATATATAACCACAGGTTAATATACTCATCTAGTTTCCAAAAAAGCAGTCAATACAAGTATGTAGAGTAACAGAAGTGTTTTATCAAGGATTTTCATTTTATTTTTCTTTCTTTCTTTTTTCTTTCTTTATTTATTTTTTACTTTATTTTACTTTGCAGTACTCTATTGGCTTTGCCATACATCGACATGAATCCAATGTCATAGTTTAAAATTTTATAACACTAATCCAAGTTAATATAAAAAATGTGAATAATTAAGAAACCATGTACACTTTAGTAGCTTTTCCACAGTCTGTTTTTTTCTGTTTTACAAAGAATTCTTTCCTGCCAAGGAATTGGCCTTTACATTAAAAATTTTGTTTTCTTCCAGAAAATGCTTTTAGCATTTATGAAAATGTCCTCAAATAAGATGGTTTAGTTTTATCTGTTTGCAGAACTTGTAAAAGTGGGATCACATTGTAATTATCTTTTGTGTCTTGATTGTCTTTTTCAAAATTGCATTTGTAAGAGTCATCAATGTTGGTGGTATAGTTCTAGCTGATGCATTTTCATTGCTATAAGAAATATACAGTGAAATATTGTGTAGCACAATTTACTTATCCATTCTACAACTGATGGCCATGTAACTTGTTTCCATTTTTGAAGACAATTAGAAACATTTATTCTTTGAATATTCTTTTACATATATCTCAGGACATGTAAGCTGTATTTATTATAATTCTATATTTGGAAGCACAATGATTTGATCAATCATAGCATGCACATTTTTTCAACATTATAAAACATTTCACACATAATTTAAAGTGTTTATTATAATTTGCCTTCTCACTAACAGTGAGTACTTAATGTTAACAAAATGTTTAACAAATGTATAACCTGTGTAGGTTGAACCTCTTCTGTGTATAAACTCTTATTTTTACCCCAGGATTTTCCCTTCTGCATCTTTCCAATTAATATTTACCTATATCCCCATGTAGGCATCTATTGCTGTGATTTTTTTTTGCCATAGATTAGTTATATCTGCTCTAGAAATTCATATATGTGTAATTCTGTGGTATATGTTGTTTTATGTCAAGACTTTTTTTTCCTTTGCTTGGCATATCATTTGGAGATTCACCTAAACTATTGTGTGTATTTGAATTTTTTTAATTATTAGGTAATATTTCATCATGTGAATATTCAAATACTTATATTTGGTTATTCATTCTCTTCCCAATGGATATCAGAGCCCTTTTCAATTTTGAGGCATTTGAATATAGTTATGAACATTCTTTGTCAAGTTTTTCTTTTTTCTTTTTCTTTTTTTGCTCATTTGCTTTTATATGTGTAGCATTAAATTTTCTTAGAAAGCTAGGAGTGGAATTTGTGGACTATGATGAGTATATATTTATTTTTTACAAAAGAACTACAGATCATTTTGCATAGTGCTAGTTCCTCTTTATTCTTATTAGCAATGTATGAAAATTTGCACTACTCCATGTTCTTTTCAGAATTTGGTGTTTTCAATCTTTTAATTTTAGCTATTCTTATTGGCATGCTGTGGTTACTCATAGTTTAAATTTGCAATTCCTTGATAGCTAATTATTTGACTATTTCTTCATGCAATTTTTGTATTTTGTACATTTTCTTTTCTGAAGAGTTTATTCAAGTGTTTTATCCTTTTTTTTTTTTTTGGAAAATGATTTCAAATTTAGCAGTGAAAGGCTATATGTCTAAAATGGTAAATGATAAGACAGGCAAAATTATTCCATTCTGTTAGAAGTTATGAGAGAGGAGGTGAAATAAATCTAGCTCAAAGGTGATATCATGAGCATTAGTAATGTTCTTTTTTTGATAAGGTTGCTTATTTCATGAGCATATAAGTTTGTGATAGCTCACAAATTGTGCAATTATATTTTCACTTTCCATAAGTGGAATATACACATTATATCTATACTCTAAATTAGAAAAGTTGCATGTATTAGAAGAAACAAAAAAGAAATGTGGATTACAATTAGAAAGTTCTTGTAATAATCAAGAAATAAATGATTTCATGTAGACCCAAGATGATAGGAAATGCAATGAGAAGAAATTAATGACTTGTACTATTCTTTGATGGACTTCCCTGGTGGCTCAGATGGTAAAGTGTCTGTCTACAATGCGGGAGACCTGGGTTCGATCCCTGGGTCCGGAAGATGACCTGGAGAAGGAAATGGCAATCCACTCCAGTTCTATTTCCTGCAAAACCCATGGACAGAGAAGCCATTTATAGGGCTTGATGGCAGAATTGGGAAAAAGAGTATTGTCTCAATTGTAATGCAGGTTTTGTATGACATGTTACATGACAGTTTTTGAGACTATTATGTAAAGAAAACACTTTTGGACTCAGTGCGAGAAAGTGAGGGTAGGGTGATTTGAGAGAACAGCATTGAAGCATGTACATTTAGTGTTTAAAATAAATAACTAGTGCCAGTTAAATGTATGAAGCATGGCACCCAGAGCTGGTGCTATGGGACAACCCAGAAGGATAGGGTGAGGAGGGATGCGGGAGGGGTTCAGGATGGAGGGAACACATGTATAACCATGGCTGATTCATGTTAATGTATGGAAATAACCATACATGAATCAAAGTAAATTGGAAGTGGTCAAACAGGAGATGGCAAGAGTGAACACTAACATTTTAGGAATCAGTGAACCAAAATGGATTGGAATGGACAAATTCAATTCAGATGGTCATTGATCTACTACTGTGGGCAAGAATGCCTAAGGAGAAATGGAGTAGCCCTCTTCATCAACAAAGAATCCAAAATGCAGTAATTGGGTGCAGTCTCAAAATGACAGAATGATCTTTGTTTCCAAGGCAAACCATTCAATATCACAGTAATCCATGTCTATGCCCCAACCACTAATGCCAAAATAGCTAAAGCTGAACAGTTCTATGAAAACCTACAAGACATTTTAGATCTAACAGCAAAAAAAAAAAAAAAAAAAAAAAAAGTCTTTTTCATCATGAGGAATGGAATGCAAAAGTAGGAAGTCAAGGGATACCTGGAGTAACAAGAAGTTTAGCCTTGGAATACAAAATGAAGCAAGGCAAAGACTAACAGTTTTGCCAAGAAAACGCACTGGTCATGTCAAACATCCTCTTCCAACAACAGAAGAGATGACTTGGCACATGGACATCACCAGATGGTCAATATCAAAATCAGATTGATTGATTAAATTCTTTGCAGCCAAAGATGGAGGAGCTCAGTACAGTCAGCAGAAACAAGACCAGGAGCTGACTGTGGCTCAGATCATGAACTCTTTATTGCCAAATTCAGACTTAAATTGAAGAAAGTAGGGAAAACCACTAAAGCATTCAGGTATGACCTAAATCAAATCCCTTACAACTATATAGTGGAAGTGAAAAATAAATTCAAGGCATTAGATCTGATAGAGTCCTTGAAGAAATATGGATGGAAGTATGTAACATTGTGCAGGAGGCAGTAATCAAAACCATCCTCAAGAAGTAGAAATGCAAAAAAGGCAAAATGGTTGTTTCAGAAGACCTTACAAGTAGCTGAGAAAAGAAGAGAAACAAAAGGCAAAGGAGAAAAGGAAAGATATATCCATCCGAATGCAGAGTTCCAAAGAATAGCAAGGAGAGATAAGAAAGCCTTCCTCAGTGATGAATGCAAAGAAATAGAGGAAAACAATAGAATGAGAAAGACTAGAGATCTGCAAGAAAATTAAGGATACCAAGAGATCATTTCATGCAAAGATGGGCACAAAAAGGACAGAAATGGTATGGACTTAAAAAAGAGCAAAAGGTATTAAGAAGAGGTGGCAAGAATATACAGAAGAACTAAAAAGAACAAAAAAGATCTTCATCACCCAGATAGCCACAATGATGTTATCATTCACCTAGAGCCAGACATCCTGGAATGCAAAGTCAAGTGGGCCTTAGGAACAGCACTATGAAAAAAGCTAGTGGAGGTGATGGAATTCCAGTTGAGTGATTTCAAATCCTGAAAGATGATGCTGTGAAAGTGCTGCACTCAATATGCCAGCAAATTTGTAAAATGCAGCAGTGGCCACAGGACCGGAAAAGGTTTGTTTTCATTACAATCCCAAGAAAGGCAATACCAAAAAAATGTTCAAATTACCACACAATTGCACTCATTTTACATGCTAGCTCAAAGTAATGCTCAAAATTCTCCAAGTTAGGCTTCAACAGTATGTGAACTGAAAAATTCCAGATGTTCAGGCTAGATTTAGAAAAGGCAGAGGAATCAGAGATCAAATTGCCAAAGTCCATTGGATCATAGAAAAAGCAAGAGAATTTGAAAAAAGGATCTACTTCTACTTCATTCACTACACTGAAACGTTGACTGTATGGATCACAACAAACCATGGAAAATTCTAAACGATATGGGAATACCAGACCCTTTTTCCTGCCTCCTGAGAAATCTGTATGCTGGTCATGAAAAAACAGATAGAACTGGACATGGAACAACAGACTGGTTCCAAATTGGAAAAGAGTACGTCAAGACTGTATACTGTCACCCTGCTAATTTAACTTATATGCAGAGTACATCATGCGAAATGCTGGACTAGATGAAGGACAGGCTGGAATCAAGATTGCCGGGACAAATATCAATAACCTCATCTACACAGTAGACACCACCCATACGGCAGAAAGTGAAGACTAATTGAAGAGACTCTTGATGAAAGTATAAGAGGAGAGTGAAAAAACTGGCTTAAAACTCAACATTTAAAAAACAAAGATCATGGCATCTGGTCCCATTACTTCCTGGAAAATACATGGGGGAAACAATGGAAACAGTGACAGACTTTTTTTTCTTGGGCTCCAAAATCACTGCAGATGGTGGCAGCAGCCATGAAATTAAAATATGCTTGCTCCTTGGAAGAAAAGCTAGACAACATGAACCTTTACTGACAAAGGTCTGTATAGTCAAAGCTATGGTTTTTCCAGTAGTCATGTGTGGATGGGAGAGTTGGACCATAATGAAACCTGCACACTGAAGAACTGATGCTTTTGAACTGTGGTGTTGGAGAAGATTCGTGAGAGTTCCTTGGACAGCAAGGAGATCAAGCAAGTTGGTCCTAAAGGAAGTCAGTACTGATTCAATGGAGGGCCTGATGCTGAAGCTGAAACTCGAATACTTTGGCCACCTGATGATTGAAGAATTGACCCATTGGAAAAGACCCTGATGCTGGGAAAGATTGAAAGCAGGAAGAGAAGGGAATGATAGAGGATGAGATGGCTTGATGGCATCACTGATTCATTGGACAATAGTTTAAGAAAACTCTGGGAGTTGGTGATAGACTGGGAAGCCTGGGGTGCTGAAGTCCATGGGGTCATATGAGTTGGACACTACTGCATGACTGAACTGAACTGATGGCAAAAATGATCACAATATTATAAAGTAATTATGCTTTAATTAAAATAAATAAATTAGAACAAGCAAACAGATAAGGAAACATGAAGAAGCAGCAGAATTCAAGTAGAAGATGAGTAATTTATTTTTATCTATGATCATATTTAACTATATGCAGAGTACATCATGAGAAACGCTGGGCTGGAAGAAGCACAAGCTGGAATCAAGATTTCTGGGAGAAATATCAATAACCTCAGATATGCAGATGACACCATCCATATAGCAGAAAGTGATGAGGAACTAAAAAGCCTCTTGATGAAAGTGAAAGAGAAGAGTGAAAAAGTTGGCTGAAAGCTCAACATTCAGAAAACAAAGATCATGGCATCTGGTCCCATCACTTCATGGGAAATAGATGGGGAAACAGTGGAAACAGTGTCAGATTTTATTTTATTTTATTGGTCTCCAAAACCACTGCAGATGGTGATTGTAGCCATGAAATTAAAAGATGCTTACTCCTTGGAAGGAAAGAGTTATGACCAACCTAGATAGCATATTCAAAAGCAGAGACATTACTTTGCCAACAAAGGTCAGTCTAGTCAAGGCTATGGTTTTTCCTGTGGTCATGTATGGATGTGAGAGTTGGACTGTGAAGAAGGCTGAGCGCCGAAGAATTGATGCTTTTGAACTGTGGTGTTGGAGAAGACTCTTGAGAGTCCCTTGGACTGCAAGGAGATCCAACCAGTCCATTCTGATGGAGATCAGCCCTGGGTATTCACTGGAAGGACTGATGCTAAAGCTGAAACTCCAGTACTTTGGCCACCTCATGAGAAGGGTTGACTTATTGGAAAAGACCCTGATGCTGGAAGGGATTGGGGGTAGGAGGAGAAGAGGACGACAGAGGATGAGATGGCTGNAAGAATTGATGCTTTTGAACTGTGGTGTTGGAGAAGACTCTTGAGAGTCCCTTGGACTGCAAGGAGACCCAACCAGTCCATTCTGATGGTGATCAGCCCTGGGATTTCTTTGGAAGGACTGATGCTGAAGCTGAAACTCCAGTACTTTGGCCACCTCATGCAAAGGGTTGACTTATCTGAAAAGACTCTGATGCTGGGAGGGATTGGGGGCAGGAGGAGAAGGGGATGACCGAGGATGAGATGGCTGGATGGCATCACTGACTCGATGGACGTGAGTCTGAGTGAACTTTGGGAGTTGGTGATGGACAGGGAGGCCTGGCGTGCTGTGATTCATGGGGTTGCAAAGAGTCGGACACAACTGAGCGACTGAACTGAACTGATAGTTGCTTCACACTGCTGTGTTAATTTCTGCTGTACAGCAAAGTGAATCAGCCATAGGTATACATGTATCCCCTTTTTGGGATTCCTTCCCATATACATCACCACAGAGCATTATGTTCTCATTAGTTATCTATTATATACATAGCATTAATAGTGCTCATGTCAATCATTCCCAATTTCCCAATTCATCCCATCTGCCCAGTACGTTTTTAAAAAAATTATTTATTTTTAATTGAAGGATAATTGCTTTAAAATATTGCATTGTTTTCTGCCATATATCAACATGAATCAGTCATAGGCATACGTATGTCCTCTCCCTCTTGAACCTCCCTCCCACCTGCCACCCCATCCCACCACTCTAAGTTGTCATGGAGCCCCAGTTTGAGCTCCTCGTGCCACAGAGCAAATTCCCACAGGCCATCTATGTTACATACACTAGTGGCTATGTTTATGTGCTACTCTCTCCATTTGCCCCGCCCTCTCCTTCCTCCCCTGTACCCACAAGTCTGTCTCTGTGTCGCCATTTCCACCGCTGCCCTGCAAACAGGCTCATCAGTACCATCTTTATAGATCCCATATAGATATATGTTAATATATGATATTTGTCTTCCTCTTTCTGACTTACTTCACTCTGTATAATAAGCTCTAGTTTCATCCACCTGATTAGAACCGACTTGAATGCATTCCATTTTATGGTTGAGTAATATTCCATTTTTTTCCATGATCCAGCAGATGTTGGCTATTTGATCTCTGGTTCCTCTGCCTTTTCTAGAGCCAGCTTGAACATCAGGGAGTTCATGGTTCATGTATGCTGAAGCTTGGCTTGGAGAATTTTGAGCATTACTTTACTAGCATGTGAGATGAGTGCAATTGTGCGGTAGTTTGAGCATTCTTTGGCNATGGAGTAGGTCTTAAAGGATTAAAAGATGAATAGAAATGTTTAAGTATGAAATAGTGACTCTAATTGGAGAGGGCAATGGCACCCCACTGCAGTACTCTTGCCTGGAAAATCCCATGGATGGAGGAGCCTGGAAGGCTGCAGTCCATGGGATCGCTGAGGGTTGGACACAACTGAGCGACTTCACTTTCACTTTTCACTTTCATGCAATGGAGAAGGAAATGGCAACCCACTCCAGTGTTCTTGCCTGGAGAATCCCAGGGACAGGGGAGCCTGGTGGGCTGCCGTCTGTGGGGTCGCATAGAGTTGGACACGACTGAAGTGACTTAGCAGCAGCACTGTATTTCTTAACAGAATGATCAGTTAAGAACTCCATGGATGTTAAAGTTTGAGGTAGGGTAAAACTCTTCCTGGACTTCCCAGCTGATGCTAATGGTAAAGAACATACCTGCCAGCTCAGGAGATGTAAGAGATGTGGGTTTGATCCCTGGGTCAGGAAGATCCTCTGGAGGAGGAAATGGCAACCCGCTCCAGTTAGTTTGCCTGGAAAATCTCACGGACAGAGAAGCCTGGCGGGCTATAGTCCATAGGGTCACAAAGAGTCAGATATGACTGAAGCGAATTGGCATGCATGCACACAAGCAAAACTCTTCCCAGTGTCTGCAAGTTCTTAGAAAAATATTAAGTATAAGGTGCACAGTTTTAGTAGTTCTAAATGTATTCTCTGGTATTCATGTCCGTGGTATTCCCACTTGAACTACTCTCAGAAAGAAAACTCCTATGTAGGAGTCAGTATCATGTCCATCCTCAACCCTCCAAGCAAACCCAGACTTTGAAGATCAACTCTGGTATTTTGTTCATGAGCCAGTCAGCCTTTCCCCATAGCTCTGTGGTTTGCTTGGTTACTGCTGCAGCCAACCCACACTGTACTTTTTTGTACTCTACTCATCAGTTTCATATGACATTGTATTACTGCCTATCTGGAATCCCTTGGTCCCCTGGTTGCAATCTCAAAACCACAGCAAGTAAGCCATTAAGAATTCCATTAAAATATGGAGTGAACACAATCATATTGTTCCTAGATGTAAAAATCTATGTAATACCTACTGTATAACATAGGTCACTATATTCAATATCCTGTGACAAACCATGATGGAAAAGAATATAAATATATATATATTTTTTCAAGGCACTTGCTATACAGAAAAATTGAATACAATGTTATAAATCAATTATGCTTCAAAACTTTTTTTAAAAAGAGAAAATTACAGTATCAGTTGCCATGACAGAACAGTATTAAGTGAATATTAATAGAGTATAATTGAATCCTTCCCCAGGTTGCCACCCCCAATTTACAGGTTAGCACACTGAGGTTCAGAGGGATTAAGTACTTGTTGAAAGCTGTCCAGATAAACAAGTGGCCAGGCTTTGGTTTGAGTCCAAATCCCTGCAATCCCAGAGCCGATCTCTTAATGCCCAGAGTACACTCCAACCTGTAAAGATGAGTGTAAGGAATGGTCATGGGAGAAAACCTGGGGGAGAAGCCAGGTGTGAGAGGCAACCACGGTCCAGTGAGAGTGGAGGTGTCTGTGGGGCTGTGGCAGAAGCATTGGAGGGGATGGGACTGCTGGCGGCAACTCTTTGAAGAAAGAATGCTAAGCAAGAAAAATAATTCAAAAAGACAAAATAATAGTAAAAGGAAAGGAAATTGAAAAGGGATAAAGAAGGAAAGGGCTCTCCTGGTGAATCAGAAAGTAAAGAATCTGCCTGGATTGCAGGAGACCTGCATTCGATCTCTGGGTTGGGAAGATCCCCTGGAGAGGGAAATTGCATCCCATTCCAGGATTTCGTCGTGGAGAATTCCATGAACAGAAGAGCCTGGCAGGTTACAGCCTGGGGTTGCAAAGAGTTGGACGTGACTGAGCAACTTTCACTTCACTTCACTTCAAAGAAAGAAAACCAAAGAGAGAGAATGCAGGGTGAGGATCTGGCACCTGTATACAGGTCGAGATGTGCCATTTCCTCTGCACACGTATCTCTGATTACCCACTCAAAACTACCCACCCAGAACTTCATCTCCAGTTAGGAATATGATACTGCCTGTTTCTCTGCAGTAAGTGTTAACTAAATAATGGCATGGATTTATTTCTCTAGCATTTTCCTTCTCTAATGCTGCCGCCACTGGTATCAAATGAAATACGGAAGTCCTTTTGTCACTGGCAAAGCAGGGGATGATAAAATAGTGTTTCCATTTCCTCTTGTATGTGCTAGCATGACAGGTGCTCAATAGCTCTGTAAAAATTGGGAATGTCCTTTGAGGAGCAGCAAAGCTAAGGCGAAGAATCAGAAGACTAGCAGAATTTGAGTTTGAAACAGTCATAACAATATCATGCATAGAACCTAAAGAACAGAACAAGAATAGAAATAGATGAGCAAGTATATACAGGCAAGAGAAAAGCGAGAACAGATTTGAGGAATACATCCCAAAATTGGTGCATTCCGTACTGTGAGTCAAGTGAATCCCTGAGTACCTTTTTACTTCCTTTCCTGTGGGAGTATATAAGACCTTACAGTCAGAGAAACCATGCTAAGCTAAACATTGAATTTTCTCCCTTCTTACACAATTTTGTCATTATTGGTGACTTCAGTTTCTCCTTGTCTACTAAGCCCTTCTTCTTGCAGATATTTTAGGTGATCCTCAAAGTGACTAGCTCATTGTTTTTAATTATACATTTTTATTCTTTGTCAAACTCTGATTGGATCCATTCAAAATATTAGTGATGAAAATCAATGTCCTCCCTTTGTGGCTTTCAGTCAATTTCAAACACACATCTCAACAATGAAAACACTCTTGTATCCTGTATCCATTATTTCCCCCCTTCTTTTCCCCCCAGTAGTGTCTCTGATCAAATGTTTGCTTTTTTCCCCTTCTCATCTTTACTCTTTTTCCTCTTGAGTAAATCATTTTTTTTTTCTGCACATCTGTCAAATCCTCTGTCATTTTTCCTTTAGTTCTTTACTGCCACAGAGCTTAGTCTTACACATCTAAAGACCAATGTTGAATCAGCTGAGGTGAATGAAGAATCAAAGAAATGAGACTCTATACCTCCATGGACTTGTCTTTTCCATCCATTATTTTTACTGCTTTTTATTCTTTTAATCATGAGTATGCAAATATCTTCATTGCTACTCTTCACACAACAGGAGACAACATCTCCCATTTAATTTCAGTTTTTGGCTACTGATTTTTATATTAAAATTTTATTCTTTCTATATGTTCTTTTCTGGGGAAACACACGCACACATACACACACACACACACACACACACACTTTAAAGTGCCAAATAAAAGAAAACTGCTAAGCCAAACACAAGTAATAGAGAATAAGTTTAGTGTTTGTGTATAATGTAATAACATGCTAGATTTAGAGGATTTTTAATAAGATTATTCTATCAAAATCTTTGTTTAAAAAAGGTATAAAAGTAAGCTCCTGTTCCTGCTAAGTCACTTTAGTCGTGTCCGACTCTGTGCGACCCCATAGACAGCAGCCCACCAGGCTCCGCTGTCCCTGGGATTCTCCAGGCAAGAACACTGGAGTGGGTTGCCATTTCCTTCTCCAATGCATTAAAGTGAAAAGTGAAAGTGAAGAAGCTAAGATAATATAAATGGTATGCCTAAGGTGAATGGTAGGATACTTTGTTTCTCTTGATTTTAAACTCACTGTTTCAGAAAACAGATATTGAACATAAAAACATATTTAAGTAATGCGTTATAATATAAAAAAGTAATTTTTGNCAGATCATCCCGCCCTCTCCTACTCCCTCTGAGGCCAAAAGTCCATTGTCTATGTCTGTGTCCTTTTGTTGTCTCACATACAGGGTCATCATTACTATCTTTCTAAATTCCATATATATGTGTCAGTATGCTGTATTGGTGTTTTTCTTTCTGGCTTACTTCACTCTGTATAATAGGCTCCAGTTTCATCCATCTCATTAGAACTGATTCAAATTTATTCTTTTTAATGGCAGCGTAATACTCCATTGTGTATATATGCCACAGCTTGCTTATCCATTCATCTGTTGATGGACATCTAGGTTGTTTCCATGTCCTGGCTATTATAAACAGTGCTGCGATGAACATGAAAGAGACACATGTACCCCAATGTTCATCGCAGCACTGTTTATAAAAAAGTAATTTTTGATTATAAACTTTCATTAGCAAATTTCACATGTGGGAAGTAAACATGTTGTTGGTATTATAAGCAGCGTCATGTTTGTGTTTTAAAAACAATTTGGGTCAATATTAACTGAAAATTAATTTCACTGACCTTAGGCAAGAATATAGTCACAAGACCCAACATTGACTCAAAAATAATGATGAATGGCTATTTATTGAGCTGAGATGCTAGATATCTAGTTGAGTGAAGTGAGAATCAATGTAAGATAGGTTTTATTTAATATCTTCATCATGCTTGAAAATTGTAGGGACAAAAATGACAATCTTCAAGGATTGATTCATGAGAGAAAGATTAAAATTACATAGTATTTATAGCTTTGCCAAAAAATGACTTGCAAGTAATGGTAAATATTTACAGTGACTGAGATTAATTATTTAATGGGAGAAAATTAGATAAAAATAAGCTAATTTGTTCTCCAATTATATTTAGTGAGCTAAAACATAATGTATCTACTCCAACTTCCAACTGTAGAGAACACCATTGTTTTAAAAATGAAGATTATAATAAAAATTAGTGTTTATTGTGTTACTGCTATGTACTAGGTATTGTTCTCAAGTGTCTTTTATTGACTCCATTAGCCCTCATGATAATCCTCAGGTGGGCTCTATCATTGTCTGTAACTACAGAGTATACCAAGGAATAGAATATCAGTAGTAATAGTAACATGACTTTTCAAAGGTGTCACACCTTGAATGAGGTGGTCAGGACTTAAAATTTGTTTAGTAATGTTAGTAGCTCAGTCGTGACCGACTCTTTGCGACCCCACAGACTGTAGCCTGCTAGGGTCCTCTGTCCATAGGATTCTCCAGGCCAGATTACTGGAGTGGGTTGCCATTCCCTTCTCCAGGGAAACTTCCTGATCCGGGGATCAGATCTGGGTCTCCTGCATTGCCTCCAGATTCTTTACCATCTGAGCTACAGGGATGTCCTTAAAAGGAAGACTTAAAATTGTTGGGATAATTAACCTCTACTCTCTACTGTCTCAGATTAGATTTCAAAATAACTATAAAGTCGTTTCAGGAATTATGTGGTGCCAGACATGGGAGATTTAATGCATTCTATTTGGAAAATATTTGAATTGAATACATACTATATCCTAGGAATTGATAGGCACCACAGAGACCCTTACAGAAAAATGAAATTTCAACTTGTCTATTTCCTTTTCTTTAATTTTCTTCTTCCTCTAGCCTAATACATTTGATTATTGACTGCTTATTGAATTCATGATGTTCTAAATTTCCTTCTAGCAAAACCCACCCTCAATTAATTGCCATGTTATATCTGATATATGAAGTCACACCAAGGGGAAATAACAAATTAAAAAAATCACATTTTTATTTTAATAACCTGTAGCTACTTTTCTTGAGGAAATTACACCTGAATCCAATATCATTAACTGTGGAGAGAGACTTTTGAATCAGGGTCTTTCTAGGCTTCCTTATGCTTATAACTTTAACAGTAAAAAGAATGTGATTTTCAGTAAATTAGTTCTCCGCACTTGGAAAATTCTGGGATGACTTGAACAACTCTAGCATAGTCCAAACTGGGTTCCTTTCTAAACAACTTGGTAATTTGATTTGACACATTTTGCACCTCACATCCTAAAGAGAAGAGAGTTATGAAATTCGTAGAGAATATTATTTTTAATTGAATGCTCCCTCTTAAAAGAGCATTTTAATTGAGATTTAATAACTCCATAAATGATAAATCTAGTTGCCATGTGATAAACAGTAATTAATTAGTTAATATCAATTAGATACTAAAAATATTAATTTACATTTAGCATCTAACTACTATAATTTGCTATAGCATCTTATTNCTTAAAAGAGCATTTTAATTGAGATTTAATAACTCCATAAATGATAAATCTAGTTGCCATGTGATAAACAGTAATTAATTAGTTAATATCAATTAGATACTAAAAATATTAATTTACATTTAGCATCTAACTACTATAATTTGCTATAGCATCTTATTAAATGCTAATTAAATTCCTAAATATTCTTACAAATTTAATGCATTAATAATAAGAACGTAAGTACATATTTACTGTATCTGCACTTCTGAGTTCATTAAATGGCAATGAGATTTATCTCTCTTACAGTAATTAAATATACTAAGCAAACCTCAGTAACTTTTCCTAACACATACCATAACTGTTTTATTAATTTCAAATTAAATGCTCATTTAAGGTTTTTAAACTACAGCTGCCCCAAACAGGCTGAGAAAAGGTTATTATATGTGTAGTTAAACTTTTGTTTTTAAATTTTGGGCTGAAGCTTTCTAAATATGACCTTTGGTTTCTCAGGGCATTCAATGTTAACTTTTGATAATAATATTTATTCACATTTTCTATATCTCCCATGTTTTTCCTTTGCCCTATCTTTATACATTTGTTTTCCATTTACTAAGTCTGTAACTACTTTTTCCCCTCTGTTTAATACAGGCCAGCAAAGTGTTTTGTTTTGTTTTGTTTTTTTCTTTTTCCATCATTAAAGAGCAGAGTTTTTACTAGCATCCTCTTCAAGTATCTTTTATTTCCATTAATTACCACTTCATTGTTAGAGAAACATCCTCATCAGGAATATTAAAAAAAAAAAGAAAGAAAGAAAGAAAAGAAAGAAGACAAGCGTTTTATGATATTTGTAAGCAAAAGTGAGTCTGATTGGAAAGGCTGAAAGAGAAAATTCTGCCAAGGTTCCAGCCTCAGGATGGTTTTTGAAAGACTAAGAGAAAATACAATCCTTGCATGTATCAAATGATTTAGAATCTTCAATCCTTCCAGATATGATGGGGATGTCATAAAGACAGGAGGCAGCTGAACAGCAAGGAAAGCACATTAGCTATTAACCTTCCCCCAGCCGATCAACTTTATTTTGCAATCTTCCCTCAGAACCATTAGAATACCCTGAAGAAATAACTTTCCAATTAAAAAGGATCTCAGAGAACAAAGCCATTTTATCTCTGACTCCTGGTGTTCTTTATTCCAATAATTTAAATTGGAATTGATTTTTCAATTTAGCCGTTGACTTGCTATGGACACACAGCTGAAAAGGCCGAATGGAATTGCATGGCTGAAATATTTGTCTTCGTGATGCACTTCTCATAAATTCACAGGAGGCCTTTTTTTTTTTTTTTTAATGCATTTTCTTCTGCTGCCTTTGCCTTAGACAACAGCTTTTTAGCACAGCATGGGCAAAGCTGAGAAAACACGTCCACCATGACCTCCAGGGCCTCATCCTCCATTCCTCATAGATCTATCTTCTTGTTACACCTCTTAGAAAATATATAAACCCAATGTATCAAAATGATCAGGTTTCTTGAATCCTGAATGTTTGCTTTCTAATTTACATAGAAGATTTAATTTTTTTGAAAAAGGAAAATACCTTTTTGGCTCTTTTACCTCAAAATACAAGTAGTGGATATTGAACTTGCCTTTATTGCTTTAATTATTAGTAGCTAAAAATAATGAATTTTCAATTAACACTTGATAATTTTGAATTAAATACCACAAATATTAAATTGTTTTTATTACCCTCTTATATTTTATAATAAAAGCACTAGTAATATCCAGTTATTAAGGCTCTTGATTAGCAGTCACAACTTTCCTGTCTATTCACATTTCTGACCCTTTGCTTTCTGTGACCTCAGATGAAATGCCATAGTCTTTGTCACCAGGTCCTTCCTGTTTCCTCACCCTGTCACTCCAGCAGGTGTCTCTACTTTCCTTTGTCTTATAGGCTCAAGTCTTGTTCTGCAATCAGTACTGATGTGAATAGCAGGTATGGAAGGAAATCCTGAGCTCAAAACATTGTTTAATTTTTGCTAAACACCATATTGCTTATTACTCACACCCCTTGTGGTTTTGCTATGCATTGTCTTTCTCAGAAGTGTCCGAATGCATGATCTCAGATCTGGCCTTGAATGCTGGCACAGCAATCTCTTTTATAATATCAAGAGCAAAAGAGATCACGGAAACCTTAGAATGTAAAAGCCATGAGAACACAATTCTTACAGGTATTTCTGGTTCACTGTTCTAGTCCTTACACCAAAACACTGCTTGGCACCTACTTGGTACTCAAAAATCTGCTGAAATATTGAATTATACTCTGGCTCCTGTCTGAATCTTCTCCCTGCAACCACTTATGAATTAGCACAGGAAGACATAATGTTTATAGTAAATATATATACTTTTGTGCTTACTGTTATAACAGAGTAGCTATTGGTTACTAACATTAAAAGAGATTTTCCATAGTATTTTGATAAGGTATTGGTACTGGTTCTCTAACTCTGGCTATTGCATGGTTCGCGGCACTTTTAAAGTCATCATGAATAAAATAACAACACGGTACCATTGGTCACAGTTAAGAGAAGCAAGAGTTTCTCACCAACTAACATCAGGAAAAAAAATGTTTTTACAGCATTCATTCATTTAACAAATTGATCATGTCCTGTTATGTGCTTGGCACTGTTCTGAGCGCTATGGGTACGCCAACAAATATACTGGACTGAAATGCCTATCCTTGTGGAGCTTAGTCCAATGAGAAAAGTCTGGTTCTCTCAATTGTGTTCAATTGTTTGCGAGCCCATGGACTGTCCATGGAATTCTCCAGGTCAGAATACTGAAGTGCGTAGCCTTTCCCTTCTCCAGGGGATCTTCCTGACCCAGGAATCCAACAGGGGTCTTCTGCAATGCAGGTGGATTTTTTACCAACTGAGCTATCAGCCAAGGAAACACATAAAGAACAAGCAGAATTTTAATAGTTGGTAAAGTATTATGAGATGAGAGATGTAGTAGTAGGTTAAAATATGAAGAGATCAGTGTAAGGGGGCTCTCCAAAGGGAAGGGGCAGAGCAGCAATTTAAAGGATAGTCAGAAAAGGCTTTTTGAATTCTGGTTCTCTCAGGATATATGCCCATCTGTGGGGTTGCTGGGTCATAGGATAATTCTATTTTTACTTTTTTAAGGAACCTCCATATTGTTTTCCATGGTAACTGAATTAATTTACATTCTTACCAAGACTACAATAGGGTTCCTCTTTCTCTACAAGCTTGCCAGCATTTATTGTTTGTAGATTTTTTTAATGATGGCCATTTTGACTGGTTTGAGGTGGATGGACCTAGAAGTTGTTACACAAAGTGAAATAAATCAGAAAGAGTAAAACAAACATGGTATATTAGCACCTATATATATATGCAATCTAGAAAAATGGTACAGATGAACCTATTTGCAGTAGGAATAGAGACACGGAAGTAGAGCATAGACGTGTGGACACAGGGAAGGAGAGGACAAGCTGAATTGGGAGAGTGGAATTGACATATACAAACTACCACAAGTAAAACAGATAGCTAGTGGGAACCTGCTGTATAGCACAGGGAGCTCAACTAAGTGCTCTGTGATGACCTAGAAGGGCGAGATGGGGGCGTGGGAGGAGGCTCTACAGGAAGGGGATGTATGTGTAAGTATAGCTGATTCACTTTGTTGTACAGCAGAAACTAACATAACATTGTAAAGCAATTATACTCTGGAAAAAAGAAAGAAAAAGGATTAGAGCAAAGACTTACGGGAGGTAAAGCAGGGAGCCGTATACAGTCTTGGTCAAGCACCTTTCAGGAAGGAAAAGCAGATTCCTAGGGATCTAACCAAGAAGTGTTCTTGGAAGGCTTGGCAGTTAGAAGCCAGGCTGGCTGGAGCAGAGTGAATGTGGTGGGAGAGTTTAGTGAGAGGAACTGATAGCAAATCCTATAAAGTGACTGCAGGGACTTTGGAGCTTATCCTGTGAAAGAATCAAAGAGCCACTGCCAGCTGCTCCCATTCTGACTCTACTTGAATAAATGAAGCATTCTCTGCAGTGACAACTGACTATATACTTCCTTGCTTTTGGAGGTGGGGGTGGATTGAGACATTTCTCAAAAAAGACTTGTATCTTCATTTTGATCTTAAGTTTTACAGAGATCACATCTCTCATTTCCAGTTTCCTCTTGACTTTAAGCACTTACTGTGTCAACTACATCTGTCACCTAAGATTATAAGAAATTGTTCCCAGGCTTTCCCCACTGAAATGTAGGTAACTTGAGGACAGCCTTGCGTCTTTGTATTGATCTGTTTTGGGGGTCTGTCACAGGATAAAGGCTCTACAAAAGTTTGATGAAACATTGAGCTTAACAGAGCTAGCAGAAAAAGAAGCCAATTTATAGAATTAAAGTATTACTAGTTCCATGTTCTTGCCTGGAGAATCCCAGGGACAGGGGAGCCTGGTGGGCTGCTGCCTATGGGGTTGTATAGAGTTGGACACGACTGATGCGACTTAGTAGCAGCAGCAGCAGTTTCTTTTTACAGTAACTTGGATTCCTTATGCTTAAATTCCTGTACTAGATTTTTGTCATGAAAGCAATATGGTAAGAAAATTGGAGTCTTCCTAATGTAGACAGTGGTTACAGTTCAAAAACTGTTCATCATTCTCTCAGAAAATCTATTAATTTAAGATTTCCCTAACTTTGACAGTTTGGGGAAATTTGTATGATGTTTGTATGCATTCAAATGTACCCCCGCACATACAAAGTCTCTATCTGCTTGTCTCTGACAGAATTCTCCATTCAGTCTACAGAAGTGAAAATGAAAATTTCCCTTTTCTTCTAAGGACTCTGTGAAATCTTCAATCTTTACAATATCTCCCCAACGTAGAGGACAGATGGGGAAAGCAAAAACAGTAGTTTTTTGCCTTATGCATATTAATACCTGAAGTAACCTAAATGCACATGTGTGCACACTCATACACACTTTGAAAAAATTCAGTTTCTGACTTGCTTATACTGAAAGCTGTTTCCCTGTCCAACATTCAATCATGTGGACCATCAGCGGGTGAGAGGCTACTTGCTGGACATTACCACAGCATGGAATAGCGTGTCACTATAATGATTTTCAGAGAAGGCAATGGCACCCACTCTGGTACTCTTGCCTGGAAAATCCCATGGGTGGAGGAGCTTGGTAGGCTGCAGTCCATGAGGTCGCTAAGAGTCGGACACAACTGAGCTACTTCATTTTCACTTTTCACTTTCATTCACTGGAGAAGGAAATGGCAACCCACTCCAGTGTTCTTGCCTGAAGAATCCCAAGGATGGTGGAGTCTGGTGGGCTGCCATCTATGGGGTCACACAGAGTCGGACACGACTGAAGTGACTTAGCAGCAGCAGCAGCAACATAATGATTTTCATGCTACAGCATTTCATCATATTTCATGAGACACGCTTAACCCCATCCAAAATAGAGTTTTTAGAGAGTCATTTACAAATTGANGGGCTGCCATCTATGGGGTCACACAGAGTCGGACACGACTGAAGTGACTTAGCAGCAGCAGCAGCAACATAATGATTTTCATGCTACAGCATTTCATCATATTTCATGAGACACGCTTAACCCCATCCAAAATAGAGTTTTTAGAGAGTCATTTACAAATTGAGTCTTATGAATTTAAAAGAGGATCAGGTAGGAGAAACTGCACTTACCACCCCACTGATAATCTATTTTCATTGTATTAATCTTATCATTGGAATTTCAAGTAGAAATAATGTTAAAAAGTGGGTTTATATATATATATATATATATATATCTCCACTCTGTACTACAAAGGAGTAATCTTAAACCATGATGCGGAATTGAAGATTTATCTAATTCTATAGTGAGCTCTTGTCTGGATCATTCATAATACAGACTCTGCTATTCTTCATCTTGTGTTTCATAGAAATTCCTCACATGGTGGTGTCCATGATATAGCAACTCCCCTCTTCCCTTGACTTCTTCAGAGGTGCTCCTGCAATATCTTTCCATCTCTGTGCTGAATCATAATAATTTTCCCCTCTTAACTGGATCATCTTCACTATAATTCAAAGATACTATTGATGAAATTTCAACACTAAACCAAAATATCTTATAACTCCATATTATTCTCTAGCTACTCTCCTACCCCCTGCTCATTTTTATAGCAAAGTTCCTTAAAAAAGTTGTTTATAATTTCCATAATCAATCTCTTTTGTCCTATTCCATATTCCAATCAAGCTTTGTTCCAACTACTTTATTGAAAATGCTCTTGTCATGGTAATCAATGATGCAATTTATCTTACTGACCATCAATCAAATTGTGTTTGACACACTACTCTTTCTTCATTAATACATTTTATTTTATTTTATTTTTTTATCACTGTGGTTTCTCAGATACCAGGTATTCCTGGTTCCTTTTTTCTTAGTAACCATACCTCCATGACCTTGAAAGCTGGGTGTAACTGGAAGCTTTTCTTTCCTTTATTGGATGCATTGTGTCAATGATATCACTATTTCTCATGGTTTTAAGTGTGCTGCATACACAGATGCTCCCAGTTTAGACAACTCCCTTGGACTCTAGAATAATGTTTAATTGCCTACTTGTCATCACTACACAGTTTCCTAGAAGACATCTCCATGTTAGCATGACTAAAATTTAACACCTCATCTGTCTTTCTATATTAGGAGTGAGAGGTCTCTTCCATAATCTCCCACATCTAAGGAAATGGTAGTTCCATTCTTTTTGTTGCTTATAACAGTGGATCTGAGTCATCCTTAAGTTTTTCTCTCTTTATTTCACATGTAATCTTTCAGGAAATTATGCTTTCTCTACTTTCAAAATTTACACAGAATCCAACTATTTATAACCTTAATTGTTGCTACCTTAATGCAAGTTACCAACATTTCTCTATTTGACTAGAGGGCTTCCTCAATGGCTCAGCCATAAAGAAATTGCTTGCAATGCCGGGGACACCGAAGACATCCGTTAGATCCCTGCCTCGGGAAGATGCCTTGGAGAAGAAAATGGCAACCCACTCCAGTATTCTCACCTGGAGAAGCCCATGGACAGGGGATTCTCTGGTGGGCTAGAGTCTACAGGGGTGCAAAGAGTCAGACACGACTTGAGCGATTTAGCATGCACGCACGTTCTATTTAACTACTGCAATGATCTTCTAATTGATGTCCCTGTTCAAAGCTGTCAAATCTTTTAAATATGTAAAAGGCATACCAGGTTTCTTCTCTGCTCAAAACTATCAAGGGCTTTCCATCTCATTTAGAGTGGAAGTCAAATTCTTACAATGCCTTTAGATTATTTGGTTACACTATGTGTAGCTTACATTAATGTGATAAGAAATATGGGGAAATAGTGAGGGAAAAACCCAAGTTGCCACAATGTGCATTTAGCTACCCTGAACCTGCTTTTCTTTAAACAGGTCTGGCTGTTCTCTCTTCCTTGCATGCAATTTCTTCACCTGCCTTGACTCATTCCCTCATTTTCTAAGAACTTTTTTCTCAAGTGTCTCTCTTTAAGTAATATCTTCCCTGATCACCTTATTTAAAGTGCACCCCATTTCCATCCACTTTCTTGCATCATATTTTCTTCATAACATTTATCACCATCTGACACACTGTGTATTTTCCTTATTTATTTCATAATTACTTATCTGTGTCACTAAGTATAAAGTACAGGAAGACAGAGGCACGTGTGTTCTTTTTCTTTGGGATAAATATTTGTTAAAAGAGTAAATGATCAAATATTAGTCTCTGGCTTAAAGGTATTTGTTACTATTTGTATATTATTCATACTTACATCTAAAGTAATTTCAAAGTTTATTTTAAATAAGAATGTTTAAAAAACCTCTTCAGATTCTTCAAAAAATCTCTTGTTTCTTCTCATGTGTTCAATAAATACCTGCTAAAATGTGTATGCTAATCTAAATTATTTCTCTCTAATGCTTTTACTTGAACACATATTTGCATTGCTCTGTTATAAGCTAATTTTGATATGGAGAATCAAGTTACATCAATATTTGGGGTTAAACAAATATAAACTTTTCTATTAGGCAGAAAACTACATTTTGGTAGCTTAGATTTTTCTTTGATAAGCCATTTCCCTCTAAATTCATGTTGACTCTATTAAAATTATATCCTGCTAATTTTAATTAGCTCTTACATTTGCAATAGGGCTTTGTGTTTTGTTGTTTTAGAGGCCTTTCTATAAAACTATTTATTAATTGCTTGGGAGTTATTTCAGTTTTCTAATGGTAAATGTTTGGCTAAAAAATAACAAATACATCTAAAACCCTTGCAAGTCAAGTTCCTTTAAGTTTAAAGCGATAATGAAATGATTCACTTAAAGAAGACAATATCATTCATCTTAAAATCACACACAAAACTACTGTCCCATATTTCCTAACTTTTGAGCTATTAACAGTGGGAGCTAGAGCTTAAATGAAGAAAAACTTCACTGAAAAAGATGCCCAAGTATTTATTGTAACTATTTACTTTGAAAATGGAACTGATATACATTTTGAAAATAAGATTATCATATGTTCATTGACAGTTTAGACACACTGTTATAAACAAAGCTTGATTGTTAATGACTGACAGCAAGTGAGGTGAAAATATCAGTTTTGATAATGTAGACATAAATGGCTGGTGGGCAGAATTTGGGAAATAGAAAAAAGAAAAGGTAAGTGAGGAGTAGAAACATAAATATCCTCAAAATATTTAATTTGAGAGAGATAAGAAATTTTATTTATTTTTGAGGAAATAAGAAAAAAAATTTAAAAATCTTCAAAAATTAAAATATCAGAAAAATAGAAAATATTAATAGATCTATTAGAAATAGAAAAAGATGATAAGGACAGTTTAAGTGATCTATGTCATCTCTTTTTTGAACCATAAATGTGATCTAAACTTGATAAGTTAACTAATACATATAAAAGAATGCTGTCTAGTGTTATAAAGAAAATCAAATATATATCCAGGAGTCATTTAAACAATGGATTTGGGGAATAAAATGGCAGAATGGAATGAAATAGTTTTATTTCAATTTTCATTGACATCCTCAACACTGAATTTTTGTTTTCTATATGCATACTATCATTTTTTTAAATTGTATTTTTACTTTATTTTACTTGACAATACCGTATTGGTTTTGCCATACATTGACATGAATCTGAATCCTCCTCCACCTCCCACCCTATATCATCTCTCTGGATCACCACTGTGCATCAGCCCCAAGCATCCTGTATCCAGTATTGAACATAGACGAATATTTTAAAAATAACAACGACAAAAAAAAGCTGTGGAAGATAGTACCATTACCTAAATCACAAAATTATCCAAAATAAAAGTATGTTGAGAAGGAGAAATCTAAGTGGAAAAGCATACTGTTAGCAATGTCATTCTCCCTTGCGCAATGTTTGCGAATATATGTTAATGTGAGAATTTCCATCAATCTTTAAACTTGTTTGAATCATGAGTTGTGTTTTTTTTCTCCAAAGGCTAAATGTAGAGAGAGAGAGAAAAAAAACTCCCTACTTATAATTATGTTCACTGACTGCCAAGAAAAATATTGGATTTGGATCAGATATCTAGCAACAGAAAGCATTAGTGTTGCTCCAAAAAAAAATGATTTGGCAGTATATTTTTAGAAGAAGAGTAGGGAATGAGTTGGAAAATAAACATTAAAATAGCAAAAATTGAAAACGACAGCTGGATTGTTTGATCCTCAATGAACTTCTCCATTGAAGTCTCAGTGAATGATAGAAAGGAGAAGAAGAAAGCCGAGCTGAGATATAAAATCAGGAGAGAAAGGAAGCTTTTATTTGCATGTTTCATCGGAGTGAACTTGAAGACTATTATGACATTTTCTTACAGATACTTAAAAGTAAAGCTAAGTTTAGAAAGAAAAAAGAAAATTCAATGAATAAAGCTCTTTCCATAGGCTTAAAATTATTCAAATCCCTAGAAGAAACTTGTACTTTTATTTCAAAATAATGAAAAATTTGAAATATCTGTTGTTCTTTCCAAATAATTTTAACACATAAAAAAAAATTCATCAAATAAGCAAGAAGTGTCTGCTGCTCTTACTCCACAGAGACCTACTTGTCTACTTTAAAATGTCTGCTTTCCTAAATGTTTATTATGCTCACAATCTACTGTTGCACTGAAGCTGTCAGTAGTGTTAAGTGACTAGCAGGGGAGCAGAGGGATATTTTAAGACACTGAAGAATGTAAGGGGAAAGAGATTATAAGCATGTGTAGGACTGTAAACACAGATGAGTTAATGCAGCTAAAGATTACCTCCCAGATACGAACCTATAATACACTGGGGAACAGGGTTAGAGTACGTGATCCATCTTCCAGTGAAAATGACATGGCTACTTCCTATTTACTGGGGTACCTTCAATTCAAGTGCTCTATCTATAGGTATCAAAATTATGGTTAGATTTCTAATTGCCAGCTCTTGATGTCCCCTGGGCCTATAAAAATAAGTCTTAAGTTGTCACTTTCCCTACCCCCCCCATATCTGCAACCCTTCAATTTCTGTTATAGATTATATTATTTCCCATCACTTCTCGTCTTCTTTCTAAGTACTTTGTTTATTCACACCTTTGTCGTGGAATTTTGCATTGTTTTACCTCTAGGCAGAGAAAGCTTGTCTATTCCACTGCTGTTCAGCTTGGTCATCTGACTTGCCTTCGCTAATGGAATGTGAGCATACAGGAAAGTAAATCAAGACAGCAGAGTTCAGGTGAATAGTCAAGTCCAGCCGAGTCCAGTCAAGCCTAATGGAATCCAGCCAAATCCAACAGCAGCCAGCCAATCTCCTAAAAACACAGGTCAAATATGACATGAGCAAAAAACAAATGCTTGCTGCTATAAACCATGAAAATCTTGGGGCTGTTTGTTAGTGTAACAAATGCTGACTATTTCATGCTGCTGTTTCTGTAAATGTTGACAGTTGATGAATACAAGGAAGCAAGGTTATCAAAATTTGCAAAGAATGAGTTTAGGATAGAGACTGATAGAGAGGCATTGTCTCACTGTATCTCATTGTTCACTAAACCCAGGGTAGGCAAGGCATGAGAGGTGAAGCTGGGAGAAAATGCGAGGAGTCTTAGGAATTGTAGACATTCACATTTAATCACTGTGGCAAGGCAGACACGCTTTACTCTCTAATGGCTGACACAGCAGCAACAATGATTACATGACTAGACTCGACTTGACTGGACTTGACTCCACTTGACTCCAAAAAATTTTGAGGTGGTGCTTATATAGGACCATACCACAATCACAGCTATAGGATGTGAGTAGAGTGAGGCGAGAGAGCCTGACTAATGCCATCTTGGCTAATTTTCTCTTTGCCTACAGGGATAATGATTTTTAAAGCTGTCGGAAGCTGTTGCTCTTAATTTTTATTCAAATATGAATAGCAAAGATTTTGCTCTTACATTCCTTTTTAAAGAATATGATGGGAAACTAATTCTAATTGAAAGTGAACCTGGCTAACTCTATGAATTGGAAACATCACTAAGACATGTAAATGTTGGCTTGAGGTGGGTGTGAATTTACAAACTGCCAAGGTTACCTAAGTTGTCAGGTAATCTCTTCAAGACTTAGAGTGCTCTGTATGTACTTGAAACCCAGTTCTTAGGTACCACATGCAGTAGGTACTTTGTGTGTTTCTCTTTACTTGTTCAGGGAATCTTTCCTTGATTCTGTATGCTAAATATGAACAATTCATGGCTGCAAGAATCAGAACTTTTGTTAGCAAGTTACAGAACTCAACTCATCTTAGTTCTTACAAAAGTAGACATTTCCCTGGATCACGTACTTGAGAAATTCAGAGGGCATCTTTTAAAAAATAATGATCTCTCTCTCTCCTAAATCTTAGATGTCTTTGTCTCCCCTTCTCTTTGCATGCTGACCTCATTCTTCCCTATCAAAGTGTGACTCTGTCCATATAACATGAAGGATAACTGCTGAGCCCATCACCCACAGATGTAGGTCCCTATTCAAAAGTTAATGACAGTCTTAATAAAAGATATATAAAAAGCTAATAAAGCTTTAGGGGAAAGCCCAAGGAGAATCTATGATTGGCTTAGGGTGGGCCTTTTTCCCCCACCAACCTGGCCCCTTTATTTTCCTTGATTATCACAATAAAAACACATAGAGGGACTGAGAATTTTCATAGGAAGAAGAAAAACAGGGATCTTGCATTCTTTTTTACCCATTTTGTGTGTGTGTGTGTGTGTGTGTATCTATCTCTTTGACCTCTGAGAATCATGTCTTTACCCCAACCTGAGTTCCTTTTTTATTTTGCTTTGCTAAAGCTACCTTGAGGTGATGAGAAGAGTTTTAAGCTATATTCTTGTATTATGAAATGAGAGAAAATGCTTATAAATGCTTGTCACTAAATTCCTTGTATAAGGATGAGAGTGAAAGTTGCTCAGTCATGTGTACCTCTTTGCAAGCCCATGAACTAACAGTCCATGGAATTCTCCAGGCCAGAATACCAGAGTGGGTAGCCTTTCCCTTCTCCAGGGGATCTTCTCAATCCAGGGATTGAACCCAGGTCTCCCACATTGCAACTGGATTCTTTACCTGCTGAGCCACTAGGGAAACC
The DNA here is from genome assembly GCA_006410875.1 of Neotragus pygmaeus. Classification (NCBI taxonomy): domain Eukaryota; kingdom Metazoa; phylum Chordata; class Mammalia; order Artiodactyla; family Bovidae; genus Neotragus; species Neotragus pygmaeus. The sequence continues at coordinate 1,571,479 of SJYV01022790.1, forward strand.
CTAAAAAGATTATAAGTGTTTGGAAATTGAAAATGAGATTCTGAGAGATTAGAATAAGTGAGAGATTTGACATTTATCAGGAAAGAGGAGAAGAGAATGTGGAAAGGAAGTGAAAAAAAAAGTGAAATGTGCAGTGAGTTAATGGAAACTTCTTACTCTCTAGAGACTTTATGCTCAAAGATACAATTCTTCCCTATGATCCTCAGATATTTAATAAAGTCATTAAAAATCATGAGATGATCGAAATATATAGACTGTGTACAGAATGTGTACTGTGTATATGGATTGTTTGTATGGGACCTTTTAGAGGAGGTCCCCATTATCATCATTGTTTCCATCAGTTTGGTCCCAAGTAAATAACAGGGACAGAACACAGCCTCATTCATCAACAGAAAATTGGATTAAAGATTTACCGGGCCAGGCCCCGCCCATCAGAACAAGACCCAGTTTCCCCCTCAGTCAGTGTCTCCCATCAGGAAGCTTCCATAAGCCTCTTAAACTTCTCCATCAGAAGGCAGACAGACTGAAAACCACAATCACAGAAAACTAAACAATTTGATCACATGGACCACAGCCTTGTCTAACTCAATGAAACTAAGAGCCATGCCATGTAGGGCCACCCAAGATGGATGGGTCATGGTGGAGAGTTCTGACAAAATGTGGTACACTGAAGAAGGGAATGGCAAACCACTTCAGTATTCTTGTCTTGAGAACCCCATAAACAGTATAAAAAGGCAAAAAAAATAGGACACTGAAAGATGAATGCCCCGTGNATGGGTCATGGTGGAGAGTTCTGACAAAATGTGGTACACTGAAGAAGGGAATGGCAAACCACTTCAGTATTCTTGTCTTGAGAACCCCATAAACAGTATAAAAAGGCAAAAAAAATAGGACACTGAAAGATGAATGCCCCGTGATCTCCCCAATATACTGCTGGAGATCAGTGGAGAAATAACTCCAAGAAGAATGAAAAGACTGAGCCAAAGCAAAAACAACATCCAGTTGTGGATGTGACTTGTGATGGAAGTAAAGTCCGATGCTATAAAGAGCAACATTGCATAGGAACCTGATTAGGTCCATGAATCAAGGCAAATTGGAAGTGGTCAAACAGGAGATGGCAAGATTGAACATCGACATTTTAGGAATCAGTGAACTAAAATGGACTGGGATGGGTGAATTTAGCTCAGATGACTGTTATATCTACTACTGCAGGCAGGANGAATCAAGGCAAATTGGAAGTGGTCAAACAGGAGATGGCAAGATTGAACATCGACATTTTAGGAATCAGTGAACTAAAATGGACTGGGATGGGTGAATTTAGCTCAGATGACTGTTATATCTACTACTGCAGGCAGGAATCCCTTAGAAGAAATGGAGTAGCCATCCTAGTCAACAAAAGAGTCTGAAAAGCAGTAGTTGGATACAATCTCAAAAACGACAGAATGATCTCTGTTTGTTTCCAAGGCAAATCATCCAATATCACAGTAATCCAAGTCTATGCCTTGACAAGTAATGCTGCAGAAGCTGAAGTGGAATGGTTCTAAGAAGACCTACAAGACCTTCTAGAACTAACACCCAAAAAATATATCCTCTTCACAATAGGGGACTGAAATGCAAAAATAGGAAGTCAAGAAATACCTGGAGTAACAGGCAAATTTGGCCTTGGAGTGCAGAATGAAGCAGGGCAAAGGCTAATGGAGTTTTGCTGAGGGAATGCACTGGTCATAGCAAACACCCTCTTCCAACAACACAAGAGAAGAATCTACACGTAGACATTGCCAGATGGTCAATACTGAAATCAAATTGATTATATTCTTTGCAGCCAAAGATGGAGAAGCTCTATACAGTCAGCCAAAACAAGACCAGAACCTGACCGTGGCTCAGATCATGAACTCCTTATTGCCAAATTCAGGCTAAAATTGAAGAAAGTAGGGAANTGGTCAATACTGAAATCAAATTGATTATATTCTTTGCAGCCAAAGATGGAGAAGCTCTATACAGTCAGCCAAAACAAGACCAGAACCTGACCGTGGCTCAGATCATGAACTCCTTATTGCCAAATTCAGGCTAAAATTGAAGAAAGTAGGGAAAAACCAATAGATCATTCAGATATGACCTAAATCAAATCTGTTACAATTATACAGTGGAAGTGAGAAATAGATTCAAGGTAGTAGATCTGATAGACAGATTACCTGAAGAACTATATATGGAGGTTCATGACATTGTACAGGAGGCAGGGTTCAAGACCATTCACAGAAAAAGAAATTTTCCAAAGGCAAAATGGTTGTCTGAAGAGGTCTTACAAATAGCTGTGAAAAGAAGAGAAGTGAAAGGCAAAGGGGAAAAGGAAAGATATACCCATCTGAATGCAGAGTTCCAAAGAAGAGCAAGGAGCAATAAGAAAGCCTTCCTCAGTGATCGATGCAAAGAGATAAAGGAAAACAATAGAATGAGAAAGACTAGAGACCCCTTTACGAAAATTAGACATACCAAGGGAACATTTCATACAAAGGCTTGATANAAGAAGAGCAAGGAGCAATAAGAAAGCCTTCCTCAGTGATCGATGCAAAGAGATAAAGGAAAACAATAGAATGAGAAAGACTAGAGACCCCTTTACGAAAATTAGACATACCAAGGGAACATTTCATACAAAGGCTTGATAAAGGACAGAAATGGCATGGACCTAACAGAAGCAGAAGATATTAAGAAAAGGTGGCAAGAATACACAGAAGAACTATACAAAAAAGACCTTCATGACACAGATAATCATGATGGTATAATCACTCAACTAGAGCCAGAAATCCTGGAATGTAAAGTTAAGTGGGACTTAAGCATCACTATGAACAAAGCTGGTGAGGTGATGGAATTCCGGTTAAGCAATTTCAAATACTAAAAGATGATGTTGTTAAAGTGATGCACTCAATATGCCAGCAAATTTGGAAAACTCAGCAGTGGCCACAGGACTAGAAAAGGTCAGTTTTCATTCCAATCCCAAAGAAAGGCAATGCCAAAGAATGTTCAAACTACCACACAATTGCATTCATCTCACATGCTAGTAAAGTAATGCTCAAAATTCTCCGAGCTAGGCTTCAATAGTATGTTAACTGAAAGTTTCCAGATGTTCAAGCTGGATTTAGAAAAAGCAGAGTAGCCAGAGATTAAATTTCCAACATCAGTTGGATCATTGAAAAAGCAAGAGAGTTTCAGAAAAACGTCTACTTTTGCTTTGTTGAATGTGCCAAAGCCTTTGAATGTGTGGACCACACAAACTCTGGAAAATTCTGAAAGAGATGGGAATACCAGCTACCTGACTTGCCTCTTAAGACATCTATATGTGCATCAGGAAGTAACAGTTAGAGCTGGACATGGAACAGCAGACTGGTTCCAAATCGAGAAAGGAGTACGTCAAGGCTGTATATTGTCACCATGCTTATTTAACTTATATGCAGAGTACATTATGAGAAATGCCACATCAGATGAAGCACAAAGTGAAATCAAGATCGCTGGGAGAAATATCAATAACTTCAGATATGCAGATGACACCACCCTTATGGCAGAAAGTGAAGAAGAACTAAAGAGCCTCTTGATGAAAGTGAAAGAAGAGAATGAAAAAGTTGGCCTAAAACTCAACATTCAGAAGATGAAGATCACGGCATCTGGTCCCATCACTTCATGGCAAATATATGTGGAAATAGTGGAAATAGTGGAAACAGTGACAGACTTTATTTTGGGGGGATCCAAAATCACTGCAGACAGTGACTGCCACCATGAAATTAAAAGACACTTGCTCCTTGGAAGAAAAGTGACCAATCTAGACTACATATTTAAAACCAAAGACAATGCTTTGCCAATAAAGTCCATCTAGTCAAAATTATGGTTTTTCCGGTGGTCATGTACTGATATAAGAGTTGGACTCTAAAGAAAGCTGAGAGCAGAAGAATTGATGCTTTTGAACTGTGGTGTTGGAGAAGACTTTTGAGAGTCCCTTGGACTGAAAGGAGATCCAACCAGTCCACCCTAAAGGAAATCAGTCCTCAATATTCATTGGAAGGACTGATGTTGAAACTGAAANCCTATTGAAGTCATATTCAAGTAACGAGAAAGGGTAGGAGAGTGAACTCTCAGTCGCTTTTAACCTAAAGTCTATATTATCAAAATTATAGACATCTCTTCTCATCAGAAGTGCCACATTATTACTAAAGACTTGTTGGCAAACTTGCATCAGTCTTGGTCCAGATATCTTGGGAAAGCTGTCTCACCAAATGCCATCTGCTTTAATTCTGGAAAATCCTTACTTTCAGGCCACCAGAGAGTATGCAGTTCCAGACAGGATTTGGCACTTTCTTCAGGGATATGAAGTGAATTCAAAAGTATATGCTTTGGAGTTTGGTGCTACAAGGGTTGGTTAGCAGTATCTGATAGGAGCCTTTCCAGTGAAATTGAAGAGATTTCTTCTGGAGGTGTTTTTTCCCACTAGACAAAATCTCCAGGTTGCAAGGTATGATGCTTAGGTCTTTGTTTTTTGAGAACACACTGTGAAAAGATTTGTCTAAGGGATGAGCCAAAGCAAAAACAATACCCAGCTGTGGATGTGACTGGTGATAGATAGAAGCAAGGTCAGATGCTGTAAAGAGCAATATTGCATAGGAACCTGGAATGTCAGGTCCATGAATCNTTTTTTTTATTTTCACGTTTTCCTGATATAAACACTGTTAAGATAAGTTCTCAGTGTCTCAAAAGGGTCTGTGAAATAGCTCTTTCAGTTTTCACTCATCCTTTTCTGAGCATCTTCACCTAAGACACATCCATGAATCCGTTCAGTATCTGGGGTGATATTGTGCTATACTCACAACCACTTCCTCTCTAATTTAATTTTACTCTTCTTCTAAAAGACAATTCTTTCAGTTCCTCATCTAAGTGGACTTACTCCATTAGTTCTATAAAATAAAACAGTGCAGAGAAAATTCAAATTATAAACAGCTTGTGTGCATGCTAAGTCACTTCAGTCATTTCCCTTTCCTACCCTACAGACTGGACGGTAGCCCACTAGACTCCTTTGTCCATGGAGTTTCTCCAGGCAAAGATACTAGAGTAGATTGCTGTCCCCTCCTCTAGGGTATCTCCCAGACTTAGGTATCAAACCTGGGTCTCTTGCTTTGGCAGTGAGGTTCTATACCCTAGCGCCACCTGGTGCAAACTATTTCTTTACTTTTGAATGTACTCAGTATTTTCCATAAGTAACCTTTAAAAATATGTGTGTTGTAAAAAGCCTTTAACACAGAAACCGATACAAAGTAGATACTTAATAAATCTTAACTTCTCTGCCCCTTTCTATGAAAAACTATGAAATATTTTCCTACAGGAAAAAGCTGTTTAATGTGAAAATGTAATATTTTTACTATTTAAAGCCATATGCCTAATAAAACAGCTATTTAACATGATTTTTATAACAGATATGTAGTTAATNCCCTTTCTATGAAAAACTATGAAATATTTTCCTACAGGAAAAAGCTGTTTAATGTGAAAATGTAATATTTTTACTATTTAAAGCCATATGCCTAATAAAACAGCTATTTAACATGATTTTTATAACAGATATGTAGTTAATATATAATGAAAAGTGTTGAAGAGCAGTGGAAGAATATCAGCACATAATATTCTGAGGTTTTTTAGTCCAATTTGAGAGGTTATCTTTAATGCTAGTTCTCTACTAAAGTTGGTGCAATTAACAGCTAGATTTAGCTCTAAATTACAATCACATATTTGCATTTGATGCTAACAATTAAATTACTCAAAATTTCTCTAATCTGTGTTTAAACTATTTCTCCAAGAAAAAGATAATACAATTTGATTGAGGGTTTGATCTTGTTTTGAACCACTTTTTATTGAAGTACAGTTAATTTACAATGTTGTATTCATTTTAGGTCGGAGAAGGCAATGGCACCCCACTGCAGTACTCTTGCCTGGAAAATCCCATGGACAGAGGAGCCTGGTTGGCTGCAGTCCATGAGGTCGCTAGGAGTTGGACACAACTGAGCGACTTCACTTTCACTTTTCACTTTCATGCACTGGAGAAGAAAATGGCAACCCACTCCAGTGTTCTTGCCTGGAGAATCCCAGGGAAGGGGGAGCCTGGTGGGCTGCCGTCTATGGGGTCACACAGAGTTGGACAGGACTGAAGTGACTTAGCAGCAGCAGCAGCATTCATTTTAGGTATACAGGAGAGTGATTAATATATTATCTATTTATCTATGTATCATCTTCTTTTTCAGATGTTTTTCCATTATAGATTATTACAAGATATTGAATATATTTCCCTATGGTATAAGTAGATCCTTAATCTTTATCTATTTTATACTTATCTATTATACTTTATCTATTTTATACCTCACCTTTATCTATTTTATTTTTTGTATATGTTAATCCCCAAACCCTAATTTCTCTCCCCTTCC